>OY540811.1:33704931-34304931 GCA_961205875.1 Sialis fuliginosa
TATATATATATATATATATATATATATATATATATATATATATATATATATATATATGAATCCAATTAACTCTCCCTTATGACTATTTTCGTTTTTGTAAAGATTTTAATATATTATAATACATTTTTCAACTTTACAAAAATATATTTTAAATATTATTTACGTTATTTATAGCTGCAAATTAATAATATAATAAATAAAAAACGCATTCCTTAATTATAAATATAACAATTGTTATAAACCGTTATTGACTAAATATCTTGTATCAGTTTTTGTGCTGGCAATCATAATGTTTTCCTCCATTTGTTTCCGAAAAAAGCCGGATTTGTTCGGAAGCAAATGGAGGTTAAAAATTATGATTGCCGGCACAAATTAGCAACAAGTTATGACAACTGTTTGAATTCGATAGCTTCATTTTTCCTTGAAATATCACGTAACAGCTGTTTGAAGCTATTAAATTAGCTAATCTGGATTTTCTCGGAAACGAATGGAGCAACAAAATCAGGATTTGCGGCACAAATTAGCAACAAAATTTCCACGTATTTTTTTGGAAACGCTAACTTTATATATGTCGAAAAATATTAGTTTTCCATAAGAGCACATTTAAATCAATATAAATAAGGTTTCTCTATTTTTGTTAATTATTATTGATCGTATATCAAGCTGCCTACAGAGAATGTTTCAAGATTGATTTCAATTGATTTTAAAAACACAATAAATCGGTTTGTATCTGTATATGGCCTTTCACCAAATATCGACTATTGGATCACGAATTTCTAATGCAGTACGACCAGGACCGTAAGTAGATAGACCGAGCTCTGATAGCAAAAAATGGTACGTCATCGAACACCTCAAATTTAAAATGTGAAAATGGTTGGAAATAATGTAAACAACATGTTAGACCCGGCAGACTATTAAAAATATGTTAATTGCTATGCTTAATGAATTTTTGAAATGAGTTAAAAAAACAATGAATATACCTTACAAAACACCTGCATGAAATTTACGCAGTTTATAGTAAATAATGTGCAATTTTTGAAAAAAAATGCTGCTTAGCAATTTTTGTTAATTACCTTGTCTGCCTTAAATTTTTATAAGTTATAATTTTCAACAAAAGTACGTCACATAACACCTTTTTTTTATTTATAAAAAAATGAAGTTTGAGATCTCCCCTAGCTGTTAAAACTTTGCTGACTGGAAATTTTTGTTAATTACATTGTCTGCCTTAAATTTTTATAAGCTATAATTTTTAACAAAAGTACGTCACATAACACCTTTTTTTTCTTTTTTTTTAAATAAAGTTTGAGATCACCTCTATCTATTATAACTTGTCTGCCTAACAATTTTTATTAATTAATACCTGCAAACTTTTATTTTGCCTTCACTATTTTCATAGAATTTCGATAAATGGTAATATTCAAGAAATATCTGAGCAAAGAAACATTTGGTCGTCTCAAACAATACACTGCAAGTCTTATCTCAAATCCCAATAGATCAGCGGTTCCCAACTTTCATTTTATTTATTTGTAGAGATCAGTTATCAAGTGCTCGGTGTTTAATTAACTTTTCACACAGCTTATGTTTTTTGTTGGGTGGAGGGGGTGTGCCACTGTATCTTTTTTCGCCATTATAAATTTGTTTTCGCGTACCCCTGAGAGTACGCGTACTCCAGGCAGGATATTCATCTATTAGAATTTTGGAATTCACGACAATGATTTATTTAAATTTTAAATAAATAATTGTCCTGAATTAACAATCAAATCATTAAATTTTATAAAATTAATATTTCTATATATTATATATTCATCGGGAGCCGGATGTAAATCTTTGAAGGGCCGGCGCTCAGGTCCTATTTTGGTGATCGCTGGTCTAGGGTCTAGACTCTAGACTCTAGGGTAAACCCTATTTGTTTTATTTGAAATAATTATGAATGTTTATTATTATTTTTAACTATCCTGATACATTAAAAAAATACTATAGTTCCAATAAATAATTGATTGAATCTAGCAAATTATTTATTTAAATCGTTGCAATGAAATATTTTATAAGCTCAATCAAATATCTGATAAATTCGATATAATTTATTGATTTAAAAAAATAATAAAAAATATAATATTATTTAAAAGACATAAATTATAGATAATAATATTCTCTGCAGCATGTCTCAAATTAATTTTTTTAAACGTAATTACTAAACCGGAAACGGATGTTTACTCTTGTCATTTTTTTTTGAAAGGTTGTTTTCAAAATAGGAGGTTTTCTTCCCAGACAAATTTTAATCTTAAATATAAAATTTCACCCTTCGACGATTTGTCGTATTTGAGTTACTGCGCTTACAAACAGACAGACACACAGACATCATAGCGAAAATAATCAGAATAGATTCAGGGAAGGTATATTCTTTTTCTAAATTTCGATAACCCTTCACCAAAATTTCGATGTGACAATGGAGAGGAATTTATTTTTTTGGTCGTCACATCGAGGCCCATAACTTTTTTAATTTTTAATATTTTTCAATAAAAATTGGTATTCAATAAGTTGAATATATATTTAATAAGATGTCTACTACCTGATCGCAAAATAATATGGTATACCTATAAAAAATTCTCAAACATTGACAATTACATCACAGTGGCTTTCCCCCTTAAGACTGACCTGGTAAAAAACATTTTTTCGATAAAAAAACTCTCTTAATATATAAAAGAGATGTAAAACCTCGATTGATAATTAAAAAAAAAAAAAAAAAGTTGTCAACGTTTATATTACATTTTTTTTTAACAAAAAAATGTGGTCATAGCGCTTAAAAAATTAAGACTGACAAAGTAAAAAACGTTTTTTTTGCTGGCAGCAAAATTTTAATGCAATAAGAAGTCTCAAAGTTAATGTTAGAAAAAAAATTAAGATGGTGTTTTTTCACGGCCTGCGTATAAACTATTTAAACGAAAAAAAAATCATTGGCAAGGCGCTTAAAAATTAAGACTGCCATAGTAAAAAACATTTTTTCGATGGCACACAAATTTATAAGCATAGAGGAGGTCTCAAACTTTATTTAAAAAAAAAAAAAAAAAGGTGTTATGTCACGCCAACGGTGGAGCCGGACATCCATCTCATGCATGGATGCTGCACATTCAAAATTAAGGCAGACAAGGTAATTAACGAAAATTTCCAGTCAGCAAAGTTTTAACAGATAGGGGAGATCTCAAACTTCATTTTTTTATAAATAAAAAAAAGGTGTTATGTGACGTACTTTTGTTGAAAATTATAACTTATAAAAATTTAAGGCAGACAAAGTAATTAACAAAAATTGCTAAGCAGCATTTTTTTTTCAAAAATTGCTCATTATTTACTATAAACTGTGTAAATTTCATGTAGGTGTTTTGTAAGGTATATTCATTGTTTTTTTAACTCATTTCAAAAATTCATTAAGCATAGCAATTAACATATTTTTAATAGTCTGCCGGGTCTAATATGTTGTTTACATGATTTCCAACCATTTTCACATTTTAAATTTGAGGTGTTCGATGACGTACCATTTTTTGCTATCAGAGCTCGGTCTAAGAGGCTCTGGCGTCCTGCGGCAGCAAGTGATCGAGGGACCTCTTATAAAAATTTTGTTTCACAATTTTCATGTATGTGAGTATTTTCGAAAAAAATAAAATAAAGTTTTTCAATAAAAAAGTGAAGACTTTCAAATTTTAATTATTTATAATAGTTAAAACTAGGTACACTAAAAAAAAAAACTATCTTTCAAATTTTTACGTCGCATAGTTTCAGAGAAAATTGCCTCTACCAGACAGACGGACGGAATGGTATTCCCTATAAAACTAAATATTTTAAAATCTTATAATTTTATTACATAACCTAAAAAAAATAAAAACCATAACCATTAGTATTTTTTTACGACCATTGGTAAATGATTTTTAATAAAATTTTAGTTCCAATTCAAAACGGCTAAAAACGTAAAAATAATCATTGATAACTTGTGGGCAACATATGGTATAGAGACATTTTTTGTAGATTTTTTTATCTACTTTGCAATGGCGCTAAAGATAGTTCTATAAATGTTTTGAAAATCTAATTTTTGAGGTTTTTGATTTTCTCAGTGTTGAAACCAGGGCTTCGAACCGTTATTTTTTCGTTTCGGTTTTCGTTCCGGTTCGAGTAAAAAAATATATTTCGGTTCCGGCTTTCGTTCCGAAAAAATAACGGTTTTCCGTTTTTTTCGGTTCAGCTCCGAGTAATTAATTTAAAAAAAATGTATTTGTATTAAAAAAAAATTTTCTACCATAATTTAGAACAATTTATGGTAGTCCGAACGACAATTAAAGTGTGAAATAAGATCATGTTAACGCACGTATTTTAACATGTACTGAACCGTAAAAACCAATATCCGATATTGTTATATCGGTTCTGTTCCGATTTTCGTTCCGGCAAAAAAAACGGTTTTTCCGGTTTTCGGTTCAGTTTCTGTTCGAAGCCCTGGTTGAAACAAAATGAATTTGACTCAAGAATTTTTTTTATTCCGGTTACGTAAAAATAATTCCCTCCTTATTCGAAGGCCCCCTATGCTCTGGTGCCCCGGTAGTAGTTACGGCCCTGAGTACGACGTACGTTCGGATTAGTAACAATTGAAAATAGGTAAAGGAAACTTCTATATTCGGCTTGACATTTACGTTATACTCGTTACATATAAATGCTTTTGTAAAGAAATAAAATTAAGTTGGAGGTGTTACTATATCATGTTAAAAAATAGATTGTGAAAGGGATATTCAGAAGTCAAATCGGATTAAGTCCCCTAATGTAGGCCACACACGCTACGATGGCACTGTACAGTTCCAACGGCACAGTTAAACGTAATTCATACTGTCTACACATGTTACGACAAAACTGTACAGTTATTCATTTCGTTCCGCTATGTCTTCGACAGACGACGTATTAACAGTTGGATTATTATTCGCTATAAAAAAGCAAAAGGCAGAAAAAATTAAGAAGCAGAAAAATCATAGGACTTTGGCTAAAGAAAAGAGAAAGTTATTCTCATGTGAATTTATCAAAATAATTAAAGATTTTTCAAAAGATTGGCATATGTTGATCTAATGTATAAATTTTTTTAGCAACCGACTTTATCCGCTCCGGATTCGATAATTATCAATTTATCAATTAACTTCATATATGCTAAGCGTTTTAATTCACGGTTATGATACTCCTTGCTTTTAATCTACCATAGACAAGAGTCACTTCGATATGTTTCAATAAACTCTTCTGACCATTCGTGGTCACTCGTAGAAGACATTTTTAACACAACTTCACACCGCAAGCCAGCGGCGGCGACTGACAAAACGGAACGGACATGTATATACACGTTACGATTAAACTGTACCGATTTCTAGCGATCGTACCGTGTGTGGCCTCCATAAAAGGGGTTACATCTAATCGTCACTCCGGAAAATTAGACTTTGGAATTTTTTTTGAAGAATAAAAAAGCAATCAAAAGAAATTTGGAGGGTGTATCAATATCTAGAACAAAAAAAAAATCTCATTATTTATATGAGTTTTCCCATCGAAGTACACACGATTTTTACGATTGGTTAATAATTACGATTTTCATAAACAATTTAAGGTCGCTTTTTTTTCCTCAAAAACGCGATTTTTTGTTCAGTGATACAAAATTTGCGAAAATCGATATTTGCGTTCTTCGATGAGAAAACTCATGTAAATAACGAGAAATTTTTTCTTCTTCTAGATGTTGATCCATAGAAGTTCTGTTTTCCGTACTGGAGCACGTAAGAAGATTTGGCCATATGATTCTACTTATCTCACCAATAACAATTACGTAAACCACAACTTATGCACTTTCACATTATACTCGTACCTTAACATTATTTTTAAACCAATATATGTATATGACAAGTTGTTTTGGAATGCCTGCGGTTTTATTGATATTTTGAGGTACATTTGATATTTTAACTGTTGCATCTTCTACTAAACAATCTTGGGACACAATTGTATATTTAGTAATTAATACATCGGTTTGCGCCATAACTTAATCATTGTGTTTTTGCACCAGAGCGTTAGTCGACATTATTCGGATAGCTCTGTCTGGAGCAAAATCACATTGCTAAAGTCTTTCTTCTTTTCGTCGAACGAATGTTAAGTTGTTTAGCTGTTAAATGACCTTCTCTTTAATTACTAAGAAGATTTATGAAGGTTATATCACCTCTTTGTCTCATATTTTCTGTTAATTCACAGATACAAAATTCACGAAACAAATGAATTGCTCCTTCCAGGATGTTGACTGACAGTAAATCGGATGTACTGAAACAGGTGGCAACTGTATTAAATCTCCAAAAAAAAAAATATTTATGCCCCCAAAAAGTTCTTCAGAATTTTCCAATTCTTGGAGACGCATATCTATGCAAACCAATAATTCATAAGAAATCATAGATATTTCGTCTATTATGAAAAATCTAATTTTACGCCACTGTCGTCTCATTGTTTCCAAATATATGCTTGTTAAAAGTTTGCATCTAGATAGGCATCTATCTTTTTGAACAGGAAGTTTTAAAAGACTATGTAGAGTTTGACCATTTACTAAAAGAGCTGCTACGCTGGTTGGTGCTGCTATTGTGGTCTAATGGTCTATAACAACGGCGAATTTGTTCTTAAAGTAAATGTTTTCTCTGTACCTGCACTACCAATTATGAACTTTTTAAGAGGTAAGAAGTTTTTCTCTCTTATCACCTCTAGTTTAATGTGTTCAGTGATGTAGTTTAATACTTGTAGTTGTGCTATGTTCACTTTTATTATTATTCTTGATCGTTCATTACTTGAAGTGGTTGATTAAGTTCTTCATTTTCGTTACCTAACTATATAATTTCAATTTCTTCACCTAATTATTGAGGAACCTGTACATTTTCCTCTCGTTCTACTAACGCTAGCATTTGATTTAATGCTGCATTCAATTCTTCTTCAAATTTGCGATAGTTCCAAATGTGACTTTTTCTAGCATTAAGTTTCAATTTTTGAAATAAATGTTCCCTGGGTAGAATTGTGACCCTTTAAAGATTCGTGCACATGAGATGACTCTGTTTATAATCGACACCTTCAACCGTATTTATCGACGAAAAATCCGAAACCCAAATAACCATTTATAGATGTGGTGATTGTAACATATTAAGGTTGAATAATAACTCCTTTATATTTTGTAGGAACCTTTATTCTCTTATCTTTCATTTATTTATTTTCTTATCTTCATTATTTTTATAACTTGACAACAACCACTTATTTTAAATATCTTGTCACTCTCTTCAGTGTTATCCCCAAACCCTAACATATAAAAATCCCTAGCTTAGGTATCTTGCAGTGATCTTCGATTTTGAAATTCGATTCTCCATCAGTAATCAACAACTTGTACATGGAAAAGTGTCTGATCATTGACAATTAACCTCATTATTGCATAGTGAATTGTTATTAGTTAGTGTATTTCGGCAAGTGCAAGCATTGTAGTCGTACATCAGTCTACCAAGTTTCGGGTGTGCTCTGTCTTCGACCTGAAGAGGAGTCCGAGTCATTTCGGAAGTCGCCGACTTCGCAGAATGCTGGGTTTAGGAGTAGTGGTCCGTCTAATCCCCTTTCTGGGGGTCCAGGATCTAACCGTTGGAAGTGCAGTGGCTTGAGGCTACTGAAGCCGCTAGTATCAACATTCAGTGATTGTTTTATTTATTTATTTTTCCTAGTGATTATTATTGTATACATACATATATCTATAATTTGATATTTGATTTTTATTAATATAAATTGTATTATTGAAAGTATATATTTGTTTCATAGTTTTAGCTTAAAATTACATGGCGCCCTTCTGGAACCTCGACAACCCCTTCCTATCTATCTAAACGACGAACCACCTCGTCAGGCTCTATTTTTCTATTTGCCGATAGTGGTAATAATTTGTCTAATAAATATTTAGTATCAAAAAGTTTATATTTAATAATAATTACGTTAGGGACGGGGTTACAAGAAAAAATTATTATTACTTTTTCCTATTATAATTGTATTAAAATGAAACGATTATTTAAGTCATTTGGCTGTTGTTGAGATTGATGTAATGTAACCAAAAATTTATATTAATAGCTAAAGTCAGATGCTATTTTTTAATAGTGACGTTAAAAAATTTATTTTGATCTAAACAAAAATTAAAAACTTATATATTAATATATATATATATATATATATATATATATATATATATATATATATATATATATATCTATGTACACCGCATCTTTCGAGGTCGAGATTTCGATCCAGCGACTACTTTGGAGACATTTGCATACTTTGAGGTCGGTCCTCAAAGTAATCACATGTTGAAGGCATAGTTTGAGGACTTTCCGAAATCCATTATTGAGGGTATATTTTGAGGACGATTGTAATTTCAAATGATACGGATAGGTGGCGATACTGTGATCAATTTTTCGTGCATTTGTTTTTTTTTGCATTTACAAACTGGTTTCATGATTTCATGTTAGACAATCGATGTACCTATATTGTATATGCGCGATATTTCAATTTTTATGTTATTGATTCGTGGATTATGGGTAAAGGGCGTGTCTTTTAACATAATTTAAATTTTATAAATAATTATTTATTCTAAAAAAATAATAATAATAATATAATTTATTTGATAATAATTTCTATTATATAATTATTTTAATATTGTTTTGAGTCTTTCGCTGTTACGAAATGTTGATTCTTCGGTTATTGTCACAAACCGGGTCTTTGATAATAATTTATATTTTATGATTTATTTTATTATTCCTAGGTATAATTTATTTTTATTAATTAATTACGTATTTGAATGTTGCTTTAAGTCTTCTGCTGTTACATGAAAGGCTGATTCTTGGATAACTGTCACAAGTTGGGTCTTTGATAATATTAATTATTACTGACATATTTCTTTATTTAAAAATATTTATTGACGTGTTTAGGCATTCGCTGTTATAAGAAACGCTTATTCTTGGATTATGGTCACAAGCCGTGTCTTTGATAATAATTTATATTTTATCATTTATTTTATTATGCCTATAATTTATTTTTATTATTTAATTACGTATTTGAAAATTGGTTTAAGTCTTCTACTGTTACACAAAAGGCTGATTCTTGGATTACTGTCACAAGTTGGGTCTTTGATAATAATATTTATTATTTACATATTTCTTTATTTAAAAATATTTATTGACGTGTTCACGACTAACAATTGATTAATTGTTAACTGCAAAATCTTACAATTACACTTATTAACTTACCTTAACGTAGTAATATAACAACGTGGTGGGGGGTTGTTGAATTAATTTACTTTTTAAAGTTCAGACACGTATTAAGTGATGATTTAGACCCGTATTGTTAAAATAACAAATACACATATACTATATAGAAATTTTGTTTATAATTAAATCAATTTAAAAAAATTGTACAGAAGCGTATTTACTGATATTTGAGGCCCGTGCTTTAAATTAATTAATAAATGCACAACTCGCCCCCTGTCACAGATGAAGGGTTGTAAGTGGTCTCATTCGAACCGACGGGAAAAATACTTTGGTATTCAAGGGGCGTGGGGGGAAAAACAACCCTCTATCTAGCACAGGAGTTGAGATATTTACGATTTTCTGTAATGAATAGGTAAGTAACGAAACAGAGAAAAATTCATTATTTACAATAAATAAAACATAGAAACATATGATGATGATTATTAAATTTTATTTTAAAAAAATCCAGACACGGACTGATATTTTAGGCCCGTATTATTAAAATAACAAATTCACATATACCTACTATATAGAAACCATTTATTTAAATTGATCAAATTATAAACAAGGTTTCTATATAATAGTGTATGTGAAGAAACGCTTATTCTTTGATTATGGTCACAAACCGGATCTTTGATAATAATTTCTATTTTATAATTTACAATACCTATTTTATTATGCCTATAATTAATTTTTATTATTTAATTATTTAAATATTGTGTTAATTGTTTTTGTATACGTAAGGATGATTCTTGGGTTATAGTGACAAGCAGCGTCTTTATAAATAATGTTTTAAATTTACATAGTACCTATCTAACTTAATTATAAAATATATTGTTTTGGGGCTTTCACTGTTATAACAAATGTTATATTATTATTAAATATTCTAAACATAATAAAATTTAATAATGCGCGTGGGTTATGGGCACATGTGGTATCTTTGATAGTCATAATTTTTAGGTCTTCCTTTGTTATACGAAATGTTGATTCTTGCATAATGGTGACTAGTCGCGTCTTTATAAATAATAATAAATAATTATGTACTTTGAATTAAATAAATCCATTTTTTAATGTTTTTTTTATAAATCCCGTCGGCTAGTATATAAGCAAATCTTTATAGTATTTTGACAAATGTAATCACCTTTTAGTCTTTAATAACCATATTATTTTATTACATGCTGTATTTAATATTAATAATAGGTATATAAATTAATTCAAAATTTTGAAAAGTATCTACTTTTTTAAATTCTTTATTTGTTTTATATTTCATTTAAGATAGTACCATCGCCAAATGGGTTTTCTTAGGATTTTTTTTAAATTTTGACAGATTAATCTTCAAATAAATCTGCATCGATTGGTGCAAAATGAAATTTATGAACAAAATAGTTCCGGAGATATTAAATTCTAAAAATTGAGTTTTTGAGACTTTTATACATTGCGCTATACGAGAAACCAAAATATTTACCCACATATATAATTTTATCTCAGAAACTTTTCTTACGATTTTTATAAAAAACTAAAGTAACATTCAATAGTAACTAAGCAATTTTTTAAGAGTAGTTTAATTCATAGTTACAACACAGTTTCCGAGATATTAATTAATATATAAAGAAAAAAACCGGAATGGGCGGGAACAAAATCGACTGAACGATATCAGTCCATAGGCGTAGTCAAATACAAATACATTTATAGAATATATTACAATGACATATTTAAATTTTAATTGTCGTTCACATCAATGCAATATGTTTAGCGAAAGCACGTGATTTTTTAAATTATTTTATGACAATGAAAGAAAGTAATGTCAGATTTTAATGAATTGTATTTTAATGAGTTGTATTGCCACTTGTGTTATTAATTTGCGTACATAAATTCATTTAGAAATATTATTGAAATGTCTGATAAAGTACATTATAAAAACACGGTCTCTGATGGTACCTTAAAAAATGGCTCTGACTAAACTGTTTTTTAATAATTAAAGAGAAATTTTTATTGAAAAAGGTTAAGCCGAATTAAGTCATTTTTGTCAGAAAAAGTAAACGGTACACCTCGATGAACTAACCGATCTAAAATTATCAACAACATAGTTATGTTTTTCAAAAACAATTAGTGATTAGATTTTATGTTGATTTACTGCATAATTATTATTATTGTATTCTTTAGATATATATTTTATTGATAACTGTTTCAATTTATAGTAGTTAAATTTGATAATTATTTTATTACTTTCGTTTAATCTATGCAAGAATAATTTAAAAAAAATGTGATTAGTTTGTTCTTATGACTGTTATTTATATAATTTATATATGATAATTATGTGATAATATAATATTATCTTTGTAAGACTTGTTAAACATACTTTATACCTAAGATTGTGCCTAAAAAATTATTTTCTACATTAAATTTATTTATAAAAAAAATAAATAACAATAATATTTTCATAAAAATCGTATTGTTATTTTTACAATCAGCTTGTGTATAAATTATTTTTTTTTAATTATTTTTTTTCGAACGCCACCACTGAGTTGCTGAATGTGGTCATCCAAACAAATACTGAACAGAACGTCGCGAAGAAATCTTGACTACTTAAGTGGTCCGCATTAGTATTAATCTATATAGAACGGTATACGAAAATACTTTATATTTTAACAAACAATGTAACATTTCGAGTACGACGCTCTATATGCATAGTGGATAATACTCGTTCGGGATTGGCTAGAAATGGTAAACAGCAAAAAGTTTTGGGCTTATAAATAATGATTCCAATACTGATTGTACTGTATAAAAGCATAAACTTTTTGCTGCGACTGTCGCGATGGTAATACCTTAAACTTGAAATAGATCTAGAATAACTTTATTATGAGTAGATATAAATACCTAAGTCTTCTCAATAATTTATCAAACGATATTTTATGAAAAATATCGTTTGTTTTCTAATTTCTGTCTATTATAAAACTTTAAGTTTGACCTATTAATAAACAGTTTGTTACATACAAGTACATATTACTATTACATATATTATAAACAGGCAAATAATGATTTTATAAGAGATTTTAAGACAATGCAATATGATGTTCTATTATTATTAAAAACGTCGTACAAAATTGCTGACAAATTTTAATAACTTAATAACGGTAATTTCATATATTAAAGTATGTTTTTTTAGTGAAAGTAAATTTAAAAAAAGTTTATATAAAATATGTTAAAAATTAACAATTATTTTGTAATGCAATTACTCGAAGAATAATTCAAGAAATCATGAATAAAATTGTTAAAATAAAATACCTAATTCACTCTGAAAAAAAGTAAAAAGTCAAAAAAAATTAATTCATAATTTTTTATTTATTTTTATTTACATAACAAAAAAACACATCGTATCACATATTTTCACACTTTGAAATCTAACATTTAAAAAGTTTGTTATAGGTACTTATTAATAATGCAAAAAATATTAGGATGATAATTATTGTAATTTATGTCCGTCGGCCGTCGGCAACTGTATTTTTTTAGAAATTAAAAAAACAGCTTGTATATTAAATAATAGATAACATTTTAATATACCTACATAACTGAACTAAATTATTTACAAAAAGCTTGTCACTTCTCGCTAAGATTGAATAAAATAAAATAACCTATATATCATCACAAAAAACAACACTAGAAGCCATCACAAGACACTTTTTTTGTATTATAACTACAAAACACATAAAAACTTTTTATGTTATTTACACTTTGAAAATCTAACATTTAAAACACTAATCAAATATATAAAATACAATATTACGGCCTAATATAATGTATTCTTTAATTCAATCAAATATAAACGTCAACTACCAAAAGAAAGAAGAACAGTAGTCTTTTTGTCTCACTTCGATGTTAAAAAATGTGTTTGTTGAACACTGATTGGCAATAATTACAGCGCGCGAAGTTTAAATAACATATTTTTTACTTTTGCATTGATATTTCTTGAAAAACAGTTTATCCTATGATAAATAAGCAAAGTATATGTTTTTGTATTTTTTGCCGTGCAAATGTCTAACTCAGGAAAAAAATAGAGAACAAAAAAATAATAGATAAAAATCGATGGGCCCACTGGCCTCATACACCTCTGGTCTTAATCATAATTATTTAATACTTGAAATCAATAACACTTATTAATACTAAGCCCTGTATCAAATTTCATAACTTTAGCACAATGGATTCTCCAGATATTAAATAAAAACGAATTTTAAGTAAAATCTTTGGAGGGCTGTAGCTCTTTCACAAAAAATATCCGGACACATGTTCATATAATGTTTTTTGCTTAAAAT
Source organism: Sialis fuliginosa (assembly GCA_961205875.1). Lineage (NCBI taxonomy): Eukaryota > Metazoa > Arthropoda > Insecta > Megaloptera > Sialidae > Sialis > Sialis fuliginosa. Next base: position 33,718,544 of record OY540811.1, read on the forward strand.
ATTTTTCTTAATTTACTGTTCAAGTTTGGCACGACGGTAGTGCTTAATCACCCTGTATATGAGCTAATCCAGTACTTAAAAAAAAAATAGGGTGCACATATGTCACCGATTCTGCTACCTATTTTTTAAACCACATATCAAAAACATGTTTCCCAAATTTTAACTCTCCTCCCTCATTCTTTTCGACCGAATAACATTTTTTTAAAGTTTTGAAATCGAGCAACATTACACATATATATTTTGATAGAAAAATTATGTTTCGAAATGTTCCTTATTATGCATTTTATAGGGCTCATTCTTTTAGTTTTTTATTGAACTTTCATTTAAAATCGGTTTTAGAGCCGAATATTTATTTAATTTTAAACAAATTTTGTTTTCTTTATAAAAACAGTCAATTTTAAAACTGCCGCCAAAAATTATAATAAATAGACCTCAAACTATGCGTACGATATATAATAAATTGACCTCAAACTATGCGCACGATATCCGTATCATAAAAAAGACCTCAAACTATTCGCACGATATACGTATAATAAAAAGACCTCAAACTATGCGCACGATATACGTATAATAAAAAGACCTCAAACTATGCGCACGATATACGTATATTAAAAAGACCTAAAACTATGCGTACGATATACAATAAATAGACTTCAAACTATGTACACGATATACGTATAATAAAAAGACCTCAAACTATGCGCACGATATACGTATAATAAAAAGACCTTAAACTATGCGCACGATATACGTATAATAAAAAGACCTCAAACTATGCGTACGATATACAATAAAAAGACCTCAAACTATGCGCACGATATACGTATAATAAAAAGACCTCAAACTATGCGCACGATATACGTATAATAAAAAGACCTCAAACTATGCGCACGATATACGTATATTAAAAAGACCTCAAACTATGCGTACGATATACAATAAATAGACTTCAAACTATGTACACGATATACGTATAATAAAAAGACTTCAAACTATGCGCACGATATACGTATAAAAAAAAGACCTCAAACTATGCGCACGATATATGTATAATAAAAAGACCTCAAACTATGCGCACGATATACGTATATTAAAAAGACCTCAAACTATGCGTACGATATACAATAAATAGACTTCAAACTATGTACACGATATACGTATAATAAAAAAGACCTCAAACTATGCGCACGATATACGATAAATAAAAAGACCTCAAACTATGCGCTCGATATAATAATATGTATAATAAAAATACCAAAAACTAAACACAATTAATTTAATTATGTTTTGAAATGTTCCTTATTATGCATTGAATAGAGCTCATTCTTTTTGTTTTTTATTGAACTTTCATTTAAAATCGGTTTTAAAACCGAATATTTATTTAATTTTAAACAAATAATAATATACCAAAAACTATACACAATTAATTTAATTATGTTTCGAAATGTTCCATATTATGCATTTTATAGAGCTCATTCTTTTCGTTTTTTTATTGAACTTTGATTTAAAATCGCTTTAGAATATTTATTTAATTTTAAACATAAATTTTGTTTTCTTTATAAAAATAGTCGATTTTAAAACTGCCACCAAAAATTATAATATATAGACTTCAAACTATGTACACGATATACATATAATAAAAAAGTCCTCAAACTATGCGCACGATATACGTATAATAAATAGACCTAAAACTATGCACACGATATACGTTTAGTAAAAAAAGACTTCAAACTATGCTCACGATATACATATAATAAAAAAAAGACTTCAAACTATACGCCCGATATACGTATAATAAAAAAATGTCTTCAAACTATGCGCACGATATATGAATATATATATTAGATACATTATATAGATATAGAAATAGAACGGGGACTGTCTCCATTCAATGCCTTGAGTCTCTGTGTCTCAAAGTATGCGGTACATTCGTAAAAGTAATATATCTCTTGACATATGGCCATATATCAAAAAATTCTATTTGATCTTAATTCGTACTACCTGATATAATGAACGTATGCAGTAAAAAAGGCATGTCTCAAAGTATGCGCTGTACATAGATATATATATATATATATATATATATATATATTATATATATATAAAAATAATAAGTTAAACAAAAGCTATAGCCGGGTAAGAATGCAAAACATGCATTTGCATAGATTTAACTGATTTTTTTTTTGAAGTCACATTCTATGTAACTTTCAACTTGACCAAATATTAGCTTATAGTTTTCGAAAAAAAAAAAATTTTTTTCAATAATTTTTTTTTTGATAATCCGTCAATCGAATTTAATTGCACTTTTATAGAGGTACTTTTGACTTAGAGGTAATTTTATTATGATCCTCTGTACATAGTAAACCAGAAAAAAAATTTTAAAATAAAAATACACCATGTTGTACTCGAAGGGCAATCACCATTTTTTTCATAAAATATACCTTGTATGTACCCAGAAAACATATCAAAATCCAAGAAGTGTAAGTGTCTTAATACTTTTAAAACATTTCTAATTTGTTATTAAATAGGGCTGGACTAGCCTGGAAACATACCGGGAATTTAACGGGGCCCATGGCCTGGCAAAGATAAAATATAGAGTCGGAAAAAAAACAGTTCGCGGTGAACCGTGTGTTGTGGGCATGTTGGGTGGACAAATTAAAAAAATTACATGGATTTCATTATTCCCAGTCCAAAATGAATACCAATTTGAATAATGTCAAAGAACATAGTTTGAACTATTTAGGTCACTAAGATTTTGTGGATATTAATCCGGGGTAATAATAACTGAATCTAACATTTTGTTCATTTCCAGTTGTTCCGCGTGTGACAGCCTGTTCCCATCGCTGATGGCACTCGAGCATCACAAAGAAGAGTTCGAACACTGGTCCGGCGACGAAGTAGATACGGCGTGCTCAGACTCGGACGACCCAGATACGACAAGTGAAATTGCCGAGGAAATGGAACGTCTGCTCTAGCTCCCTCAGCGCGGGCACCCCGACTATAACACTATACACAGGGGCTGAGTCTAGCACACTAACTAATTACTTATGTGTTAAAAAAAGGGTTAGTCAGATGCTTAGATCGTGTGTAACTCAATTAAATAAAATAAAAAATATTATGGTAAAAGATTTCTTCATTTTTCATGGCTACATAGCTACACGTAATGAAACCTTTTTCTAAATGCCACTCTTATCTGTCATAGTTGTAAAGACATTAGTTGTCTTTACTGTAAGATAAAAAGAGTTGTATAATTAAAGAAAATACACTAAACAAAATTAAGGATTCACTAAATTTTTTCAATATTTTTAAGTATTTTTGAATGTCAGCGTCTCCGCGAAAAATGATCGTAGAACAGTTTTAAAAAAAACAGTTTTAAAGCTTCAACGTTCTAATTTTCGAATCATTTGTTGAAAATTTTAATTTTGATAAGGATAACCTTTTTTAAGATGAAACGCCGAAAAAATATTTCAAAAATGTATTTCAATTTTGAGAGGGCATACAGGACTTTTGTAGATCAGACTGTTTTCTTTAATTTGTTCTTTTTATTGATATATTTTTAAGTTAACTTTGTACCCACCCTAAGCGATAAAGAATCACTCTTTACCAACCCCTCCCCTTGTAAGGTTTCACAAGTCTTAGGTGACCTTTTTCCTTACGTAATTAAGATTTTTTTTATATACCTATGGGTAGTACCTACATGGATTAAACAATTTTAATTGAGTTTATATAAAAAAAATTCGGTCAAGACATACACGTCAAATAAGGTCAAATTCTACTGGTTAAGATCTACATTTTGATACCCCACACGCCTTGTTATACATTTTTTTTATTTACTTTAAAGCCTCCTGCAGGTGCCATTTTTGATTTAGAAAAAAATAAAAAAGAGAATAAATTTCACTGGTTTAGTTATACATTTTGACGTGCCACATGCTTTGGTATAAAAAATATATTTATTTGCCTAGCTATAGCTCCTTATAGCGCCCCCTAAAAATATTTTTTTCATATTTTTTACATTTTTACATTTTACATGTTCAGTTAAAATTTAAAGTTTCTAGCTTATATAGTTTACGAGATATTTTGCTTTGACTGAAAAGGACGGACGTGCGGACAATAATGTGAGATTAATAGAGTTTTTTCGGAACCCTAAAAATGATCCCTGAATAGTTCTGTGTGTTTCGAATGATATCAAATATGACATATATTAATATGGAAAAAAGTTTTTTGACACTAAAATTAGAGTAATGAAGAAGAAGAAACAAATGATTAAAAAATCGCATGAATTTCATATCGAACTCATACACCTACATTTTTTCGCAAATAAACTACACGGTCTTTACATTTCACTAACTCTTGTTTATATTATGTTACAGTAAGCTCTAGAAACAGCTGCAACGTTATTTCAAGTTTATCGCCAATTTTTTTTAGTGTTCTTTGTTTATAACGTTTTAGAGACATAATTTATAAATAACAATTGACTATGCTGTTTCAAGAGTTTACTATTTATGTATTCTTGTGGTTTTGAATCATTTTTAATAAATAAGAGCATATGGGGCTTCCGCAATGTGAAAAGAGTGCACGAACTAATTACTTAACTAATTTATGTATTTAGTATAATAAATAATAATAAAAAAAAAAAAACAGAGAAAATGGAGAAAAATACATAGTTGGATATTTTGTAGAAATATTTTTTTTTTTTTTTTAATTTATATGTTTTTAGGGGGAGCGAATTTGGGCAACCGACCGGAGCGCCAGGCCAGGAGAGGCGGCGGATAACCAAACGGATAAATTTTTTTAATAAAAATTAATACGAAACGATAAAGCAATAGGATAGTTTTTTTTACGAAAAGATTGAATATAGGGGAACAGAGGCGAATGTGGCGCACCTAAGAATATTGTTAAATAAAAAATAAAATATGAAAAAAATTTGAATTTTTTCAGTAATTTGAATATTTGCAATATAACTCATAATTTCACAATATTTGTTTTATATTTTTTGTTAATTTAATATACCAATAAATTTATCATAATTGTGAAATACTTGTGTGCGTCAGTGCGTCACATTGCCTTCCAATTCGGCTAATGTGGCGCACTCGATTTTAGTACAAATTTTCATAGGATGAAGAAGATCTTAACCAAATTTTGTGTATACATTTTATTTTGTTATTTTAATAGAAAATTTAATATTTCTTCATTATCTTTTATTTAGAACACATTTGATTATTTTTATAAAAAATGCAAAAAAATATAACAAATATCGAGTTTTGAATTAATTATTTGGAAGTATGAAATATATAACGTTTATATAATAATATTAAACAAAGGCGAACCCCTCAAAAATCGTTTTTTTTTTTTGGAATTATAAATAATTTTCATTTTTTTTTTTATCATAATTGTTAAATTCAATAATGTTTAGTAAATTACTAAAATTTTGTGTATTAACTATTACAAATTCGCTATCACAGATTTCAACACTTGCTTGAATTAGCCGCCTATCTATAGTTTCATATTTTTATAAATCCTGTGATAAGTATTTTAAATTATTTGAAGTTACTTAAGCCCAAATAAATTCATATTTTGCGTTTTATATACTAGAACTAATTCGATTTCAATAAATTTTGATTCGTAAATCATAGATGAAAAAAATAATAAAAAATGATGGAATTGCAAATTTTTTCTTCTACGATCGCATCTTATACCTAAACAAAGATAACTCAATAGTTTTCTAACATATAAACTTTTTTAATTAGCGTTTTTCTAGGTGCGCCATTTTAGCCGCTGTTCCCCTATATTGCCTTTTTAGTTTGAAATCTCGTCTAGAGCGCCAGATTCGCTAACAATAAGGCAGACTCTGTGCAAACCTATGGTATTCAAACTATAAAAAAAAATTTGAGCTATTTTTTATATAGAATACTTACTTGTCTACTGGTGATAAGGTGTATAACATTCTTCCAAAATATGCTGGTCATGAAAATCAAGAAGAATGAAAATTATACGCAAGAATACAGATGTCCCAGCTTCGAAGGGCCAACAAAAATTGCCTGGTCCTTCGAAGCTGGGACGTTGTATAGTTCAAACAAGTAAATATATTTTTCTAATCTGGGCGCGTGTTATATTTTAGCTAAACACCACTGGTAAACCTGCTACTATAGGCGCCGATTTCACGAGAACAGTCTGCAATAACCAATCATTTTTATTTTGAATACTTATATAATTATAAAAATTATGCCCCCGTGGTAAAAATGTCGGCGCCAATGTATGTTACTGTAAAATAAAGTGGTGAAAACATAAAGTATTGAATGGTATGTATCTTTGTGGGAAAAAAAATTTAGGTCTGAAGTGATCAAATCAGATCTTAATAGATCTGCATTTTAAGACAAAATCATATTTTTTCACTGGTTTTTGATCTGTGGAGACCTGCAAAGATCTACAACGACCTACAAAAATCTACAAAGATCTCTAAAAATCGTTGTAGATCGTGATAGAGATTCAAACGTTGAAAATTCATGGATTTTAAACGTTACAACGATCTTCAGAGATCTGTATAGATCGTTGTAGATCTTTGTAGTTCGTTGTAGATTTTTGCAGGTCTTCACAGATCAAAAACCAGTAAACAAACATGATTTTGTCTCTTATCTATCAAGATCTGCTTTGATCATTTCAGATCTAAAATTTTGTCCTGGGTTCTTAAAGACGATTATTGAAGAGCTTACAAATATTTTAAACACATTCTCTTTATAAGACGTAGGCATTTAAGGAAAGAGGAAAAAAATAAAAAAGTTTTGTGTAGATTCAAAACCACAATTTGCAATTAAACTTATTATTTTTTTAATATAATAATAATACATTATAGAGAGAGAAAAACTCGAAAAACAAGGGTTTCAAATTTATTAATAAATTATATGCGAAAGCAGATAACTAGGGTACATTTTTTCGTACTTATTTTAGGGTTATCAGAATTTTTTAATTAAAAAATATTCATCGAATTTGAACCATTTTAAAATTGTTGTTGGATGCATCTTCGCCCAATGTTTGAAAATGTCAAATAAATATACTTAATATTTTGTACTTATTTATATTTTAGTAAATAAATTATAAATTTGTGGCAACCCTAATATAAGTAAATTTGTATAAAAATATAATAGGAATATAAAAATTCGAATTTAAATAATTAAAAATCATAACAATTAAGCTATAGAATTTAGATAACGTATTAAAATAATATAATAAATGTAATATCAAAACTATTGAATTAAGATAAAAATCTAACAGGGCTGGTTTTAGAGATTTCATTAAATTTACAAAATAAGAATAAAAAAAACATGCTTCATAAATATTCGTCACACCCCCCCCCCCCCTCCTCAAAAAAAATCCTGAAACATTTTAGTCAATATTTTACAAATGTATTTTGTTTAAATACCTTTGGGAAAATTTTCAATTAATTATTAATATAATATTAAATGAGAACCCCTAAAGCCGGCCCTATTGCCTAGTTGTAATCTCTTTGAAGAGAGCTAAAGGATGTAGTAAGTTTGTATTTATATTTGAAGAGAGGACGAATGGCAAACGTGGTTAATGTTTAATTGTTAGAATAGTAGTATAATAAATATTTGGAGTTGTCTTTATTTAACTGCTTTGTTTACGGTACCTGACATTTAACAAAGTTAAATTGTCGACAGTTGACATATTGATATGTTAAGTAAACAGACGCCTGGAGTACATATTCTTTTGTTTAATATTTTTTATTTACTGGAAGTTCCCAAAAAGTTTGCGTTTATTGAGAGAAATTAGAAATAATTTAGGAAAATCGCTTTTAAGTTAAAATAGTGCCTCGTTATTTATTTGAGAACACAATTTTGTAATTATTCTTTTGGTTAATTGTATCTTTATTGTACTTTTTAAATACACTAAAACCTCCCTAAACATTGAGACCTGACAACCTCTATCAGTATATTTCCTATCTACCCCCACATACTTGATAAAAACTCATAGTTGTTTGAAGTTTAACTATTTTTGCTTTAAATAATATGTAGTTGTGATATTTTCATTAAAAAATAATTAAACAGTTGCAATGACTGTTGCAAACTTAAACGTAACCTCAAATAATATACAAAGTAGGTTCTGAGTTTGGAGATCGCTGATTTTTTAAATAAACGAATTTCAAAATTGCAAAAAAAGTCTCTTATATTATTAGTTAATTAGTTTATTTCTGCAATTGTTATAATATATTCATTTATTTATATTATTAACAAAAATATGATTTGCAGAAGCCTTGGTCTCAGATTTTTTAAATAAAAATAATTGTTAATTAGTAAAAATAAAAGCTCTATTAAATCATTAATTTGTTCGTAATTCTTTTTTTTTATTTGTTAGTTTTTATACCCAGAATTAGAAAATAACAGTTGCAGAATTGAAATATTTAGAAATATTCCTAATTTACTCCAAAGGAGGTAAATTGGGACATGGAAAAAATATTTTTTTCAAGAGCATCGTGTAGGGTGAAAGCTTATTGAAGCACGAATTCAACATTTTTAAAACATTTTTAGGGAAAAACGCTTAAAACCTTCTGCATATCAAAAATCAGACTGACTTCTGCAACTATTATTCTCATATTTTTTACATATAAACGAAGCAGCCTGCGAAGCTACAGAAACGAACTAATGATATATGTAGAAGTACCTAGTTTGTTTTTTTTACATTTTCAAAAATTCACCCCTCTTAAACGCGGGATATACAACCCACAGACTTTTTTATTGTTGTTTCTAATGTCTTAAAGAAAATTTCTGACGAACAATTCGTTTAATTTTTGATATGTCATAATTTGATGAAAAATATGAATTACTTATAAAGTGCATTTATATTAATGTTATATTAACTAACAACTTTTAGAACAAATTGCAGAAGCGAACAAATTATATGCATTTCTGCAATTAGAGTATCTCTGCGTTTTCAATTAACAGTTAATTAAAATTGCAATAAAAAAAGTTCTTCTATATTATGTATATGAGTACCTACTTTTTTTATTGCATTTTTAATTAACTGTTAATTGAAAAATGCAGAGATACTGTAATTGCAGAAATGGTATTTAATATTTTTTTATTGTTAGATCTTCACACTTTTGAACTTCTGCCGCACGAACAGATCATTTAAAAAAATTTGCCATCACCTTCCTAACTATTAAGGGAGTTTGTTCTGCAAAACAATGTCGAGTGATGACTTCCTCGTGCTAAATTATGTATAACTGATCTATTTAAATTGATACAAAAAAATATCTCGAAAACTAAGGTTTTTCGGGGAAAATGTTTAGTAAAAATGTTTCAGGGTTAGGACAGGAAAAACCAAGGCTTCGAACCGTTATTTTTTTCGTTTCGGTTTTCGTTCCGGTTCGAGTAAAAAAATATATTTCGGTTCGGTTCCGGTTTTCGTTCCGAAAAAAATAACGGTTTTTTCGGTTTTCGGTTCAGCTCCGAGTGATTATTAAAAAAAAAATTATTTGTATTAAAAAATTTTTTTCTACCATAATTTAGAACATTTTATGGTACTTGTATGATAATCCGAACGACAATTGAAGTGGGAAATAAGATCATGTTAACGCGCGTATTTTAGCATATACTGAACCGTAAAAACCGATATTTTTATTTCGGTTCTGTTCCGGTTTTCGTTCCGGAAAAAAATAATGGTTTTTCCGGTTTTCGGTTCAGTTCCGGTTCGAAGCCCTGGGAAAAACCAATAGATGTAAAAAAATTTGTCCTTGAGTGGAGGTTTAAGTCTTTTTAAGGACAACTATGGTTTTTTAAATGGACCTATGTATTTCTTTTTTTACATATTCGTATTTTACAAAATAAAAGAAACAACTTTTGTCTGGGAAGTTTTTTCAATAACCTCAATTTTAAACGAAAAAAAATTTTTAATAAAATTTTTTATTTTTTTTGTTAAAAACTTCTGAAATTTTATTTAATTATTTATTATTATTAATTACATAAACAGGAAATATCTAATATTTTAGGATATTTTAATGAAAAAATAAAGTTAAAATTGTCAATTAAAAAAATGGTTAAAATTGAGGTTTTTTGAAAAAAATAAAAAATTAAAAGCTGTATCTTTTTTTCTATAAAATACGAATATGTAAAAAAAAAACACGTTTTTAATTTAAAAAATGTAGTTGACCTAAAAATGACCTTAAAACCTCCAATGAGAAATTTTGCCTTCCCCTCTTAACCCTGAAACTTTTGTACCAAACATTTTCCCTGAAAAACCTTAATTTTCGAGATATTTGCTTGTCTCAATTTAAATAGACCACCCAGTATATCTTTGAAAGAAAATATTTTACTAAAAATGTTGCACTCAGACACGCCAATAGAAATGTTGGGACCCGTTATTTTGGTTGATTTGTGGCTAGATTATATTTGATTTCGTTAATTTCATATTCTATATCCAATGAGGTCTCCAGAATTCGGGGCCCGTTATAGCTGTACGCTGTACTTCCTAATGTTCTTTGTTGTTGGGTCTGGTGGTAATGAACTTTTTTTATAGCAAATGCGATATTGTTATATTTGTGTAGCTCTGTAACTGAATATATGTATTTGTAAAAGTAATTTTGCGCAGTTCCAAAAAAAAGAACGCCATATTTTTACTTTTTTATACATACATAAAATGTACTGTATAATAAAGTATAGTGATCATGAAAAAATTCGACTTGAGATTTTAACGGAATTACACGTATTGAGGGTCCCTGAATCACGTACGACCATTATCTCAATGACGTCTGTGTGTCTGTCTGTCTGTGTGTGTGTCTATGAACGCTTTACAGCAAAAACGGTGAGACTTACAGACATAAAATTTTTAATTTAAGGTTCTTGTATACTTTAGATGTGCACCTCGTATTTTTGAAAACCATCACTAAATCGAAAACAGATGTTTACTGATGTCAATTTTTTAATTTATCGAATTTTTTTTAAACGGTGTGCAAAAAAATGTTTTAGATTAAAGTTATAGAAAATGTAATTTATATTCTGTTCATTTTTCCCGCAAAATTTATTTTTTAGGAAATAATCGATTTTCTTTAATTTTCGAATTATTTTTTAAACGGTACGTATTAGAAAAAAATGTTCTAGATACAAATTATAGAGAATATTATTATCTATAATTTTTGTTTTAATCATATTTAAAAAAAAATGTGTATGGAAATAAAAATAATATTTTTTTTTCAAATGGTACACAACAGAAAAATGTTTGTAATAAAAGTTGTAGAGAACGTTATTTTCTATAATTTATGTTCTATTCTTTTTTTTGTATCTTTTATGAATTGGCCAAAAAATAATAATTTTAGTTTTTATTTAAAAATAATTTTAATAATATGAATAATCTAGTAATCTATGAAAATAAAATCATTTGTTATTAGAACTGTCAATTAAATAGAAGTATAGAAATAATAACAAACTGTTGAAATATCAAATAAATAAGAAGCTTTTGACAAAACAACATTTTTATACAGAAAAATTATTATACCAATTTATAATAAAAACGTTTGAAATAAAATCACAGAATAGAATTAAAATATATCTCAAACATTAACAAAAATAACAATTAATGCAATGTAGTTTATATTCAATTTCTTAACAGAAAGTGTTAACTAAAATTAATTTCTCCTGTATCATGATGTATAATATTTGTAATTGGAAGGCAAAAAAGGTCATTCAATTGCATCTAGATAATTTTTTTTAACTTCCCTTCATATTGTACAGTTCTAAATCCCTCGTAGTGAATAACCTATGAGAAAGATTAGCATTAAAAAAATATACACTTTTAATATTCTTGCCCACGTCCTTCCTACTCAAACACTTATTAACTAAAATAATATTTTTTAATATACTAAAAAAATGTTTAATATACCACATTATACAAAGATGAAATATTAAATTACATTTTTGCTAACTACAGATATATAGGTATCTCTTATCCTCTCAAGTTACACAAAAGAGAAATTTAATCTAATCATGTAAATGTTATGACATAATTTAAAAAGAAAGAGCGAGTTTTCGCGAATTTAAATACAAAAAACCGCAACATGTAATTGTGTGTCATGTTTTTGAAATGCCGACACGAAAAAGGTATTTTATAATATGGCATTTTTTTATATGTGCGTATACATTTATACATACTTCACTTTATTTATAAGATATAAATAGGTATACATAACATTTCTTTTATTGCTTTGTAGAGGGGAATTTCAAGAATATTAAAAATACGGACAAATGCGTTATTTACATAACTTCCTCTTTCTAATCAATTATTCTATAACACGTAATAGGTATGATGCCAGTAACAAAGTATCACTGAAATTATGATTTTAAATAATGAAATAGGTTAAAAAGATTCTAAAAAATGTATTTATTTTTACATTAAAAGCGAGATTAATATGATTTTTGTTAAAATAAAAACACAAAATACAACAATCCGCCATGTTAGATAAAACACCAGTCAGAGTGGATGACGTCACGGCTACGTAAACGTCATTTTTGTTTCTTTAATATTTGCACTGTTTATAAATTATTTTGTGGTTTTAAATTATCAATTTGCTCAGTTTTGTGTTACCAAAAGTAAAACCAAGAAACATTAGCGATGGAACAAGGATTTATTATAGTTGACAAGGAGTGTTTACATAGACGTGACGTCAAAAATGCGCCATGACACCTGCAAGCGTTTTGGCGTCAAATTCAAAATTAGTTTTAAAAGGGTCAATTTTTATTATTAAACCTTTATTTTCTGCAGAAATAAGCATTTTTTTTGAAAATAAGAGACACGTAAGATCATCATAAAATAGTTTTTAAAAATTAGGCATCATGCCTATTGTTACCAGTTTCGGCTGTTTAAACGAGATTTGGTACAATTATAATTTTTAAGGGGGACAAATAGGTTACCAAACAGTGTGTAGTTCTAATGAAAGCTGAAAATTCAAGGAATTTAAATATGTAAACATTTTTTTATTATCAAAATCTTCGTTTTACAAATTAATATCTCCGAAAAAGTAATACAGAAAAATCTAAACAAATTGGGAATATATATTTTTTCAAAACTATTTTAAAATTGTAATAATAAATATCACTGTGCTAACGAATTGTATATTGCTTGTGTGATCAGAGGTTATTTTAGTGTTTACTTGTAGCTTGTTTCTGCATTTCTAAAAATGAAAAATGCAGTTGTAAAATTCAATTTGTATAGTTGAAAATCATAAATGTAGAGCAAAAAAAGGTAATTGCAATTGGAATATTTATACAGCAAAGAAGATAGATAAATACAGTTTAAGAAAAACAAAAAAGGTCATTACAATTGAAATTCATAAATATACTAAAAAAGATACGTTGAAAAATTACAAGCAAAAAAAAGAAAAATGTGTAGTTGTAAAATTTTCATAAAATAACCTCTATGTGTGATAAACTAGTGTTAATAAGAGTGCAATTAATATAATCGAATAAATTTTAAAAATATACGATACGGGACACTAATACATGATCTCGACTGGCACTTGATAATTTTTTTTATTTTTTGTAAAAAGAGGGAGAGATTTATTGGTGTCCCGCTTTTGCGGTTCCAAAATCCGTAGTAGAGCAAAATATTTATTTTAGTACAAAACAGCACAAGTAAATAATTTAATTGGAATTTTATAAATGAACTACCGGTAGCAAATTACTTCAAAGGATTTACTTTTGTTTATTCGAATTACCGTGAGGGCATCAAAAACGCTTCAGTTAACTGAAATGTATTAAAAACACAACAACAAATAGGCATTTAATTGATTAATTACAAAACAATGTATTTATTTGCTCAAATAATCTGATATCTAAATCACAGAGGTGAATTAAATATCAAAACGATCAGTAAAAGTTTACATTCAAACAATAGTTTACACGGTTCAAATCATACATATTTATTTGATGTGTGTTTGATTATTATTTACAAACTACATATATATAACCGAAATTTTTAAATTGAATAAAACAATCTCTCCCTACAGCGATTTTATGATTTTAAAATGTTCTAGGGATCAAGAGAAGTTTATAACTGAGTTTGTGGATTAATCCGTTTTCCGCGCAATACTTTTTTCACCAATTTTCTGGAAAATCATCAATTTTTCCTGTTTGCGATTCGGTTTTTCGCGAATATCTCGGCTTCTATTTGATCAATATCGACCAAAAAAATATAACTTAATTTCTAAGCTCAAAAAAAATTACAAACTGCGCTTAAAACAAATTTTTCATTTTTTCTCAATTACTTTGCAACAAATATGAATATTTTGATGAAAATAAAGGAAAATATACTTCTTATGATCCTAAATAAACCTACCAAGTTTGATTTTAAAATATTTAAAATTACCGCCAAATCTCCAAAACTAATATATAAAAAAAAATTGTTTGTCGTGCCATCTTTGGGCAAACCATCGTAGAGCAATTTTGTTTAATTTTTATAATAGGGTTTTTATGCCCTTTCAAATGATGTATATAATATGTATCATACCCATACGTATTGAAGCAAAAAAGTTATTTAGGTTTTTCTGAACTGATTTTTGCATTTTCGGATTGTTGCCGTAAATACATTTTTCCCGATTAACTTTTATTATTGTTCAAAACAAATTACAAAATTTAAAATCTAGTCAAAAGATGAGTATTTGAAACAAAAAAATATTTTTATTATATTAATTAGTAGGCCGCCCCAAAATTTAAAAAAATTGAAAATTTCACCCGCACAACTTAATAGGTTTTTTTGTTTGTTAAAATACATTTGTACACTTGAAATTTTTATTAATTTAAAATTAAATATTATTAAAATGTTAATTAAAAATTTCAAGTATACAAATGTATTTTTAACAAACAAAAACTGATGATTTAATAAAAATATGTTAAATTTGTTTCAAATTCTCATTTTGACTCATATTGACATTTAAATATTATTGAAACAAGATACTAACAATACAGATATCCGCTGTATTTTTAGAAGAGGGGATGGGCATATTTTAATAATATACAAAATTGGGTGTAATCATTTTAAAGGTTACAATAAGTTAATACAAAATAAAAAGGCCGTAAGGTCTGACAAATAAGAAGTGTTATTTATCTCATCACTTAAAATATGGCACCAAATAGCATTGCTTATTTGATACCCTGTCAAATTTTTAACGATAGGATATAAAACATATACACCATGGTGTTGGAACGCTTCTTATTTGCCAGGTAGAGTCGTAGGTTTCGCCTTCCTAACAACAAATGATGATTAAAATTATTTTTAACCCTTATCCTGTAACAAAAAAAAATTACACATTCTGTCTTTTGGGTAAATTTTGCCCAACACAATTTTATTTTTTTTATTTACAGTTTTTACAAGTTATTTCAGTAAATGAATGCGTTTTGCATATAAATAAATTACACGAAGTACATTTTGTAGCATATTTAGTGCTATTAGATAGGTTTGGGCACATGTGACAACGTGCTCTCTTTAAATTTTGTTTATATTGAGGCTGTATAATGTGTACAACCTCTTTGGCCTTTGAGCTATGTGGCTGGGATGTTCGCTGTTGGATTTCATCATGAACTAGATCTAGCCCCAATTGCTCTAGATAAAGTCTACGCCGGAAATGTTTTTTCTTATTCCATTCTGGATTTATTAAAGTCCAAATCACGTAGGCATTATAGGCAGAAATGTCAAGCATATTGCTGAAAAGAGCCATAGGCCATCTATTGGTCTTTCGCTTACAACTATAAGTTCCAACCAATTGGTCCAAAGTATCCACTTGGCCTTGGTCGCATTGTAAAATTCAATGATTTCAGGCTTTTTCAGGGGGCTTTCTCCAATTTTGGTGTCGTGGTGTAATGTACTTAGAAGATAGACACAGCGATTTTTTTTTGGCACATATGCAACTAATGTTGTTTTATTTTGATGTTCAAATAGAAATTCAGAAAAAAAGTGGCGGTTTTCGTTTCATATCCAGTATGTGTTGCGGTAAAAATATTTTATTCTTACGGACGGTTCCAACCATAGTCATTTTTCTTTTCAAAAGCTGAACACCAAGATCATACGATGTGAAAAAATTATCGCAAATTACGTTCCTACCTTTGAGACCAACTGCTAAATCCAATACTACACGCATACCTTGATTTTTTTCAGCTTTGCAATTTCGGTCTTTGCCTGTATATACCTGAAGAGCCCAGGCATAGTTAGTGGTAGAATCACAGAGGGCCCAAATTTTTATTCCATATTTTGCCGGTTTTGACGGAATATACTGTTTGAATGGGCATCTTCCGCGGAAAGCTACCAACTGTTCATCAACAGTTACGCATTCATTAGGATTGTATAATGTTTGCATATTTGCAGCCCATTTGTCCCATAAAACTCTAATGGGTGCCAGCTTGTCCCGCGCACGTCGTTCTTCCCTATCGGATCGGTCGTCAAAACGCAACACACGACTTATATTTTGAAATTTCCGCAATGGCATAGTAGCTTTGAAGAAACAAAAAGTAACGGTCAATTCTTTTTGTAACGACAATTAAAAAATTGCATTGGGCAAAAAATGCCCAAAATACAGAATTCGTTTCTTTTCCTCTAAAACCTTCCCTGAAGGTCCCCAGAACTAATTTTTCTGCATATTGCTTATTTTGGTCAAAAAAGTAATTGTTAAGATGTTTCAGATACATACAATAAGATTTGCGCGAGTTTTTTAGATGCCAACATGTATTTTGGGCAATAATTGCCCAAAATACAGGATAAGGGTTAAATAAAAACTAAAATTATTATTTTTTGACCAATTTATAAAAGATACAAAAAAAGAATTGGACATAAATTATAAAAAATAACGTTCTCTACAACTTTTATTATAAATATTTTTTTCTGTTATGAACCATTTGAAATAAAATAAAATAAAAATTATTATTTCCTTACACATTTTTTTTTAAATATAATTACAACAAAAATTATAGATAATATTATTCTCTATAACTTACATATAACTAAAACAATTTTTTTACTGCGCCCCGTTTCAACAATAATTCGAAAAATTCAAAAATTGACAAAAATTTAACATCTGTTTCCGGTTTAGTGATGGTTTTCAAAAATAGGAAGTGCACATCTAAAGTATACAAGAACCTTAAGTTTAAAATTTCATGTTTGTAAGTCTCGCCGTTTTGGTTGTAGAGCGGTCACAGACGTCATTGAGATAATGGTCGTACGTGATTCTCATGATCATGTACTTTATTATACAGTACATTTCATGTATCTATGTATAAAAAAGTAAAATTGTTCTGTACTAAAATTGATTAGCTAACTATTAGTAGTTAGTTATTTTTTATGTGACGTCATATTTAAAAGATTTTTCAAAAAGCATCTTCAAAAATAAATTATCATTTTTCGAAATATTAGTGTAATTGTATGAAATTTTAACATTGATATATAAAGGATAAAAAGTACTTACCTACTAACGAATACACAAAAAATACAGGTTACTGATTATAAAAAAAAATTATCGACATAAAAATGTATTATTTAATAATATTTCATCAATAATACACAAAAACAATTAATATTGACAACTCCATACTGTTGTAACTTTATAAATGTATAACATCTTAAGGTCTGTATTTTATAAGGTTCACCTATTACAGTTAAAGTGTATCATTAAAAAAAAGCCTAAAATGATAACACAGGTCTACAAAAAAAAAAGTTTATGAATATTTGACGAGACCATTATATTATTATGTATTTGGACGTCCTGAATCCGAACCTGAGACCCGTTGACCTTGGTTAGCTCAGTTTCAAGGTAATTTTAAGGTCAAAATTTTAAAAATCGCTAAATGATTCTGGTAAAAGATGATATATAGGTTTTTCTGGTCGGTGATTCTAAATTTGATGTCCGTTGACCTCTACGAGGTCAGGTTCAAGGTCAAAGTGGGAAAAATCGCTCGAAAATTCTGACAAAACAGTACATATAGGTTTTTAGGGTCGCTGAATTATAATTTGAAGTCCATAGACCCCTATCATGTCAGTTTCAAGGTCATTTTAAGATCAAATTTTAATTTTTTTAAACCGCTAAATGAATCTGGTAAAAGGTGATATATAGGTTTCTCTGGTCGCTGATTCTGAATTTGACGTCTGTTGACCTCTACGAGGTCAGGTTCAGAGTCATTTCAAGGAAAAGTGGGAAAAATCGCTTGAAACAGTACATATAGGTTTGGACCTGACCTTGTAGAGGTCAACGGACGTCAAGTTGAGAATCAGCGACCAGAGAAACCTATATATCACCTTTAACCAGATTCTGGCATTGTAGGGGTCTACGGACTTCAAATTTTAATTCAGCGACCCCAAAAACCTATATGTACTGTTTTGTCAGAATTTTCGAGCGATATTTCCCACTTTGACCTTCAAATGACCTTTAACCTGATCTCATTGAGGTCAACGGACGTCAAATTCAGAATCAGCGACCAGAGAAACCTATATAAACCTTTTACCAAAATCATTTAGCGATTTAAAAAAATAAAAGTTTGACCTTGAAACTGACATTGTAGGGATCTACGGACCTTAAATTTTAATTTAGCGACCTCAAAAATCTATATGTACTGTTTTGTTAGAATTTTCGAGCATTTTTTCCTACTTTGAAGAATACAATGATCTCGTCAAATATTCATAAACTTTTTTTTTGTAAACCTGTGTAATTTGTAGTGTAAATATGAAAGTGGGTCCTATAAAATTTGTTTATTATTATATCTTTCAGGCGATTGAAAACTGTATGAAATAAAAAAATATTAAGTATTAATTTAAAACCAGTAATTTGTCATAAAGCAAAGAAACCTAAAAAGATATAATTGTTAAGGTTTGAAATGCAAACCGCGTTTCGACGCTGTAATATGATGTTGTCATTGTGGATATCATAATATAAGCCACGTAACAACCGTTTCGTACGTATAGTTAATTTCAGAGTTTGAAATTATCAGATAATTATTTGCTAATATCGAACGATTCTTTATTTAATATCCGGGCAGCAGCGTTGCGCGAGCTGTATTCAGGTGAGGCCATGCGAATTGCTATCATAGATCGAACACATTCCGATTTTGTCGTGTCTTCCGAAAGGGTAATTCTCTGCACTACGGAATATGTCGAACGTGTCTGATCTAAGCATAAACCGTCACTGGACTCACATGAATATACATATTTATAGCAATTTAACAGATAAAACATACGTCACAGCTTTGCAATACACGTTAAGACGTGGCTTACAGGTATGTTATTTTAATACTTAAGATTTAGTTTTCTTATTTGGGAGAAGTGAACCTTATAATGTACAAATTATGATCTCAAACTATTTATATCTAAAGAAATGACATATATTATTTGTATATAATCATTATTACTTAGAATATTTATATTATATCAAAAAATACAATTTAAGAACAAGATATATCAATAACACGATAGGACCATTCAGAATTGTAAAAATTTATTGCTGAAAATGTGGTATTTTTTGTACATAAAATATTATCTATGTAAAAAAATAATATAATGAATAAAAATATATCAGTAACCATATGTCTTATTTATTTACAAATGATTCTTACTACAAATGTAGGGGAGATTGGGGCACGGTGGGTCAAGGGGTACAGTGGATCGTTGGTTATTACTACACTAGTATTAGTTCTACCTACAACATTTTTAAAATATATACTTATTGTTGGTATCCCTATCTGTCAAACCAGTAACCGGCACGCTGGCAGTTAGAGTGGATGTGTAGCAGAGACATTGTTGTAAAGTAAGTACTGAACTTTTTTTTCAATAATGTGTTTATTCTGTATCTTTTCAATATTTTCACGTAAATTCTAATGTAATTTAGCATTATTTGTGTCTTTATTGATTTATTTACGAGTATGTATGGGTGAATTCATTAGATATTTAATATATTTTTTGTATTTTAATTTTTATGTTACGTATGTACTAATGGGGCACAATTGATCAACGGACGATGGGGCTCAGTGAATCACGATCCAATGTGCCCCACATATATTATAACTGAGTCTCGTAAAGATATTGCTCACAGTCAACAAACATCTTATGAAGAGCCCAGAACAACTACATCCTCTGAGATACAAAATAATTCTTGGCAACCGATTGTAAGCCCTTTAACTTTTAGAGGACTTCCAAAAGCTGGGCCAAGAAAAATGGGTAAACCAAGGCGTAGAGGTAAATCGATTATTGCAACTGACACACCTGAAAAATTAGAAATAGAAAAACGAAGTTATGAAAAGGCAAGAAAAAAGGTCGCGTCTAAGAAAATAAAGAAAATTGTATTAGAATCTGAAGAAGAAAACGATGATATCTTTAGTGTTTATTCAGATGATGATTTATCCGTTGATGATGTGACTGATGAAAATATCATTACTCCAAAATCTCTGGCAGCATTGAACAATATCCCTGAGGAAGGTCAATTTGTGTTGGTTGAATTTAATGCCAAAAATCGGAAAATTTATTACATCGCAAAGACATTGAGTATCAAAGAACAAGAAGTGAGTGTCAGTTTTCTAAGAAAATATTTCAAAATGCACAAAATATTCCGCATGCCGGATATACCGGAATTATCTACAATTCTATTAAGTGATATAAAGTTAATTTTGCCTCCACCGAAGGTATCAGGGAGTACAAAACGTCAACAATCACTTTATACCTTCAACATTTCATTTAAAGATTTTGATTTACGTTGATCCTTTTTTATATTTTTTATTTATATTATGTTTATAGAAAAGATATTTTGTTTCAAGTAACTAATTGAAGTGCCATACAGTGGCTGTGATTAATATTTAATTAATAATGAAATATACTGTTAACTACATATAATTATTAATAAAACTTTTTTTTATTAAAACGAATTTATCTTTATTTAAAATCCCAAAAGTAACTGTAGCCCATAATGATTCACTGTGACCCTTGATGTGAACCAATGTGACCCATATGGGGGGTACAATGGATCAATCAACATAGTTTAAAAAAAATATTTTTAGTAAGAAATGGTCTATTGATATTTATTTTTAAGCTTCAAAATATATTACTTTAAACAATAAACTAATGAAAAATAATAAAGATTTTTATAAATGCTACACAACTCTGCAGATATATTCACTGGAAAAAAAAATGACCCACTGTACCCCAATCTCCCCTATTTTACATTTGTGATATTTAAGAAAAGATGGCCGCCATAAAGTCTATAGCCGGGTAAGCATGCAAAACATGCCTTTGCATAGATTTGGCTGATTTTTTTTTGGAAGTCACAATCTATTTAACTTTCAACCTGACCAAATATTAGCTTTTGAAAACTTATAGTTTTCGAAAAAAATTCGATTTAAAAAAAAAAAAATTTTTTTGATAATTTATCAGTCGAATTTAACGGTGCTTGTATATTATAAAGGTACTTGTGTCTCATAAGAGGTAATTTTATTATGATCCTCCGTGCATAGAAAAACCAGAAATAAAAAAAACACTATATTGTACTCGGAGGGCAATAACCATTTTTTATTATTATATATTATACCTTGTATGTACCCAAACAACATATCAAAATCCCAAACTGATTCAAAGGGTATAACATACTTAAATTCACATGCAGTCGTATCGGCGTTGCTAAATAGGACTGTACTAGCCCGGAAACATACCGAAAATTTGACAGGGTCTGACAAAAACAAAATATAGAGGCCGTAGCCGGAGATATATGAGAACTGCGCCATTGAATCAATTTAACAATTTTTTTCTCATAGGTTGCTTTTTAAGTAAAATAAAATCGCTTCGAAATGTTTATAACCATCTTTAGTAGTAACAAATATTTCCGCTGTGAATTATTGCATTATACTTCTTGCATATACAGGATTTTTTTTTAATAAAAATGATTACAGCAAACATGAACATATTGAAGCACAGACTACTTAAAAAGCAGCTTATGAGAATTTTTTTTATAAATTGATTCAATGGCGCAGTTCCCATATATTTCCGGTTACGGCCTCTATATTTTGTTTTTATCAGGCCATGGGCCCTGTCAAATTTCCGGTATGCCTCTGGGCTAGTCCAGCTTTATTTAGCAACAAATTAGAGATGTTTTAGAAGTATTAAGACACTTGCACTCGTTCGCGCCACGCCGATACGACCGCATGCGAATTTATACGATATACCCTTTGAATCAGTTTGGGATTTTGATATGTTGTTTGGGTACATACAAGGTATAATACATACATATATGTTATATAAAAAATGGTGTTTGCCCCCCGATAGTTCAGGCTGGCTAGGCTGAAAAGTACTTAAAATAGGAATTTTTGCGTAGTTTTAATACTCACAGGATTTGTTACAAATGTGGTGTAGAATAATACCCTAAGTTTGCTCCGATTTTGGTTGTCTGCGACAGGTTCAATTGCAAAATTCTTAAGATTATCTGAATTTGACTAAATAGCGGCCTTAATAAGTATTATATAAAAAAAAAGTTTCAAATAAAAGCTATTCGCTATAAAATTCTCTACTACCTCCATTTTGAAAAAAAATAAAAACATTCATTTGTTTATCCGCTACGCTGATTAAAATGGCTGAAAACACACTTTTTTAAGCTGCAATAACTAATAAAGTTTAACGTTTTTTAAGTTGATACCCCTGGAAAAAAACATTCTGTAGTACAGAACACTCACTGAAAATTAGAACCTGATATTATCTTCAATTGTTTTTGTTTTATTAAATTTTTAACAATGGAATAATGTTTGTCCTTGATTAACAATAAAAGTTTTTGTAAAACCTTTATTTTTGTAAAACTGTTTGTATGTGTTCTCAAAGACTTATATAATCGATTCCCACCATAAAAAAGTAAAATTTTTCAATTCTTTGGCAAATGGTAACACTAAAATCTTATTGTTGAGTTTTTTTAAATTTTAAACCAATTCAATTGTTCTATGGAACCAGAAATATTAAAATAATATAATATAAATCGGTTTATTGTTAGTAGTTTTCGAGATAAACGGTAAAAGATACAAAAATAAACTTTCTTTTTATGTATGTAGGAAGAGTTAATTAATTATTGTATAAACAATCAATTTTCATAAAATTGTGGAGTGTGTAATATACATTAAATAACTCAAAAACTACTAAACTGAATTTAATGCGGTTTTCACCAATAGATAAATAATTATTCAGAGCAGGTTCTTGGCTATTATTTTTTCAATATTTCTGGTTCTATGAAACAATTGAATTGGTTTAAATAAAAAAAAAACTCAACAATAAGATTTGAATGCTACTATTTGCCAAAGAATTTAAAAAATGTGGTTACAAATACATAGCTATAAGGTTATAAAGATGTACATACAAAAAATTTTCGTTATTTAATTCTACATAATATCGTTAAAAAATATACAATAGGTGTTCCATTTGAAAAAGTTGAGAAAAATAACTTCGAAGTTCTCAAAATTTGAAAATTAATTTTGAACATTATGTACATGGTGGCTCTACGATATTTAAACAAGAGCACCCTACAACCTCCTACAATAAGGTCCTTACTTACAATTAGTGTCGTCTTCAAAGCTGTGACCGCGGAAGTGGTGAATTGTAATGTAAAAATCAATTTTTTTGAAAAAAATATCATTGTTTCTAAACTGGACATTATATGACGCTAATATTTTAGATATGAATAAACATCCCAAGAGAAGTGCTAAATATGCAAAAATATTCAAAGCATTCTATTTAAAAAAAATTACCTAAAGCGTGCCACACATTTTTGTAAATATTTGAAAATAATTTCTATGTATATGCACATTTACCCACAGTTTACATCTGCATTAGAAAGATTTTTTTATCTGTTACGGTGAACGAGTTATTGAACTTCCACACACTATTGCCCCAACCTATATACAGGGTGTCTAAATAACAGGGGACAGTATGGGGATCTCGGAAACTATAAGAGATAGAGATTCGGTTAAATGAGAGAAAAGTTACCTTTAAAAGGGGACAGTTCAATGGTGTATTTACATTTCACAAAAATTTCATAGCCTACTAGATATTAGCCAAAAACCATTTTAGTCCGAATTTTTCTATCGTGAATATTTCTTAAGCAACTTGAAATTTAAAAAAATGTTTCGAATAAATGCTGTAAGGTTTAGTATTGTCTATTTATAAATATTTTTTTAATTTTCAGAAATCTCGTAGTTTTTGAGATATGAGACTAACTTATGTTTTCTTAAATAGGAGCAATATGAAATTTTGTAATTTTTGAACAGAAGATTTTATTCCCTTTTCAATGATATGCAACTTGATGCACTTACTTTTCAAAATATCTCAAAAAATGATCAAAAAGTATTTTTTATTTATTTAATACATTGTATGATCCAAAGATGGCTATGACAATCAACAATAAGATTTAAAAACAACTGAAAATTTACTTTAAGCTAACGTAGCATGTATTAATAAAACAACTGAAAATTTACTTTAAGCTAACGTAGCTAGTATTTAAATTAATAAAAATAAATACTTATTTTATTTATTTAATACACAATACAAGTCAAAGATGGCTATAGCTATCAGTGGCGTAGCAAGCATAATTGGCGCCCCCAAAAATATGAAAATAAAAAAATAATCTTATTTATTAAATACATTTAACATTACCACGACTTAAAACAAAAAAAAAGGTCTTCAGTTAAATATTCTCGTCTCTAGCTCTTTATAAAATTGGGTTTGTGGTTTGTGCTATGCAGTTTAAAAGGTTAAGGGCCCTTTGGCACCCTTCTGTAAGTGGCGCCTGAGTCATGATAGACCCCCTTGCCCCCCCCCCCCCCCTCGCTACACCACTGATAGCTATCAACAACAATATTTAAAAAAAACAATTGATTTACTTATAAGCCTTTTTATTTATAAAAAAAAAACATATTTTAATTTATTTAATACACAATACCAGTCGAAGATGGCTATGGCTCACTATGGCTGTCAACAGCTGATTTATTGTTATTATAGACCTAATTCAGTTGAATTTTTTCATATGGGGTTGTGTTAAAGATCAACTTTTTTTAAATTTATAAAATTTGATAAAATTGATGAAGCATTAAAAAAATAGCCATGTACTGCTATTAAATGTCCAAACTGAAATACCTATAATAAACAAAGCATAATACTGTGAAAGATGTCATGGAAGGTAGTTTGTACAGTTTTGGTAAACATTTTAAATTTCAAAAGTTGTTGTTTAATTTTTTTTATAATTTTTCTTATGAATACAATTAATTACTAATCACGTTTTTTATAAGTTAATTTAATATCTTATTGTTGACAGCCATAACCATTTTTGACTGGTATCGTGTATTAAATAAATAAAATATTTATTTATTTTTTATTAATACAATAGTTAATTCATGCTACGTTAGCTGAAAGTAAATTTTCAGTTGTTTTTAAATCTTATTGTTGATTGTCATAGCCATCTTTGGATCATACAATGTATTAAATAAATAAAAAATACTTTTTGATCATTTTTTGAGATATTTTGAAAAGTAAGTGCATCAAGTTGCATATCATTGAAAAGGGAATAAAATCTTCTGTTCAAAAATTACAAAATTTCATATTGCTCCTATTTAAGAAAACATAAGTTAGTCTCATATCTCAAAAACTACGAGATTTCTGAAAATTAAAAAAATATTTCTAAATAGACAATACTAAACCTTACAGCATTTATTCGAAACATTTTTTAAAATTTCAAGTTGCTTAAAAAATATTCACGATAGAAAAATTCGGACTAAAATGGTTTTTGGCTAATATCTAGTAGGCTATGAAATTTTTGTGAAATGTAAATACACCATTGAACTGTCCCCTTTTAAAGGTAACTTTTCTCTCATTTAACCGAATCTCTATCATACTGTCCCCTGTTATTTAGACACCCTGTATATACATATATAATTTTTAAATAAAATAAAAATTATTTAAAAACACATGCAAATAACCCCCAACGTACGAACATATTGTGTAGTTTACAAAACGACAGTGGAGGGACTAGCAGGGATCTAGTCTGAAGGTCCAGAGCTAAGAGAGCCCAACGTGGTAAGTCAACAAGCTTTTTTTTGTTCATCGTCAAAAAAAATTCTTCATAGTGGAAAGGGGCCCGCCGAAAATTCTAGTATGGAGGCATGCGATAGGATGAAAAAAAATAAACCAAAAAGGAGATGCATAAACTTAAAAATAATCCATGAAATAAATAGATGTTCCCATAAGTAATATACATAATTTAATTATATTTTAAATAAAATATTAAATACTTATAATGAAAATACAAATTTTATATTTACAGAATTTACAGACTATATAATAATTGATGAATCATTAGTTGATTTCAGGAATAAATTGCCTGAAAAAAATTTATTTACATAGATCATATTAAAGCTAATTTTTTCAAAATTTAGATCTATGTTGATTATGATTTCTATTTTGTAGATCTATAGTAATTTTAAAAAATTGGATCTAATTTAATCTACATAATCGAATTTTTTTTCCAGGTGAAATATCGTTATAATTTATTTTAAGGGGATACTAATACAATGTTTATAATTATTATCATTGAACACTATATATATTTCAATTTTCATAAGTAATATTTAATATGAAGTAATTTTTTAGAGCCCTTCAAACCTATTGAAAATTGACATTAACCATGTACTAATTTTTCATAAATTAAATTTTAGAGGTTTTTTTTTTCAATCTAGGAACTACCTAAACAAATTTAAACTACATTTTTTCCATCTTTAACATTTATAAATAGAAAAATTAATCTAGTTGCCACAATGACTCATGTTATTCATTTAAAATAATCTAATAAATAAAAAATGCTTGCGATAAATAAAAAAGAATATCAATTATATAAAAATATATTTCATCATTTGAAAAAAAATCAGTAAACTACAAATAAATGTTATCAGAACATACAATTTAAAATATATGTATGTAGGTATATGGGCAAATCCACAGAACGTGGCCGCATTAGCTTTAAATTAAAATACTCAAATGCTTCTTCAAAATGGAGCATTGAACGCACACTCTTCTATGTCGTCTCAAAATCTTCGTAACAAAGAGAAGAATAATTGGTCTCAATTTCAGGAGTGTGCTTCGGATGTTCCAAAAGTTACAGCAAATAAACCAAATAAAAAACGCTGAAATTGCCGTTCGCTGGATAAAACAATCACGCATATGAAATGTAAGAGGTGTGCGCCTTTGAAACTCCGGGAAAAGGTTCATTGTACCAAAAAACATGTCCAGTAAAAATTTCAGATTCATTGGTTTGAATCTGAGAAAATTGCGGTGGTATGAATTTTTCTTTTTTTAAAAGTTCCATTCTGAAAACGTGAAAATAACCGATTTTTTAATGCAAATTGTGCTGCAGTTTTTATATGAATCAAGCAATCGACTTGTAACTCCATATTTACATCCACAATAAAGTATACTTTGAGTTCGTGTACTTATGGGTGGGTAATATACATTCCCACACGCGCACTATTGCCGTTCCCCCAAAGCGGCCACGTTCTGTGGATTTGCCCATATATGTATAATATTTCTTAAGGGGGAAAGCCTCTGTGATGGGTCAAAAAATTGCCAATGTTTGGGAATTTTTTTCCCCAGGTATAATTAATTATTTTAGGATTGGGACATTTTATTAATCAACTTATCCAATACCAATTTTTATTGAAAAATATTAAAAATTTACAAAGTTATGAGTTTTCTGATGGTCATATACATACTTTAAAAAAATGCATAATAAAAAAAAAATTCCATCACAGTGGGTTTCTCCATTAACTGATAAAACCAATTGTATCTGGAAAAAAAATATACAATTTTAAGATTTTGTGGAATATGAAAAAAAGATCTCACAACTTCACTTTGTTGAAACACCCAATAAAAATATGAAGATGTACCAAAATTAATGTTTTAAAAAACTTTTAGTATAATTAATGGCAATTTTTTAAAGTCATCTCAAGTAGTTATAGATAGCGTTAATTTCAGTACAGCTTTTCTGTACAAATATTGTTGGAATAAATGCAAATCCACGGATAATTAATTATTGTGATAATCATTAAACATCATTTCAAATCATATTATCTTTATACTTATAAAACAATAGGTAGGTAATATTAAATAAATAAAAAATATAACCTTGCAACAAAAATAGTGGCTCTAAAATATAGTTTGAATCAGTGATTCTCAAACATTGGACCACAAACCAATACTGATTTTGTAAATCATAATATTTCTATATAATCATAATGTTTCTAAACATTATAATTTCATAAAGAATGCACTAAAAATATATATTGAGTTAAGAAACACTGGTTTAAAAAATACCAACAATATAAATATTGTGGCGAAACTTCAGTATCCGATGTACACACAGATTTCATATTTTTATTTGTTGGCAATACTTTATTTGGGTGATGCGCGCGCATATGAGCTGTATCAGTGACTGAATGGTGCTCAAACGGTGGAATATATGCGACCGCCAATACATTGTAATATAATATTGTATTATATTAATAAACTTACTTATTATGTTTATCAACATATAACTAATTATTATACTATATTATATTTTATTGTAATATGTAAATAGCAAAAATTATACTAAAAATAATAATCAGTTATATTATATTGATAAACATAATGAGTTTATTAATATAATATTATACAGTGTATTCCAAGTTGATTAAGACATAGGAAATTTAACATGGGGACAATTAGAAATGTTGTAGTAACCTTTGGTCATATTTAACGATGTGTCATTGGTGCATTTTGAAATACCGCCTCGAAACTAACTAATAAATTTTAAATTAATCAATAGTATTTTGTTTTCAACAATAAAATACATTAAAGAAATTAAAGTAAACATCCTAGATAACATAATAATAATTTTTTTGGCAGATATAAATTTGAAAACAAAATACTAATTACTATTTTATTAAATTTTGTGGCGGCATTTCAAAATGTACCAATGACACATCGTTAAATATGACCAAAGGTTACTACAACATTTCTAATTGCCACCATGTTAAATTTCCTATGTCTTAATCAACTTGGAATACACTGTATAACAATGTATTGGCGGTCGCATATATTCCACCGTTTGAGCACCATTCGGTCACTGATACAACTCATATGCGCGCGCATCACTCAAATAAAGTATTGCCAACAAACAAAAATATGAAATCTGTGTGTACGTCGGATACTGAAGTTTCGCCAATATTGTATATTTTAAATAATAATAACGAACATTTTTTAAAAACTATGTTTTAAAGCCATAGATAACTATCATTTTAAAAACCAACCATAAACATTTCGAAAAGTATATAAAAAATGGATTTGAATTTACACCACAGATTTACAAAATACAACAGCTCAATAAAGCTGAATAAAATAAGTCGTAGCTGCATCTCTCCATGCTGGATCATCCGACACTGTCGCACGACACAACGGGCAAGTAGGTTCCCGATCAAGCCAAGCACAAGCGCACGTCTCGCAAAATATATGATGGCACGGTTGTAACGCTACAGCTAGCGTGAATGCATCGTGACATATCGGACACTGCTCGCCGGCGGTTTGCAGCTGTTCTTTAGTGGCGGCTGTACCAATAGACACACTCTGTATTAGCTTCATGAACGCAGTGCGGACTAGTTTCAAACGGGATGCCAGGTCTGCACCCTTGGCTACCATGTAGGCTGCGGACAGAAGGACCCCCATTACACGCTCGGCGCCTTGATACGAGTCGAGAAGAAACCACAGCCAGGGTTGTATTGGAATCAGGCTACGGTAGAGTTGTGATATTGATTCGGTTAACAGATACACTTTACCCTGAAATTGAAATATTTTCATATTGTAAATATTTATCACCAGTTTCAATGACAAGCAGTTATCTAACATGTTATTTCTGAATAAAGCAAATGCTATCTCTTACTTACAAAAATTAATTTAATTTTACGTTTGATTGGTCAAACCTGCAGTTTATCAGAAACTGTTTGATAACTATTGTTATTGAAACCAATTAATAATTTTTATATTTTTGAGTTTGAAATTTTTAACTAGCAATATTTGAATTTATTCATTTTGGGCTCGGGATGAATAATTTATTAACACCATCCAATTTATTTTTAAAAATACATATTTTTCTGTCATTAAAAAATCACAGGGGTGACACCCGCCCGACTAATGTCAGAGGAGATGACATTCTCGATTTCCACCCCGGGTGTCACTCCCCTTAGCGATGCCGCTGGCTAAAATGTTCTCGGCCTCAGATACCTATTTGTGCTATAGGTCACTAGTTTAAGTAACTTTTTTTATACCTTAATACAATATTACATCTATCCCAATTTTTTTTATAGTGTTATGGTATAGTTATTTAAAATATATATACATATATTAAGGTAAATGTACATAATCACGGCTTAGTACATAACTACGGTTTATTTTATTAAAAATTAATAAATAAGATAACTTTACGAGATTTCATAGAAGATACTTATTAATTGAATTGATTCTATGTTTGGTTATTTTTCGAAATCTGAAGTAACGACAATGAAATCTCTTAAAGTTATCTTATTTATTAATTTTTAATAAAATAGACTGTAATTATGTACATTTACATTATATATAAAATATATTTAAAAAAAAACATTCTTATTCAGCTATGGTCTTTGTTGTTTCCGAGAAATTATCTAAGGCGTTAAGAGTAGAGAAATACCAACCTAACAAAATAATTCGGCACCACATTTTAAAAAGTGCTGTGGCAACTATTTTGCCAGTGTCTGCAAAAGGGTTAACTCTAATACTCTTGAATCACATCACATCCCTATTCTGGACACTCAAATGAAATTGTAAAAATATGTATATAGGTACTTGTAAAAAGTTGTGCATCTAGTGACCCAGCAATTACAATAACAGGAAGTACCTGAGACCAAGAATTTTTCAGCCTCCCCTAATATATCATAAAAGAACACTAATAATCTAGTTAATGAATTCCTACTCACCCTTTTCTGATAAGGTATGATGCTTACAGGAAACAATGTAATCAATATTTTAATCGCAATAGTTATTAGTTTGACAATATAATCACAAATGGCAACCATCCATAAGAAAGACCACACTTTCACTGGTACAATATATGGTGGCATAAAAACTAAAGCTGGATAGAATTTGTCATCTTCAAATATATAACTAATCACTGCGATGCATCCAACAATATACAACAAAACAAATAGTAGAGATACAATGCTACGTCTTGCTTGTTTTCCGACTTCTCTTCTTAAAACGGAATCAGAATGTGTGAAAGTTACAAATAGAACCATAAGGTTAAGAATACCTTCACGATGATCGTACACAGCCTTGGCAATGAGTATCAAAAAGAATGGAATGTATTTTTGTAAAGTTTCTATAAATGCTCTTGCTTCAGGTACTTGTCGCCACGCTTCGGCAGCTGCATTATCTTCAGCATTGTTGTTGTTATTTGTTACTGGAGGTGTGAAGTAACTTTCAGGTATTGAATGACGGGATGTATTCGAAAAAGCACCGGCAGCATCCGGGCTGTGAGGTTCAATGATTTCAATATTTATCGTGTGATCATTGTTTTGATTGTTTGTACCCGATATAGACGGTACAGCCACTACTGTATTTTCTTGCTCGGGTATTGAATTCTGAGACGCTTGTGAACTTTGACGATTTAATAAATTTGTACGAGCCTGTTCGACGTACGGTCTTATTTCTTCTATCACTTGGTGTATGTTTTCACGAATCAATCTAGAACCTTCTACTGTTCTTCTTTGAAAACTAACCGGACCAATTCTTATAGTGTTGTTAATAGGGTTAATAACACTTTGTTGGGGTGTAGACGAATGATGCATCATGATGCCACTTTCATACTGTTGACCAAATGGAGGATTTTCCGGGTTTTGTGATGGTGTTGTTGGTGCTGATTGAGAATTTGATGAACTTTGAATCGGCTGCGACATTTTTGCGGATTTAAAAACACGACGAAGCATACGATATTGAATCTATAAAATCATATAACAACTTAAAAGTTATAAAATAAACTAAGAGATCTTATGTATAAAAACATAACAATTTGATTAATTTTCTAATAATAACAATGTATTACCACTCATTACACAAATTGATGTAAACACAAGAACATACGACAAAAATGTCAGATTTTTTACTTCTTACCAACATCACAGAACAAAAACTCTCAATATAACTAACATGTAGAGCAAATTAAAAAAAAATACATTTGAATTTTCAAAAATTATAATTCATTTTAATCATTTTACCCTTATCTATTAATTAATTACCTAGGTATTTTTTCAATTACACAACCACCTAGCGACCGTGATGGTGACTACAACATTATTAACCCCTTAGAAGTACCGAAGTACTTTTAATTAAATAAGGGAAATTAATTAACTTGAGCTTTTTAAATATAAAAATAATCACATATCACCTACCACAATCATTTATTGTGAGCGCATATGTGCTATTTTGACTTACCTCCAGCTAACAACACATTTACCCTGCAACACATTGAACGTGTGCAATTAGAATTTATACCTATTGAGATACAATGAAATGACCACACCTACGTGATTAAGGGTTAAAATCAGCTCTTACACAATAAATATATTGGTTTTATTATATTTTAATTAAATATATTTATTCCTATTTATAACTTAACATAATATATCTATAAAAATAAATATTACACATTCTTAATTAATTAATATAAATATATTTTATTTCCATGGTCTCTTTAAAATTTTATTATGACGCATTACAACTTTTTCAGCAGTATGGTGAGTAGGGACTTCACTTCTGGTATCCTAAAAAAAATTAAATTATATAGTATATAAAAATAATTAAAAGCAAAAAATAAATACCGTTTGTTGCCATGTCGGTGTTTCTGAAGAATTTAGGGAAACATCTTTTTGTTTTTGACCAACTGGACATCCTGGAGATTTATCAAGTAACTAAAACATACGCTTGATATTAAATATAATTTAAAAATATAAAACAAACTGTTACGTTATTATTCAAGCTGTTCAAAAGTTAAAACAACTAACTTAACATTCTGTTCATTTTTTAATTGCTTTTGATGTGAATAACATTAAGTGTTTCACGCCAGCCAGATATTGGGGGTGGGGGGATATCAGAAACTTGATGTAACGTTTTCAAGATGATCTAAAACCATTGAATAACTCAGAAGTTAAAAGTACGACTGGGATAATTTTGGTATATTCTAACCGGCGTATAGTTGGAAATGTGGTACAGGCGAAAGGGAGCTAAACGCGCAGCGATCATTTTGCACGCTAGCATAAATTTACATCAGTATAGTTTGACACTCAGAGCAGCTATCACGCTGGTTTTGGTTAGGTTAGGTTATTTGTTTGTGGAGTTATTTTGGCTTTTGAACAGATCGTATGATTGTATTTATACCATTTTTATAAACTTCTGAAGTTCGCATTCCTTTGCATTTGGATTATTTTTATTACTACGACTAGAAACTGGAGTGTTATCATTATTCTTCCTTTGACCATCTGTCAATCGATAAGTCAGTTGTCCTTCATTACCAAACGGTATATCTTCAGATGTTTCACTGACAGATGAAGGTCTTTGAAACTGAATCTTTTCTTTGGTAGAAAATTTCATACGATCTGATGTTGGCTTCTAAAAAATAAAATAAAATAAATTGTACAGTAAAATATTAATACTATATATTAATGTAATTTCTTTTTATATATTAACGTAATGTTTATAATTAACGTTATACTTATTTTAAAATATTGTTAAAAAATAATTTTTAAACATTTTATACTTTTCAAAATTGTTAGTTATTTTATTTAAGTTTTTACTAAATTAATTAATGTTTATATATTTGAATGTGTCTTTTAGATAGATACTGAAGAAGTCTTAATAAGACGAAACGTCTATAAATAATAAAAAAATGTTATATCTTATATAACTAGTTTTTATTCAACCAATGACCTCGAAAACAATAATAAAATTTTAAAATATTAAATTGTCTGAAACTTTTAGGCTTCTGCAGTGATCTGTAGATGATTCTTGGCTGTACTCACTTCAGTTTGAGGATGATCTTTAGATTGCATGTTAGATTCTTCTAAATCGAAATTTTCATCTTTCAAATTTAACAAAAGTAGTCGGTGAATATCCGCTGATGAATCAGGTTTGTGAATTTCAGTTTCGCTTCCTATAAAAGATAATAAAATAAAATAGATATTTTTTGTCAATATTTTATAACTAAAAATAAATTAAACACCAAATAAATTACCTGACATTGGACTTTGACCGTTACTTGTGAGAATGCGCAATGCCTCACGCCACTGCGACTCCATCAGTGCATGCAGCTGCTTAGCTAAATGCGCTCGCTTTGAATTTTGTGTACTGAGTTTCTCTCGGAGGACTTCTATATCTCGTTCAGACCGTGCCAATCTCAAACCGCACAAACGAATTTCTTCTGAGTGCCTCTCTTCTAGCAATCGTATTTCAAGTTGATGCCTATAAATAATGTTTATTTTATTTGTATTATAAAAACACAGTCGATAAAATATGATCCACATTTCAAATTTTAAAATAAAATACCAGGGGTACAAGTAAGTTTTAAAGGATTTTTGTGAAAATTGGGGCTCTATTGTGAAAAATTGGTAAAATTTATTATATTCAAAGTATTGTCCATCACTAGTCACTACTTTTTCCCATCTTTCTGGCAGCATACGAATTCTGCGTCAAAAAAACAACTCGTCTTTTGAGGCCATCCACGAATCAATTCATTTTTTGGCATCTTCATCAATCGAAACAAGTGGTAATTGGAAGGAGCAATGTCTAGTGAATACAACGTGTGAGGTAGGACATGCCATTTTATCGTTTCCAAGTATGTTTTCACTGGCCTTACAACACGTCTCAGTTTCAGTTCGTTTGGCACCCAATTTCCTTATTTTCGAATCATTCCCATGTTCTTCTTGCATTTGACACGAGTCTTGATCCAATAACACCTTCAATTCTGAATCTTTAAACATTTCTGGCCTTCCTTCATGTTCCTTATCCTCCATGTCAAAATCACCACTTTTGAACTATCTAAATCAGTATTCACAAGTTGAAATTGATAGAACATTGTCTCCATAAGCTTCACACAGCAATCAAAGACATTCAGCTGCTTTTTTCTTCAAATGAAAACAAAAAAGTAAAGCTTCCTGCATATTGCGTTCGTTGGCACAAAAGTTGACATATTTGGAGC
Organism: Sialis fuliginosa; assembly: GCA_961205875.1. Classification (NCBI taxonomy): domain Eukaryota; kingdom Metazoa; phylum Arthropoda; class Insecta; order Megaloptera; family Sialidae; genus Sialis; species Sialis fuliginosa. The sequence goes on from OY540811.1 coordinate 33,753,840, forward strand.
TCAAAAAACTATGTTGTTTACACTTCAGCAAAATGACACATACTGAAAACTAAAGCCTGATAACGATACTTTAACATGAATGTGGTTACAATATGGTTCGATGAGATTTAATAGTAGTGAATCCTTTAAAACTTACTTGTACCCCTGATAATATATTAATTATATTTACTTTTCTATTGTTTCTTGCATGCAGAGTGCAGCTGTTTTTGCCACCCGCAATTGAGCAGCTTCGATTTCCATATTCATCGCTTTCTCGGCTGATTCTAATTGATCTTGGAACTGTTTCAGTTTCTCTTTAACTACAGTTTCTACTTGTTTTTGGTAGAACTCTTGCAATTCACTTTTATTTTTTTCTACTTCATTAGATAATTTTTGCATGTCTGCCTGTAGCTTTTTCTATAAAACAATTATAAATAACTTACACTGTGACAATTATATTCTGATACAACTCTTTATCGATGATGTACCGTTATTTTTTTTTCTTTACCAAAAAACAATTGAAAGTACTGTTATGTTATCTAGTATATCATGTAAAACAATTATGCAATTTAAATTAGTCTTAATAAAAATTTCGAGCATGAAAGTATATCGAGAAATAATAATAAAAAAATGGCTTGGCACGCTGGTGATGAACTTATATTTTCTGATGAGAAGTTATTTGTTCTGGAGCAATCCCACAACTCCCAGAATGACAGATTTTAGTTTGCTAGGATTGACAACATTCCAGAACACAAAAGACATGTTCCAAGATTTCAGAATGGTTCTGGGTGCCATCAGTCCAAGAGGCAAATTACCTTTAATTTTGTGTAAAATCAATGTAAAATACTATTTGGAGAAAGTATTAAAGAAAAATGTCATGCCAAATGCCGAAAATTGATTTGGAGATGATTATTATTGCTTTCAACAAGATGGAGCCCCCTCCCACACAGCAAACATTACTTAAGCATGGTGTCTGGAAAATTTTGTTGATTTTTTGTCAAAGAATGAATGGCCGCCAAGCTCTCCCGATTGCAATCCTTTCAATTATTTTGTATTATATATGTTGTCTAAGCTCTCGGATTACAAATTATCAAATTTGCAGCAATTTTAGAATGTTATTCTCAAAATTTGGGACAAAATGCCAATGGAAACAGTGCGTGCCGCTTGCAATAACTTTGAAAGAAGATTGAAGCTAGTTATCAAAGTTAAAGGAGAAGTTATTCCCAAACACTTATTATAAATTTTAAATACACATGTCTACTTTAAGAATTGAATAAAAACTTAATTGAAACTTTATTATAAATTTAATATTTTAATGTTTTCATTTGTATCAGAATATAATTGTCACGGTGTAAATGAAAATTTAATTTCAACATAAAAAATATTAAAACAATATAACATACCTCAGTATTTCTGGATTCATCCAAAGATTTCTGTAAGCTCTTAATTTGCAAATCCAATTTAGAAGATTTAGATCTTTCATCGGCCAATTTCTTTTGGAGTGAACATTTTTCATCAGACATTTTTTTAATTTCAAATTGAGCAGTATTAAGCGATTTCTTATCAGCATCGGCTACATTTTGAATTTCCGATAAAATGTGTTTTTTCTAAAATTAAACTTATTTATTAGGTAGGTATTACATTAAAATAAATAAATAACATGCCTTTTCCAACTCCGATTCAAGAATTCTAATATTTTCTGACATATTTCTTTTATCTTCTTTAAATGTTTCTAATTCTGTTTTTAAATGCAGCAATTGATTTTGGTATTCAACAGCATGTACTTGACTGCTCCTAGTTACTTCAAGCACCTTTGATAACTCATTTTCATAATATTGAATTTTCTATATTAAAAAAAAAATTTTATAATATTTTTTGTTATGGATACTAACATATTTGATATTTAAAAAATTATAGTTTATTGTTATTAATCAAGGTTACAGGGGTCGAAACAAGTTCAGTGTTCAAAAATACTGATTTTACTGACACAGAATTCTAAAAATACTGACTTTTACTGACTATCTGAACCAAGTTAAAAAATGTAGGTGTTATGTATTAATTAAAAAAATATATATTGGCCTCCACCATACTCATAGCCAACCCTTACCATATTTTTAGGTATTATGTTCATAACAAAAGTTACAAACAGTTAATTTTTGTTAATTTTTCTTACCGAACTTGGTATAACCAGTGCTAGAGTAAGATCATGTTGTTTATATGTTCACGTATACATACGTTACAATTATGTCATAAAATATCTTCTAAAAGTTGGTAATAAACAATACAAATAAGTAAACAAAATAGAACATTATTTATAATTTGAATATATTTTTCACAGTAATTGTGTCCTTTTGAAGTCAAATAGTGAGTTTTTCTTTACGATAAATAGGGCTCCGATGTGAAAACTTTGAGTGCCAAACCCAAAAAACTGACAAAACTGACCATTTTACCAAAAACAGACTTTAACTGACCGGGTTACAAAAAACTGACTTTTACTGATTTTACTGACCAATTTTGACCCCTGAGGTTATTAAACAATTCAGGTTGTCTCATAACTAAGCATTTGGATTAGGGAAATGAGCAGGAGGGGAGTACGTGTAACGTCAATAGCCGTCATATATCAAATTGAAAATTTGAATTAATAGATAAAATATTGGTATGGAGGAGAACCATATATGACTTCCATGTTTTCATTTCTTTCCAAGGCAATATGAATTAGTGACGTATTAATTAGTATTAAAAATTCAAATTTTGAGGGTAGTTTTCACCCCATCAATTGAACTGCAAATGTACCAAGTCTTATCCAAGTTAGTAAGATAATACTCGCAATGTTCACTTTTTAGACGATAATAGTTACAAAATTTCGAATATTTCCAAAATCCCTAATCTGATTAGCACCAAAATCAATAGGTCTGGAGTACTCACTAATAGAAACATTGTCAGCAAAAATAATTCAAATCGGTGCATTTTTACAGTAGTTATCGTGAACGAAATAAAATTTTACATTCAGACATACACACAGCCGCCATGTAGAAATTAACTTTTCTTTATGTTTTAAAGGCAGTACAATCAGACTCTGCTCTTATCTCGGACATGATTTTTCAATGGTGTTACAATACTTCCATTTCCTTCAGAGCAAGGAAGTAAAATTAGTAGTTTCCATGGATTTTGACGGCTGACTACGCCACTAACCGTCAACCAATAGCATAAAACTACCCTATAAGACAACCTGTATAGTTAAATAACCTTGGTTAATAATACCTTATTCATTTCCATAATATCATTTTTTGTTTCTTGTTTAGAGAGAAGCAATTCTTGATATAATTTTTTATTTTCATTTTGGACTTGATCAAGTTTATTTTTTGTTGAAACATATGTATCACGTAACTTTTCAATCATCCTGTCTTTAGTAGAGTCTACTTTTACAGCAACAGCAATCTTTTCTTGAGATTCAAGAAGTCGTGCTTGTAAAGCTTCTATTAATTTTTCACAATGCTAAAAACGATTAAAAATTTTTAATTGACAAAAAGTTATATATATATAAGTTATATAACATATTACCTGTCTTCTTAATCTTTCTTCTTCCAATCTATGATCAATTTGTTTTGATGAATCGCTACTATTTATCGATTGTCTTTCTTTTAGATTTGATTCTTGATTCCATAATTCTACTAAACTCAACAAATTACCATTTATATTCGGACTTTGTACAGATTTATTCTGTTCCGTTTGAGTTTCTACTGATTCTCCTAAAGATGCAGTATAAGAATTTGTATTGACATCTTCTTGAACATTTTTAGAAGATTGTTGTCGACTTGTATAAAGTGGAATTTGCTTATAAGTTGTTTGAGATTCAAGAAGCCTATTTTGTTGATTTTCAGGAGTTTTATAATGGTTTTCTTTTTTATTAGTACTGTTATTCACTTGCGATACTATTTCACTACCCATTGGAGCAGTACGGCCTGAAGTTAAAGATTGTAGTTGATTTGTATCGTTAGTATTATAAGAATCATATTGGGGTTGATCGGAAAAATTACTAATTGTATTTTTATTTGTGTATAATGTAGACATATTATCGTCATTTGTATCGCCTACTATATAAGAATGCTTTTTAATGCAAGGTTCTTCATATATTTCTTTTCTCGATACTTCTCCAGCTCCAATTAAGTTAGTATTTTGATTTGGAATTTTGCTGAATTTATTATGTTCATCACCATGTATGATATTTCGCATACCGAGACCGTGATCTGGTACAGAATTTATATTTTCACCTGGTTTCAATATATGAAGATTTTTATATTCATCAAATTGCTGAGTATCACTATTTCTGCGTAATTCTAGAAATTCAGATTTTTTACTTTCTATTAAGTTGGTACTTTGTTTTTTAATTTCATTAGGTTTATTATGTTCCTCACCATGCATGATATTTCGCATACCAAAACCGTAATCTGGCACAGAACCAATATTTTCTCCTGATTTTGATACATGAAGATTTTTATGTTTATCAGATTGTTGAGTATCGCTTTTTCTAGTTAATTCTAAAATTTCAGATTTTTTACTTTCTATCGAATTTAATAATGTATTAATATCATCATACATGTTTTTTTGCTGTGAATCGATTTCGGTGGTTGTATTTTTAATATTTTGTTCATTTGCCGGTATTAATTTCTTAGTTAACGATATCCTGTCTTCTATTAAAGATTTCATATTACTTGTTCCTTGCGTATTATTACGAGAAAAATTTGGAGTATTAATAATACTATCAATAGTTTCAGGTAAATCACTATCACCTTTCTTCTTATTCATATAACTTCTTATAAACTTAATGCTACGTAAAAATTCATCGATCTCATTCAAATAATCAGCATTTGTCTGTTTTTCAGGGCTTGTATTGACACTACTTTCATCTGCATCTAAATCTGTAGTCATACTATTGTCCGTGTAAGGAATGAATGGTAAACTATGTGTATTTACAGGACGCACAGTGGAATTTGTAGAATCTGAAAAATTATCTTGATAATTGTTACGACTCCCTGATGGTAAATTTTGATTCACCCCGATTTTAGTCGGGTTAAAGTTCACAGCATGTTGAAGAGAATCGTAACTGTTTCCTGATGGATCATATCTAGATGATAGATTTGATCGAGCTGGGGAGTATTTTAATCCTCGTTCATATGGGAATGAACTATATTTATCTGTTGGAGTTCCAGGAACTGATTTCATATCATATCTAGGTTTTTGAGGCGTGCTCTGCACACTTGAAGAATCATAGTTACGTAAATTATCTGAACTAATACTCAACCTGTTTCTCATACCAGCCATTCTGCGACGATATTTTGGTGGTGTAAATGGTTTTCTAAATAGTTTTGGAGATTGAGCACAAATTGAACTGTTTAATGATTGTATGTCTGATTGACTTTCTATTGCAGAGAGTCTGTCCTCTAAAGTGCTAACATGTGATAAAAGTGTATTTACAACTGTTTTACCTAACGAATAGTTATAGTTACGTCGTCTACTTAAATGATCTTCATCTTCTGAATCACTCGGAATTAAAAAAAAATCTGGCGGTATTAAAAGTAGAGTATCGGTATCATCTGTTTCGCTCATTTCTTATAAAATATGTAATCATAAAATCAAGGCACATCATTTAGTAAAAATTATTTAAAAAAATTTAAATTACTTTTAATAATAGTATATTTTATGAAAACTAGTATATATAGTATTGATTAAACACTGTATTTATTTGTTTTATGAATTTAATAAGTGTAAACAAATAATATTGATGCACTTTATTATGAATATAGGTTAAATGTGTTTAATACTTGAACAATTATATTACTTATTTAATTACTATTTAGTATATATCTTATACTAATTTAATTATGAATTATGTATTCAATTTTCGTATAAAATACCACAGAAACAATATAATTAATGAAACTTTAGTTTTGTTGTTGTTTACTGTTTAACAGTTTATTTAAAAATTTGACAACTTGACAACGACTTTATCAGATCTACCAATATTACATAGATAATTTTTTTATTTATCTTTCAATGGCAATTATTTAAATACTAATGTGATACTAATTAAAACGAATAGCTTTATAAATAAAATGAATTTTTGAAGGTACACATCATATTTAATTATGAAAAATTAATCAATTTGTTCAAAGAAACAATTTAATTACAAATGTTAAACATTCTGAAAGTTGTTGACACTGTTTACCTCTTACTGTCAGTGTCATGTCAAAATCTGATAATTTGTATAAAGATCAAATATACTTTTTTAATTATAATGTTTTATAACTTATATATCTTTGACCGATTTGGTTCATTATTATTTTACACAGAATGGAATCGATTAAAGCAATCAGGAATGACTAGAGATCAGGTTTGTCAAGTTAAATTAGATTTACGTAATTGTTTACACATATTTTTTTAAATGATTTGTAGGAAGCAAAGCTTATGTACGGTATGATATTTTCTATCAAGAGTTTTGTAAATAAAATATCACCTTACGATTCAAAGGATGGATTTCTATACTACAAAACCAATAAATACATGTTACATTACTACGAGACTCCTTCAGGGTTAAAATTTGTTCTAAATACAGATCCATCAGTTCAAGGCGTTCGAGAGATACTGCAGGATATATATCGGCAGGTATGACTTTAAATATTTATGTAATAGTTGACCTTAGTAATGTAATTGAATTATTTTTTTCAGATATATGTTGAATTTGTTGTAAAAAATCCAATGTGTGAGCTTACGAAGCCTATTGAAAGTGATTTATTTAAAACAGAATTAGATAATTTTATTAAGAAAAAAGTATAATAATGTAAGTTGATTATTTATTTTATGTATATTTTGTTATTATATTTATAATAAAAATAAACAAAATTGTTTTATATTTGTTTATATGTTCATCACAAGGATTTGAAATTAAGTAGACAATCAACAATAGATAATACTTTATATTATAAAAAATTTATATATAGTACACTTCATGAAAAAATGACTGCACAATTTATAAAATATACAAATAAGAAATTAGGTTGCACATCTAAATATAACATATTATATAAAAGTCAAGAATGATAATATAAAAAAATTGAAATTAAAGATTAAAGTACATACATTATGGCAAATGTTAGGCAGTAGTATTACAATGATAATCTTGTTTAAAGAATTTCATTGGTATATTACTTTAGGCAATATAATAATGTTTTTCAAGTAAGGTTATCAAGAATTAAAAATTTTATTCTTGTTCCCAGTTTGAAAAAAAATGCATTATTTATTTTACCAAATTAAATAAATTAATCAAAATTTCACTGAAATACTTTTATCATATTGTAATTCAGTAATGGATCTTTTCGGCCAGTATTTAAATAAAATTTGATAACCCCACTTATTATTTATACTGATTGACTGAATTATAGAAAAACACGCATAGCCAATCACTACAAATGAAATAAATCTAAATCTACCATCTGCTGGCAAATAAATTGTCACCAATAGTAAGAAATAAAGATCCATTTATTTTTACTTACAAGGTTTTTAATAATATTGCATTAATATTTACAATTAGGCCAAATAGTTTTTAAATTATATTTTACATTAATTAATTTTTTTAAATTGTTATATATTTACAATAGAAATTAGTAAACAAATAATTGGTAATATGTATTTTTATTAAAAATGGATCTTTATGTGATTCAACTTATTTTTAAAGGGAATTATATTAATTTTGCATTAAAAGCATTCTTTTTTCAAAAGCTAATTGACTAGTCACCTGTACAAGACGGTCTAATTATCATCTGAGCATTTTGCTCAGTTTAAAATACTCATGTTTACGATCTCTGGTAGAATCGACGTAGAACAAATATTTATCTAACAAATATTTATTTCTTTAATAAATTTTCCAGTGGTTATAAACATGAGCAATGAATGAAAAAATTAATTTTTGATTTACAATGAGGTAAAAAATTTAATGAGAAAATGCATAATACTGATCTATCAGTTTTCAAACTGAAAAATTACGTTTAAATTTTACATAAGAAAAATTTATCGAAATCATTACTAAAGGATTTTATTTAATTAACTGCAGTTTTTAATGTTCAATTTAATTTATATTTATTATATGCAGTAATAATTAATAAAACTCAATTTATTATGATTTCGATGACAAAAAAATTATATATTTTTGTAGTTTCGTATTAGAAGATTTTGAACATTTATAAGAATTTTTTAAATTGTATTTAACCATAAAGATAAACATTCATATTTAAACATAATGCCAATTACTGTGTACATTTTTCTCTTTTAAATAAAAATATAACTAAACATATTATATAACAACATGCAGATTTAAATTGTTACTAATTAAATTGGCATTATTATACTTATAAACAGTATTTACCCATCTATGATGTTAGGGTTTAATATATCAGGTTATTCGAAAATATCGTAGGGATTCATTTGAGTCGCTCTCTTGTAAGGTTACGATGTTTTTATATACAGGATGTCCAAGATAAGTGTGAAATGCAGGGGGATTTCCTAAACGGTAAGAGATATAGATTCGGTTAAATGAGATTATTTGTAAGGAAGGGATGAGTATTACTACTTCAAAAAATATTAATAATTCTATGTGGTTTAGGCAGTTTATCTGAAAATTCTTATGGCTATAACTTTTTTGTCAAAGTAAATAGGTACTTTTTGTTTGAGGTTTCTTAAAGCAATTTTTGTGTATTTAGAATTATTATATCACTTTTAGTTTCCGAGTTTGAAGTCCTAACTTTAGTTTTTCTTATAGGCCACTAAGTTGGCTATAGCATATTTGAACATTTCTTTTACTCTACTTTACAACGATATGGCACTTGTCCTATTTATTTTTAAAAATAAGTCGAAATACTTAATACATTTATAAAATATTTTATTACAAGGTTTTAAGTAGGCCATGAAAGACAAAAATTGTTAAACAAAAATCACAATAACAACAATCAAAATAACAAATGAATATTTGAAAACAATAAACTATTACAAAAAAAATGTTCTTGCATTTTTCAATAATAAGTGTGACAAGTACATATCATTTTAAAGTAGAGTAAAAAAAAAACGTTCAAATATGTCAATTAAGTGACTCATAAGAAAAACTAAAGTTAGGGCTTGTAACTCGGAAACTGAAAGCGATATTAAAGAATTTTCAGATTTTTGGTTATACTGCCAAAACCACATAGAATTATTAATATTTTTTGAAGTAGTAATATTCACCCCTTCCTTACAAATAATTCATCTCATTTAACCGAATTTGTATCTCTTACCGTTTAGGAAATCCCCATTCATTTCACGCTTATCTTGGACAACCTGTATACCGTATTTCCTCGATTATAAGACACACACTTATTTTTATATACCAATAAAAAATAAAATATAGAAACATGATGTAAAATTTATTATAACATCACAATAAAAAGGATTTTAAATAGGCGTATTATTATAGAGACACTAAATTAGGTAAAACATGTATCTTATAATTGAGGAAATATAGTATATTCTGAAATGTAATGTTTCAACACATTACTTAATTGTCACTTTGGAAAATGATACTTTTTTTTAAGATTTTTTTAGAATAATAAAAAAAGCAATCAAATGAAATTTGGAGGGTTTATTAGGTACATGTCTCAAAACATACAAAAATTTAAAAAAAATTAAATATAAAACTAAATGGTGACTTTAGTATTGCTACACTGACAATGAGTGCATTTTTTTTGTTACATGCTCCACTGCAGAAAATAGAACTTCCATGAATCAACATCCAGAACAAAAAAAAAAAATCTTTATTTACACTAGTTTTCCGATCGAAGTACACACGATTATTAAAAAATATCAATTTTTGCAAATTTTGTATCACTTTGAACACAAAATCGCGTTATTTTGACGAAAAAAAACGACCTTAAATATTTATAAAAACCGTAATTGTTAACTAATCTTAAAAATCTATCAAGAAGTTACAGTTAAAATTTCAAGTTGATCAGTTGGAAAATGGCCAAGATACGTTTTCCACAGTTTTTAAATACATGGACTCGATAAAAATGAGTTTAAAGTTTGAAAACTGTTTTACTACATGCAAACGTCGACGATAGTTCCGACTTTTTTTCGAGAGAGAATTACGGTAACCCTTTACATTACCACATACTCAGTATCACTCATCTTTCACCACTTTCACCATCTAGGTTGTTTTGTTCGTTCAGAGACACTTTGAAATGTGTGCTCTAAAAATAATAATTTTTTTTTTCACTTATAATTCCTTTTGAATATCATTTTTAAGATGTTAATACATCATTTAAGCCAATAAAAAAAAAATTGTTAAAAAATTTGTTAATCTATGATTAGATGTAAGGCCTTAAAATAAACTTTGCGCATATTCATTGGGTTTTGTTTACTGAATATGAATTTTAAAATGGTTAAGTTCAAAACCTCGTATTTCTTTCTAAAAAATTGTTGCAAGTTGGCTGGGATATCTTATCTCATCTAACCTATTCATCGGATCTTCTTCGAATTTTTATTTATTCTTCCCTTAATGAAAGGTAAAAAATAGTAGCTAACTTTTCGGGCTGTTGTCCACGTTGTCGTATTTTTACACTTGACGTTTCGACTCTCATGTCGGAGTCTTCTTCAGAATCACTTCTGAAGAAGTGTAAAAATACGACAACGTGGACAACAGCTACTATGGACAACGGCCACGAAAGCCTACAGAAGAAAAAAAAAGGTAAAAAATACAATTTTGTAGAACATTGCAAAAATCACATTGAAATGTTTATAAAAAAAAAACATGAATTTGGATGTTATCTATAATTTAAGTAAAAGATTGCAGAAGGTCACTTTTTAAATCCCTACAAACTCTCCAACAACCCAATATTTGAGAATAGCACTAATTATTTGGTTCAAAATTTAATACAATATTAACTACAACTTATTCGCATCTAAAAATTCAAATAAGATTGATTATATTGATAACAGAACAATTATATATTTCTCACTGAATATAAACATTTTTATATAGATCGAAATTGTGATTATGATAACAATTTATATATGCGATAAAGCTCGAATTTTATATATTTAAACAAAATTTATTAAAATCAAAAATATACTTATGAACAAAAAATTTACGTAGATATATTAATCGAGCTTATATTTATAACAATTAATAACATTTTAAAATCAATAATAGATGTTCAGTAGCATAACTAGACATTTTACGACTTTTTTACAGAGAAGTTATTCAGGAAAAATTGAAGAAATTATAGTTTGTTTTATTTAAGATTGCAATGGCGGGCAGAGATTAGACGGTATGATTCACACAGGTACTAGGCTAGCCCACAGAATAAAGATAGTAAGAAGTGATACTCCACGTTAAAAAACTGGCAATCGTTTTTACATACACTCTAAAATTTGTAAAAAATAAAATTCACCTTTGTATTATGAATATTAGTTTTCTAATATCCTAATGTCGATAATAAAATACACAGTTTTAGAATAACTAATCTGACGTATTGATTAGGAAAGACTATGGATACATAACAACCAATGCTAATCTGTATCAAGGTTATAAAACTATAGTTTAAAATAACCTTGGTCTGTATATGAAACTGTTGCCAAAATTTTACGGCGGCCATCTTTTCTTAAATGTCACTTTCGTCATTTTCATGCATATTATCCCAAAGATATCAATTGATAATTTATAATATGCAAATATGCTTTAAATTACAAATGAATTTAGTATGTATGAGAGATGATAGTTTCAAATAGACGTTTCTCTGTTAATCAATTATCACTGAAATACTTTTAAAGACAATATAAAACATTTATTATTAATTAATTTTATAATTCAAAACAATTGATATTTATTTTAAAACCTGAATGATATTCCAATGTCTCGTGGAGCGATATGGTAACAACGCTAGGTAATGATTTATTTGTCCTTTATCTTTCCTTGTATATAATATATAATATAATTGCGTCAGTGAAAATTGTGTTATTGTGAATCTGTCTGGCGTTTTGCCCAATCAGGAGTATGTATTATGTTAGCTACCGCTGCAATCTTAAATGAAACAGACTATAGACATCTAATTTTTAGTTATGCCACTGTAGATGATAACTTAATAATACAGACTTATCTTTTTTACGTACTGTTAGATTATTAAAAATATAATAGAATCATTTACATTTGATATTGATCTATATGACTTAAGTACTGAGCTTGTTATTAACTATTTTTACGCTTTGAAAAGCATATTTTCTAAACATATATTCGACAGTTTTCCTCAACAATAAGTCTGATATAATTACCTAGTTTTAAAGTTAAATTGCTTTTGTTTATAAAATATCTTCTTAAATTAATGGTACAAATTTTAAAACTTGTCTCTAATAACTTTTGATTCAATAAAAATTTTTTTAAATTAAATTTAGTCAGGGTAAGTGGGGGGAAATGGGTGGTTTGTTTTTGAAATTCAATCCTACAGGCTAAAATATTCTTAAAAATTGAAAAGTTAGTACTCACTTGTTTTTGATATATTAAATGTTTACTCTTGCTTTTGAATGTAAAAAATTAATAAAAACAGTTTCCCACCTAATGCTCCCAGTGGTAACTAAAATAAAATCTGTGAACAGAGTAATGAATAAATTTTTATTTATTTAATATTTTTTTGAAAACAATAATGTCAAGAAAATCGCTGAAAAGAAGTTTCTCTTACACAGAAGATTTAAAAAAAAAATTTATGGGCAAGATGGTTTTGTATAAAATTCTTTTAATTTTGTAAAACAATGTCATTGTTTTTCAATTCATATTCATATTTCAATTCATTACTCTGTTCACAGAATTTATTTAACGAGATATACATACGCCAGGAGCGGAAATGACCGTAACTAACAATTTTGATACGTACGGTTGTTTAGTACCAGTTCGCTAATTTTTATTCAATTACGTTAAAATTTTAATATAATAAAGAAGATAGACAAAGCTACAAATGAAAATTGTTTGTGTAACAGCACTTTGAATTTAAAAAATTGCCGAATTTTGGCTAAAAAATCGATTTTTGTTTTTTTTTAAAACATGATTTTCGAAGGGAATAACTTTATGAATGTGTATAATTTAATGTTTTTTAGTTCAGTTAGGATCCATAGCTACATTACAAATGATCTTTGGTTGAAGTATTGGAATTAAAATATATAAAAACAAACTTGTTTGTTTAAACGTCAAAATTTATTAAAGAAGAGGAAACCGCAAGCTTTCGATTCACAGAATCATCGTCAGGCTATTAATAAAGAATTAAATTTGAGAAAGATGTCGTTATCTCAATAAATGAATTTTATTGAGATAACGACATCTTTCTCAAATTTAATTCTTTATTAATAGCCTGACGATGATTCTGTGAATCGAAAGCTTGCGGTTTCCTCTTCTTTAATAAATTTTGACGTTTAAACAAACAAGTTTGTTTTTATTTATATTTAACGTCACTATTATTATATTGGAATTAAAATATATATATATACGAATTTGAATGTTTGAATATTGGAAAAAACGTTTTTTTTTGTAATATCGCAATAACAAGAGTTGATTGAGCAAAATGGAGTTTTGGATTCAGTAGTTGTATACCCTGTGGCAAAAAAAAATTTTTTTTGTCAGCAAGTATAATATTATGTTTTTGTGAATTTAAAAATTACCACCCAATTTCCCATAGGGGTGCTAACATAGCTTCATACAAGTATGTTCTATAATAAAACGTTACTTAATTTTTAAAAAGGTTATGTCGACAAAAAAAATTATACTTTTTTGGATGCAACAAAAATGGCAAATATATTTTTGCCATAAAGTTAAAGAATCAATACACACATTTATGCATTTGTTGCAGCTCTAAAGTGCATATAAAATTTCTAAAAAAAATACCACCCAATAACCCCTCACACCCATTCCTCCCACTTACCCTATTTAATTTACATAAAAATTAATTTTACTTAAGTGTATTATTTCTATATATTCATAGAATAATAATAAGTATACTATACAAGTAATATTTAACCCATTTGTCCATTATCTTTCAGGGCTGGATTTATTCAATAAAAAAATTATAAATACGATAAAAAATTATATTTTTTTAAATGACAACTGGGGATATTGAAAAAACTAATAAATGCAAAATTATTCCTAAGTTTGTTTAAAATATCATTTTTAAGCACACAACATACCCATTATTTTTTATAAGCTCATTCTGCTGGACTTCCTATAAGATAATAATCTACAATACAAAATGCTACGAATAGAAATACTAAATCTATCAAGTATATTCAAAATAAGTTCTTAATATATGAATTTAACACATTCAATGCAAACGAATTATTGACAACATTCGTGCGTGGCTGACAAATTTTAAATAAGTAAAAAAGCTAAAAAAAAAAGTGTAAAATACTCTTAAATAACCAAAAATGAAAATATAAAATCGATTTATTAAAGAATATTAATAATAATACCATACTAGCTCTTAAACTTATGTGGTCTAGGAACCCTCTTTTGAACAATTATTTTTCAGGGACGCCCCTCTAACAGAAAAACAAATATTATTAGATACTAATTAATCATTGGTAAATAGAAATGTAAAAGTACTTTAATTTATGCCAAATATGTTTCACGGACCCTTGGCAAAAGTTCAGAGGACCCTAATTTAAGAATAGCTGATTTATATTAAGAAAGAATCCCACTGTGACAACCCAAAAAAGGCCCTTTTCACAAAGGACCCCGCACTTTCCTTATGAGGGTGGTTTCAGTTAATTTTAACCTGCCAAACAAGTCTCCATTGGTACAGTCCAAAAGATATTTATTATACTACCATTCTATACAAGGGTTGGACAAAAGATTGGGCTTCAGAATTTACCCAATAGGTACAATAGACCTGTCAGTCGGATTCAGGCACTCTATGAAAATTCAAAAATAAAAAAAATTAATTTTTTTACCTGCACAATGGGGTTCCCGCTTAAGATTAAACAAGAAAGTAATGATTTTTAATTGAATTTTGTAAACTGGGAATCATATTTCAATAATTAAAAGTTATATTTTGCATTGATAATGTTCGGTATTATAAAAATTAACTAAATTTGTTAGCTAACAAGCACTTTCAAATGGGGTATCAAACCTATATGACAGTTTCCTTGAAGTATCATGAAGTGTTTGACAAGTTTCTCGCACATGCGGTAAGTAAACACCAATGGTATTAAAACAGCGGTGATACACATAAAAATTATCTTGTACAATTAGAGTCACCAACTGTGCTACAGTAAGTTGAAGAAATTCATAGATAATATCCTGTAATTAAGTGCTTGCTAGCTAACAAATAATTATTAACTACTTTATAATACTAGACATAAGAATAGAAAATAGTATTTCAGAATTATCCCAAATGACATTAATAATTTAAAATAACCTGTATCTGTACAATATAAAAACACATAAAAATTATCTTGTACAATTAGAGTCACCAACTGTGCTACAGTAAGTTGAAGAAATTCATAGATAATATCCTGTAATTAAGTGCTTGCTAGCTAACAAATAATTATTAACTACTTTATAATACTAGACATAAGAATAGAAAATAGTATTTCAGAATTATCCCAAATGACATTAATAATTTAAAATAACCTGTATCTGTACAATAGGTCATCAAGAAGAAATTAGAACTTAAAAGCACAATTTACCAATTTTTCACATCAGGGTTACGGTATTATAATTTCAAAAATATATCTGATGTGAATTATTGAGATAATATCCAAATAACAAATTACCTATAAATAAATCTAGAACTAATTTTGAATACACTTATTTAAGTTGTTCAGATGCTAATGTGACATAATCCACTTTACGTCGATTTGCTATTATTGCGAGTCTTACCAATGAATTGAAAAACTCGATTGTGGATTAATACATTTTTACTACTGAACAACTAATCATTTATGCTAAACTAAAAACCCAAAACACGCTAAAATAAAAAATATTCCTTTAATACATTCGGAACTTACACCAGACTTACAATTTTTTCTGTATAAAATTAGTCTTGTGATTTCTTTACCTACCAACAACACCTATTAAACTATATTTAAATCACTCACGGCACAATCAAGTTCAATCGTTTTGGTCGTACAGTATTCCACTACGAGTGTGTCAGACCCAGTACTGATTCCTCCGGAGCAGGGGGTTCGCAGTGCCGGGCCTGGGCGCAGAACTGTCTGAGGGTGCATCGTGACTGCACCAGTCTTCTACGATCGTTGTGCCGTCCTCTGCCGACCCGTACGGGTACCTTGAGTGCATGTCCATTTCAGAACTGGCGAGCGATGATTCGACAGGCCCTAAAGGTGTTACCTGTGAAGAATATATCGAATTAATATTTTGCAGAATAATATTAAGGGGTCAGTCAGATTTAAAAAAAAAATCAATTATTTTTTTCCTACAACCATTTAAAAAAGCAGGCTTTTTCATTAACATTTCAGTGTGTAAAGTAGTACTTTTGCGCTCGCCGTGCGTAAAAGTTACTTTTTTTATAAATATTTTGATCCTGATTGATAATAATAATAATACAACAACGACATTACCTTACAATGCGGCACTGATATAGGTGTCGGTAACGCCAGCTCTTCAGAAATATATCTCTTCAGGTGTGGTGTGGGCGCCATGAGATGATCTGGCGGACGAGGCAGTGGAACAGGTTGGACTGTATCAACTGCAGGCTCCTCCTTAAGAGGACTCACCGATCTGCACTTGATAATTGCAATCACGCTTATACCCAGAACAAGCACACCCAACAACATAACGATGATTGGAACGTAATCGCTGCTTATGTTCGGACTAGCCATTCGCATCCCACCACGGTGCCTCTTTAGCTCGGGTTCTATCTTATCTGATATGATTTTAAAACGTAGTTCACCGTACGCCGGCTGAAAGATACTCCCCGATAATAAGAACACAAAGAGATCTTCGATACCATCGAGAGAGTTTTCTTCACGTGCCACATAAAATATCAAACCACTTCTTAGTTCCTCGTGAGTGAATCGATCAACTTCATCATCGTACACTATTTCATGATCTCCTGAATTCCTGATTATTTTATTTATCGTTCCGAACGTAGGTCTCCTTACAATATCGTATACAGGATTACTTGAAGTCAATTCAGCTAGAGGATTTGCATTCAATACTTTCAATCCAACCTTATTTGCTCTACCCAACAAAGCAGTGAAGTTACCTCTCTGCATCAGGGGTTGCACAAGCATAAAGATCGTAATGGTATCTGAAACCGAAACTGAATCTACAAACGCAGAGATTCGGAAAGTATCATTTGCTGTAGTCATATCTGTCTGCATGTACATAATCAAACCAGAACGGAGATTGCTATGAGTGAAAGAGAACCCTGGAGAATCTGATACGTAGATAACTCCATGCGAAGGTAGTCTGGTTATGTTGTAATATATACGAGATGGATCAACATTGGTTTTTAAGTGTATGTGCTGTAAAGTTAAAGTAGCTACATTTTGACCTTGCTGAATGTATAGAGGTGTACCAGAACTGAGTTCTATTGATACAGGTATGATCTGTATGTTGAAGATCATATAAACTGGCTTGAATTTTCCATCCCATACACGAAAATAAAATGTTACAGTTGAATTTGAACCTAAAAAAATATTATGAAATAGTAATAGCTGCACACAAGTACCAAAATGTACTTAAGGCAGTATCGCGGTGTGACGACTTAAAATTTTGGATTTTTCTTTTACATATTTTGAAAGTAAAATATATTGAGAGTATACTGTAAAAATTGTAGACCAAAATTCAAAGTATTTACGAAGTTATAACACATATTTCTCGAAACTACTCTTTCTCGGTTGGTGGGAAGCAGAAACAAAATTCTAATCAACAGATCGGGCTTTAATACTAACACGTTGTGTATAGTTATTGTATTACCTAAAATTATAATAATTTTTTTCTTATTTCAAAAATAATTCGAAAATTCAAAAATTGACAAGAATAAACATCTGTTTTTCAGTTATTACGTTCAAAAAAATTCATTTGATATATAATGTAGAGAATAATTTTATCTATAGTTTATGTCCCATTCATTTTATTCTATCTTTTTAGTTTGTCAGAAATGTTTTAATAAAATAAGAATGTTGTTAGGATTACGTATAAGAAAGTCCCGTGGTTCCCAAGGCAGATATTTTTTATTAAAAACTACAGCTAATGCATTAATTTCCAGTCAAATATAAAAAATATCTAATAATAAAAGCCTAATCAACATAATTCGTAAAAAAGTAACTCTTGTAAAAATTTTAAATCAAATTTAATGTGATACTTGAGATTATCGGCTTTTGCAGATTTTAGATAGAAATGTCAGGCCTAATATGTAATAATGCTACCCTCATTTCTTTATCAATATTCCCATTTGTCAATGTTGAAGAGCCTAGTTCACACAAATATAAAGTTGAAAACTGCAACAAAATTGTCTGCTTTTATGGAAAGGATTGGGTACTTGGCTTGCAAAAAAATCCAAAATTATTCAAAGCCAGTTCAGAAAATTAAATAAATAAACTAACTGTTCTTCATAAAACGAAAATTTATAATTCGACATAGATATTAACTGTAGCAAATGGATTTCGAATCCGATTGTAATTTTCTGTATTTAGAGAAGGAAAGTTATGTACAATATTTTCTTTTAATAATGATCTAATCATTTATTGTTCTGTAAAACGACTGAAATAAGATTAAATGAATTGTAAGTGGTAGAGATGAAAATCGGGCTCAGTAGCACTGCTTGTGAATTGTTTATTTCGCGGAGCATTTGTAACATGTTTGCGGAACACCGGTTAAGAACCACTGCCTTAAGTATATGCGCAGATCTGTGATATCATAAATATCAAGTACAGTATTCACATACATACCTGAATGTTTATACACCACT
This sequence comes from Sialis fuliginosa, assembly GCA_961205875.1. Lineage (NCBI taxonomy): Eukaryota > Metazoa > Arthropoda > Insecta > Megaloptera > Sialidae > Sialis > Sialis fuliginosa. The sequence goes on from OY540811.1 coordinate 33,772,814, forward strand.
TTCCCATCATCTATATCCTTCTGAGTAAACTTCCCAACCTGGCCTTTATCCCCGGACATATCTACATCTGGTAATATCACAATCCTTCCTTCGGACGGTTCTGTAATAACATCATACTCTAATTGTTCCGGAGGTGTATCAGGATCCTCAGTCAACAAATGCTCCCTTGTAATCGTTGCATTCTCTCCGTATACGACACTCATACTTGGCGCTTGAGTTATCAGCTTAAACGACTGATCATTTATCGGTATTATCTTAACTGGAATTGATACATTACACAAAGTAATATACTCCGGTATAAGGTATAGTGTAAAATATAATAAATCTGTTAAAGTATCCGAATGATCATGCTGATACTTGATTAATCCTTCATCAAACTGTGACCGAGTGAATGTATTTGTGTTATTTGGACCTTCAATACTGTATATTGTCCCGTGAGCAGGTGGTTTTGCGGTCGCATGTATTATAGGTGCTGGTAGGTTTACATGAGTCTCTAGAAACATGGCGACACGTGAGACATTTAGAGATATTGTACCAGATCCACCCTCATCGACGGTTAAAGGGGTTATAGTGACGTACGAATCGAGGCCTCCAGATGAAACGGAGATGTCGATGTTGAATATCTGTAAATTAAGTTTATGTTTTTATTTTTATATTAGTCATATCAAAGTATTAATATTACATACCTGATCAACCAAAGGGCTAGCTAATTTCGCCTCAGCACTAAAAATAAACGAATCATTTGCATAGAGACTATCAAATGGATGAGTATGTTCATAAAACACCCTTCCCCGATCAACATCAGACTGCATGAACTTCTCAACAGTATAAAATCCACCATTATCAATCTCTACAACAATCCGTCCAAGTGTTGGGCTTTTAGTAATGTGGAACAGCACATCTCGTTGTGAGTCAGATGTCGTGGCTCTCAAATGAGCTGAAGTGATCGCTTTTCTATTTAACGGGAAGACATGTAAGCCTCCGTTATTAAGTAGTAATAAGGATATGGGTTTTGTTTCGATTACGAATGTATGTTCTTTTGTGTTGTGTATTCCGTCTGTTAGACGGAATGTGAATTTGGCTATAGTTCCATCTGGAAGTAAAACAAGTAATCGATAATAGTGTGTATTTCTTCATTTTTCAATCACTTCTTTATTTAGAGATAGTTACATGCACATTTTAAAATTATATATATATATATCGTCGGGTTACTGCAAAAACCAGATAACTCCACTATTTACATTTTTTTAGTTAAGTACATTTCTACACTTAAAAATTTTACCTACGTTTACTATTGTAAAAACATGTGCAAAAATAAGGTAAGTCCACTTGACCAAAATTTAACCAATTTGAACCGCAGATATCTTAGAAACAATAAAATGTGACTTATCTGGTTTTTGCAGTAACCCAACGATATGTATATTGAAATACACAGTATGGCCTCCCAAAAAGATAAATTATTAATGATCATTTTTTTTAAATGGAAGGACCCTTTTTTTTCTTTCAAAGAAATGTTGACTTAATGGACGAATTAACTTACTTGTATGGTTAAAATAGACATGTCCATCTTCAAGTTGTTTTTGTGTGAATGATTGCACAATGACCATGTCAGGATAGAGGACGGTATTACCCCACCAGTTGGCAGTAACTTTAAATGCTATTTCTTCAGGTGGGACATCTTCATCGATAGCACCTATAATAAAATAATTAAAATTAATTAATTAATTACGCTCAAGTTGTTAAAACTTCTTACCAAGTCTAGAGTTACTAATTACAGCACAACCACCTTCCCACATCTGTAAGCCAGTATTATTGACGAGATCTGGGGAGTGATCGTTAACAGGTAACACGATTATCGGTATTGTAGCAGGAACACTTTCCCTTGTTCCTACGTATCCAATGATGATTATTTTATCTTCAAAGTTTTCACTTCCGTCATGGACATACTGAAATAAAATAAATAAATAAACTATTATTTGTCATGAAATTAAAGAACTCTTTTAGGCCAGTCCCCAGCTATAAAATTGATGTAAAAAAGCGTTAGTTCATACAAAGCAAATTATTGGCTAAATGGGTTCATTAAGGCTTAAACTTAATATATTCCATTTTGTGACCTTGAATTCCAACCGGAAGGCATTAGAAAAGGCACACATATGTGCCATTATTAAAATTTTGCACTTTATCTCTGACCCTATCATGAAATTCGACAAAATTGCAGAATACTTTTTTGTTCTCTATAAAATTACAAAGAAAATAAAATAAAAATTAACTCGTTATGCTCATTTGTTTTGAAGATGTTAAATCAAAAATTAACTGAAAATGCTAAAAAATCACAAAAAATCCCATTTTTTTGTATATCATCCCACACATTTTTTTTAATTACTCGGATGAGAAAAATCCATATGACTTCACCTATGCTAAACTATATAACGAATAAAAAGAGTTTAAATTAAACTCTCTACCACTAATAGAACCGGAGATATGACATTGTGAAATTGGGTCTCTGCGCATCATAAATCCTATTAGTGTATGTGTAAGTGCTCTTACCCCGATCTTATCGTGAAATCTATCAATACAGTCGGGACTCATTTATTTTAAACCTTCTGAATCATATGACGCGCGTTTATTTCAAGTCGAGAGGGGCTCACACCAAGTTATGTGTAGATCCTTGACCAATCAGCGTTGGCGCGGGAATTGACATCACCACGAAGATGTATTCAAATGTTATAAATGTATAATAGAATATCAAATACAAGAAATCCTTTATTTATTCTTGTCTTCGTATTTTTTGATATTTTAACAACATATACAATCAAAGAAGTACAAATTCGACATTGCAAAATCATGAAAAAGCTATCGCAGACAATTTTGTCTAATCGGGAAGTGTCATTTTTTACTATTCTTAAGTTGGCAATACGTTCTGTGATGTCAACGCTGATTGGTCAAGTAGCCATGACTCGAGAATGGTGGGAGGTGAAGGAGGAGAAAAAATTTACAATAAACGAATGTCGGCATTTACGATAAACGAGAGTTAAATATAAACGAGCGTTAAAATAAACGAGTCCCGACTGTACTATATTGTACTTTTTTGTTTGTTATAAAATTACAATGAAAATAAAACAAAAATTAACTCGCTATGTTAATTTGCTAATGAGATATGGTCAGTCAATCATTTTTGTTTTGATCTGTTATATTTCGACCTGTAGCTAAAATACACTTATTCCCGACGTCATATCTCCGGTTCTATTAGTGGTAGAGAGTTCAATTTAAGCTCAGTTTATTCATTATATAGTCTAGTATAAACAAAGTCCCATGGATTTTTCTCATCCGAGTCGTTAAAAAAAATGTGCAGGACGATATACGAAAAAAATGGCATTTTCTATGAGCATTTTCGGTCAATTTTTGATTTACCATACCTCCGAAACAAATGAACGTAGCGAGATAATTTTTATTTTGTTTTCTTTGTAATTTTTTAGAGAACCAAAAAGTATTCTACAATTTTGTCGGATTTCGTAATAGGGTCAGAGATAAAGTGTAAAACATGAAAAATCACACAATGTGTGCCTTTTCTAATACCTTCCGGTCAGAATTAAAGGTCACAAAAAGGAATGTATTAAGTTTAAGCCTTAATGAACCCATTTAGCCAATAATTTGTTTTGTATAAATTAACGCTTTTTTAAATCAATTTTATAACTCCATTTTGCAAATAGGATATTTTATTTTATTAAAATATCTTTTCAGTTATCTGAAGTATCAAAATACATACCTTAACAAATCCTTTATCAATATCTCTTTGAGTAAACTTTGTCACGTGTTCTGTACTACTCCCAATTTGTACAAATCCATGCTTAGGCTGCCGCACCACACTGTACTCTTCTACGGATCCTGCATAATAATCCGTAACAATCTCAATACTATCCTTTACAATCACCACATCGCCACCTTCCGATACATTCAATATCTTAGTACTGATATAAAAGTGGTCAGGTATGATCCTTATATTCAACATTATGTCATTCGTAAAGATGATGCCGTTTGTAACGTTGAATACTATTATGTCCGATGTTTGATTTGCAATGTTTTGGATGTATTGGATCTGGTTTTTATCAACCATCGACTGGTCAAAGTAGTGTAACTGGTTTGATGATTTTGATGAAGATAGTCGTAGATAACCATTCCGTGGTTTTGATATAATGGTGTATATTATTGCGTGTGATGGTATTCCAGTGTTTACGATCTGCAAAGAACGTAATAGATATTAGTAAGTATAATTTTATAAATCGCATCTGTAGTCCGGTGTAGTTAGTCAAGAAAAATGTAAAACCTTGCAACCCATCTATAGTGAATGGATTTTCATGGGACTTTTTTCATTGAGTTTCTACTTGAAAGAACTTTAGTCGTTTACATTTAATTATTTATGGGTCATTCCATATCAGTAGTCCAGCTTGACCATTCTTTATTACCCTAATATGTTGGTAGTTCAAAACAAGGCCGGCGGAAGGCGGGTGCGATGTGTGATTTTCATGCAGGCATCAATCACCGAAGGCGGCAAAATTTGAATAAAATTTAATAGGTAAATTGCGTGAAAACAGCATTATCAGCAAAAAGTGGTATGAGGGTGCAAAAATAAATTTGACAAGCGGCAAAAACGTCACGACAAGTACAAAAAAAGCATCAAAAATAGTAGGGGGGGCGCAAAAGATGGCAATATGAATTTTTCACACGCCATCTGAATCCCTAGCGCCGGTCCTGGTTCAAAATGACGGCAATATTTGTTCTATAGGGCGCAGCATTTTTGCATTTTAAAGGGTTTACGGAAACTGTTATATCTCAATATCTATCAACATAAAGTTGAAAGCAAATTATTCAGAGAAAAATTGCTACAAGATTGTTTAGACATTTTCTTTGAAATGTAATCCTAAAAGGGATAAATTTCAACCTTAATTCATATCTCTCTTTTTTAAAAATCCCATTTTCAAGGGGATGTTTTTGTAAGAAGGGGTAAAGTTAATAAGTAAATTTTTTTTACACACAGCAAAGTTCAACCCTGAGACTGACACCTCTTTTTTTTAAATTCTCAAAGTTTAAAAATTTGAAACAATGGCACTTTTCAAAGCTTAATAATTCTAGTGGAGGACCAGATAAAAATCTGAAATTTCAATTCATAATAGTACTACATAATGGTATTATGTACCAAAAAATTAGACTTGTTGACTCTACCCCTTCTTGCAAAAACAATTGGGATTTTTTTAAAGAGAAAAAAGACTTAAGACTAAAATTTAGCTCTTTTAGGATTACATATTGAAAAAAATGTCTAAGTAATCTTGTAGCCATTTTTTTCTGAACAATTTGCTTTTATCTCCATATTGATAGGATAAATAGTTGCTAAGATATTACAGTTTACGTAAACTCTTTAAAGTGTAAAAATTGCTGCACCCTGTAGAACAAATATTGCCGCCATGCAAAAAAAAAACAAACAATAAAATTAAAATTATGGTCATTTTGAACTACCAACATGATATGGAATGACCCATAAATAATAAAATAATTATTAGCAATATTTTTTTAATGTAAAAGATTAAAGTTGTTACGATTAGAAACTCAATGAAAAAAGACGGGTTCCGAGCTAAAAAGCTAACTGCACCGGACTACTGTATAGAAATTATTTTTACCTGTAAATTTCTTTTTGATATAACAACACTGGTCGATTCCTCCACAACTAGATCTTCAACATGCGGTGACGGTAACAGCGGTAACCAATATTCTGTAGGCAGTATTCGGATAGGTATTTCAGCTTTCATCGAAGCGTTTCTACACATCACATGAAGAATAAATGCATCTGAATATGTTTTAGGAACATCATGAATATATGTCACTTGTCCTGTTTCTATATCGTGTTGGGTAAAATGTAGGAGGGGCTGCAAAATAAAACATGAAATTCAATATAAATACTAGCGATTTGATAAATATATTTTAGAAAACATAATTAATATAAATCTAACTTACCTCATTCTTATTAGTATGTTTAATCACTCCATTTGCAACACTCTTGACAACTTTATATTTAATATCGACACTTCTCATATTTAAATTTGTTTCAACATTGAGCATATTCGAGTTAAACACTAACGACTTTCCACTCTGGACAATAATATCACCAGTTACAATCTTCACAAATGCTTTCCCAGCGTGTATTTCTAAAAGTCCGTCAACAAAAAATTTACCATCGGTAATCCATAATGACAACTTGCCGTATTCTTCACCGGAATGTTTAAAGAAAAGCTTCTCTTTATTGATATCATCTTGAGTGAAACTCGTCACTTTCTCGGCAGTTTTTATGCTGTAGATATTCCCATTTGTTGAGCTCTGGCAGGTGTATACAATATCGGTAACCCTTGTATCTATATCATCATCTACGTATCTTAAATCACGGCTTGTTATTACTTTAGACTGATTAACGACAACTTGGAAGACTTTATTAATTATTCTTTTCGGTGTATTATCGTTCTTCAACACGACATTTATCCTGAAGAATCCGACAAACTGAAAATCGTTATCTACGGAAACTGTAATGAAAGTAAAGTTATCTATTCTCGATTCGGAATCATCATGAATATAATAAATATATCCTCTTCGTATATCTTCTGAAGAAAATAGTGTAGAGTTTCTACAAATAGTTTCGTTTGCTAGACACTTTTTAGGGTCTAAACATTGTTTACAAATCTGTAAAGATCCGTGTTTTGGACGTTCAGTTATATTAAAGGGCAGTTCTGACTCAGAATCGATTTTGACATCGAAATGCGATATACCGATGTTTGCCTTTTCTCCTTCAAACACTTGGAGCGGCAACAGTACAGATTTGACTCTCGATTCCATTTCTTTGCTCGGGAAATACTTTATTTGCAAGTTCCCCAAAACACTTCGGCAATTTTTTGTACTAACTTTAAAATTAATTGAATCGTTTATCACAGAAAAAGATTTACGATGTAATGTGTATTTTAAATTGTTCCGATCAATATCGGATTGCGTCCATATCGTACCTACATCCAGCCGTTTATTATTTAACGTTATGTCTCCGTACTTAGGGAGTTTGGTTATGTGATATTTTATATATTTATTTGCAGTTGTGATTGGGTGAGTTTGATAGTATATTTGTTCATTTGATATAATCGTATCAAGACTTCTGTTAAAAAGTACGGTCTGTGAATTGAGTCTTTCGAATTCTATTGTAACGAATATTATTGAAAAATTATATACTGGACGACTGTTTATTTTATTAACTGATGCACGGAACTGTAAAATAAAGATAAATAATTTTAGAGTCTGTATTTTACGAGAAAATCAATACAACTTACCTTAAATTCATCAGAAACTGGAGTTCCGACAGTATGTCTATATCGAACACGTTTCTGGTAAATTTCACCACTCAGAAACCAATCGCACAACTCCCAATACTTTTTATCCTTCTCACATTCAAGCAATCCGAACTGCGGCTGTTCTACGACATCGATTTTAATATTGTTAGCAATATTATCATCATCTACATTAATCACAAAAGACAGATCTCTTCCTTGTATAAGAGCTGATGTATTATGAATCATCATTAAACCTGTTAAAATAAACCATCAATAAAAATAGCCAAACGTTATTAAGAGGCAAAAATTACCTCTATTATTACGGACGATAATTTCCAAATCATACACAGCTATCATCAGCACAATCGTTTGGTTTATAGACAACCCATCAGAAACATCAACCGACACATATTCCGTTTGATTCTTTTTGGTCTGAGCACTCTCGTACATATCAACATCATCTTCATAAGGACCAAAGTGTGCAAACACTACACGGCCAGCGTTTACGTCATCTTGAGTAAACCGGAATATGGCTTTCCTAGGTTGGTCGGAGTACTCAAACTGCCCGATGAGGTTTGCTATGGATTTTACGAGTTTGGTCAAGTCGGGTTCCGGAACCGTGTATATTATGTCAGAAGGATGGTTATCGGGGTCGGTTGCATTTAACATATTAGCGGAGAGTACTTTTCGAGTGCCCTGTTTAAAAAATTAATAAATAATTAAAATAATGAACAACTAACGAATGATTTGAAAAGTTAAATATGTTAAAAAATTGATTTAGAATATGTTTGACAGTTGTCTATGAGTTTTAGTAAAGTAGTTTTAAATCAGTGAATTATTTATAACATTAGAAATTAGTAAAATTTTTTTCAGGGCTTGTTAATTATCCACTCGCAAATATGAACAATTGTCCTTGGTTAGGGCAATCTCTACAGACCCAATCTACTGTGTTGAAGTTGGAGGTTATTTAAGTTTAAAATGGGGACCCAATCTCTGCTGTTTTGAAATACTATACACTTAACTCACATAGCGCAATACATACTTTTTAGTCTATGTTCATTTACAAGAGGATAATTAACAATTTCCTTTCATTTTCTTTGTCATAAAAATATATATTTATATTTAATTAATATTGTTCAATATAAAACACACATGCGTATTAAATTTTATTTACATTTTTTATTATTGGATTTGGATTCTTCTAGTTCAGTGTTTACCAAAGTTTTGAGAGTAAAATGTTACCAGCGCACCCTTAGGGGCAGGTCCAGGGGGGGATCGGGAAATTTTTGAGAAAATGCATTTATATATTGCAATTTTAAAACTGTTTTTCATGTAAAAAATCAAATACGCATAACAAAATTAAAAAAAAAACAATCACATTTATACAGAATTTGTTCAAAATACAAAATTATTTAAGTAATAAAAAAGAATTGAAATGAGGGGGGGCACGGGGGGTGCCAAACATTATATACAATAATATATTATCATTTTATAAGTTTATAAGCCTCTATAGGACTATTTGTTATGATTTTTTTAGTGCATTTTATTACTAACCCAAATTTACCTTTTGGGGGAGCTGGGAGGGGGAACTGCATGAATAAAAACTTCTGCCATGGGTATATATCTATTTTATAGTTCATAACAAAGGCATACACCGCGCGGCAGAAATTTTCATTCGGTATTTTAGATTTTACAGTATTTTTAAGATTGGGGCCCAATTTTGGCCATTTGTAGGCCTTATAGCACCAAAGTCCCTACATAAAAAATTCTACCATTATGTTTTTATGTAAGTATACGTCCAAATATACATTTTGCACCAGGTCTGGTCCGGTTGTTATCTGATTTTTTTGGGTCGAAATTTTGAGAGGCCCCTGTAATTAAACCCCTACGCAAAAATTTCTGCCCTATATCCAAAACATCTTTAATTGGGGTCTACTATAAGCAACCGTCTCATTCAAACGGTTGTTACGTGATTTTTTTGTGCGTATTTTTCGTGGGCCCTATCTATTAAACCCCTACAAGCTGGTGGACCGGACTCATCGTCCGAGCTTTGTCTGAGTGAGTACTTCAAAAAAACCACAATGGCAGACGGTTGTTAAATCTACACCGATTTTGCAGCTATACTACTTTGGTTGAATCAAAGTATATAATATTTCAAGCAAAGCAATGCAGGTACTGCTGCTATTCGTAACATCATATTTATACGAAGCCTGATTTTCTGCATTAAAACCCATCTGTTTAGTAGTAGGAAATGAGATACGAGTAGCACTATCCTCAATGACACCTAGATTTGATGAAGTTTGTGCTAATAAACAAGCACATTGATCTATCAATTACGTTTTTTTTAATTTTTTGTTTGAATACATTTTATACCTTTTTAAAACGTGTCTTAATTATTTTATAAAATAAAGGGAGTGCCAAAATTAGATTTTTTAAAGGGAGGCGTAGTAACATAAAGTTTGGAAACCACTGGTCTACTGAATAAATACATTGCATTTTGTTATGTTCGGACACAGTAATTTTTGCCCTAAGTATCGACAACTAATATACTTTCAATTATTTGAGGCAGAGAGTTATTATCTATTATCGTTTAAGTTGCAGCTCTATTAATCCTCAGAGGAAGCACAGGGTATGGTATACTATACTCTGTATTCAGAAACTAGTGCGTAGTATTCCTAAATTATGAGGTTGGTGCTTGAGCCTAGGGGGGAGGGAAATTACAAAATCCCCATCGTAGCGACTTTTGTCGGTTAACTGTAAGGAAGGCTATAGCAGTTCTGTTTAATGTGAGGGTCTGATATACCCAGAGCTTCTGAATAAGTGAATTATTGAGCAAATGGTCAAAAAAATATTTTTCAGTGAATTGAATCTGAGTGAATATTAAGTATTTTTATTGTTTATATCCAACCTTAAGATCGACGTTGTGCTTTCAGATTAAAGAATTTTTTAGATTATTCGGATATACCTGAAGATCAAAACCCCTCTTATTTATTAGCAGAAAATAAAATGCCCAAAACTAACATTTGTCCGTATTTAAGTTATTTTTAAGCTTCTTTGTAATATAATTATTCAATAATAATATTGTTTTTTAAATTTTGTAATACATTAACGCACAGTATTATCAAGTTTAACTAAATACTCCTTTAACTAACTGTTATATTTTCTACAGAACCAAGCATAATATATTTAATTAAATGGATTTTTAATTTTCTGCACTATGTTTTTACAACGCATATTATGTCAATTTTGAATTGATAGCATAAATATTGATTTAAATCACGTTTGTAATATACAAAATTTAAAGGAGCATTTAGCGCTAAAGGAGCTTTAAATTGGTTGATAATACCGGGCATAAGTGTCACTTGTAATAATAATGTGTTATTCATTTAAAAATCACCTCACTTTACCTATCGAAATAAATATACTTTTTGGAAGGTATTGAATTCTTGATATTTTTCCCTTAAAATACATACAATTCCCTTTCAAAATCCGTTTATTAAATTTTTTTTATCATTTTTCAAAGTGAAAAAGTTTTTTTTTTCGATATCTTGAACAGAATAGTTTTTCGATATTTGCATCAGCATATTATTATTCGATTTCTACACTATAAAACGCATCGATTAAAAACAAAAAGTTTAATTTTCATTAATTAGAAGTGGAGATATCCGCAATCAAAAATATAGGGTATCCCATACCCATGTGCATCTATATATTGAATTGACTATAGTGCTTCCCCTGAGGGCTAAAGATCTATAAATGTAAAATAATAAATATAAATAAAAATTTATTAATAATTTTAACCGTGTTTAAGTGAATAATACTAATTTTAATAAAAATACATTTCATGCATTATATTGCACTTCTATTTAATGTAATAAATCAAACAGAATATTTAACTCTGCCTTAAGGTAAGTGACTTATCTTCTTATGTGTTGCAATCAAACTATTCCTTGAATATCATAAAATTAAAAATTTACAATACAAACATATCTGTAATTATAATAAAATACAAAAATTATAAATAAACTTACCGGTACAAAAACTACATGCATAGAAAAAAAACCATGCCTCAATACACTAAAAAAAGAAGCCTTAACTTCGAACAAAATAAGTGTTAGTGATGTCAACAAAATAAAAACAAAAACGTTCTATCAGCTGACTTCAATGCACAGGCATACTTTAGCAATCCTCAGTAAGCCGGTTTTCACAATTGGAGGATCGTTAGTGAGTGTAACTTCAACAGGCACTGAGAATATCCAACTTCGGTGCAAGTACTGCGGTACCGATGGCATTATATTCTCACCAAACCGTATCTCTAGTACTAGTTCTGTACGAGATATTTCACTGCCATCGTGAAGGTAACCAACCTAGAATACAAAATGTATATACTTTAGAATAAAACAAACTTGGATGAAATCGAACAAATAGTTTTTGAGATAATATACTCATATGTTCCTCCTTAACTATGAAAATTCTCACCTTCATAGATAAGACATCAAGAAATGTAAACCGTTCAATTTGCATTCCATCACTGTTTATAATTGCTCCATTTGGACTACGCAGAACTTTAAACCAAACTGCATTATCACGCATACCCCAACTAGGATAGTCCACGATTATGTGTATATTTGAAACTGTTATCGAGGTGTTATGTTCTTCTGTGACTTTAATTGGTGATGTAGATATTATGTTTAAATCGGTGGCTGATTTATTCTAAAATTAAATCAAATTACTTTCAGGTCATTCTGTAAATCAATATGAATAATAACAATTACCTGTATATTAAAAGATACACAGCTACCAGATTTAATTCCAAAAGTTGATTTTGCATTTGGCAAACCCATTTTTTCACCTATGAAAAATTCAAAATATAAAAAAATATGGAACTCGATAAAAAAGAAGTAACTAACCATTAACTGCAAATCCTCTGAGACACCCTTTAAAACTAGAATCTGCTGTTTTCACCCCTCTAACAATCGCCCTCGTTCTTTGTGATAATTCAAGTCCACCGATATAATATATTTCACTCAAATCAAGAAATTTACTTCCGGTCACTTTAGCCGTAGACATTGTTGCATCAACAGTCAGTTCTACAATCCCTGGAGTAAACTGGATGACGATCTTATGCCATGACCCATCTGAAACCTTCACAGGATTCTCTAGCTTGGTAACTTTCGGATTATTTAGAATTAATAACAATTTTCCTTCAACTACTTCTAAAGCGATCATATGCGAATGTGCAGCTTGACCAGAATTGTACAGAATTATTGAGTTTGCATTTGTTGTAAGAAGTTCTAACTGCCATTGCGATCCTGCTCGACCACCTATCGAATGTGACAATGTTATAAATGCATCATCTTCCACGAAACTTATTTCTGAGGTTACATCCGAGTCAAATTCTGTTGCACAATTCCACGACACTCCGTAAACCTATTAATAAATTTATACATGTAAATATATTAAAAATGAATTAAACAAGTTAAAAAAAACACATTACCTTGCTATTTCCTTGCCTTCTTCTTGCATATGGTAGCAAATTAGTGCCGGCATATAATAGATCCGATATGCATCCTCGAAAACCAACCATATGACCAAGAAACTGTTCTTTAAAGTGGCCATCTCCCCCAACAAATACTCCAAACTGAATGTTTAGTTCAAAAAATGGCCCAGGCAGATGTGTTCTAGAATAAAAATGCAAAATATTATTTAAATTACTGATAATTTTATTTTCAACGATAAACTTACCTAACAGTGTGCTCTTCATCAATTTTCATTGTTAGATTCCCTTCACGTCTAACAATGACAACTTTATGCCATTCTCCATCATCAAAAGAATATCCATCGGGAGAGGATATCTCTTTTTCTCCAGCGCCTAAATTAATTCGAAGTTTTATAGAACCTGCTTCGAGTTGCAGCATACAAAAATCTGTACGGCCTGCAACTAGTAACAGTAACGCATCTGGAAGCCATGTTCGAAACTGAAGTTCAATGTCATTATTAGCATAAGCTTCTTGTAATGGGACCGAAATATAACTTGAGCCATAAAAAGAAGCTGGAAATACATAATATTTGTATTAGAAACATGGAAATTCTATTTGTTTATATATTAACTTACCTAACTCTTCACACCATGAAGGAGTTAAAAGGGATATAATCAAGGAAAACACAAAAAAACAACCCATCTTGGGTCGGCTTTTAACTCGATTCCATTATAATTCCGCGACAAATACACTTCTGGTTGAAATGAAAACATTCAACTGAGCGAATGTGTAAGTCACAAGTCTATTTTCGGCACATCGATATTAACGTTTATTAATAGCAGAGGGGTTCTACGAACTGTCATTTTGCGTACAAAAAGACGTTTCGCGTTGATTCCGTGAGGCAGATGCGTTGCTTGTTTTTTATGCTTCATATACAATCGAATTTATCGCATTTTACATTTTCACGATTACGAATTCTGACAGTGAGCAAATAAAATTGACAGAAGTTGTGAATGGACAAAACAAAGCAGCCAACAACGCTATCTCAACTATTTGAAAATCCCTATATTAAATGCTTCATTATTGTAATAAATAACAGATACAATTGCATAAATTAATTTAATTTATAGAAATAAAAACACAAAGTTGATCAAGTTATTAAAAATAAAATAATAATTATAAATATATTTTGTCTATTTAGTTCATAATAGAATTGATAGATGGCGCCAGAAGTAACAACACAATCCAACAATGACGGTCACTGTAACGATGAAAATATTACATGAAAAAAGCATTAATTAAACAAACATAGTAAATGTTTTTTTATATATCGATTTTTAGGAAATATTTGCTATTTATTATTTTAGTACGCAAACATTAATGTGGGCTGTGTATTAATGTATTTGTGTACCTACTATTATATTTGCAAATGCATATATGCATACGTCATACTTTTTGATAAGAATGATAAAACAATAGAACAAATGGTGATAATTTTAGGACCATTGATTACATTTTGTTAACAAAAGTATATATTTGTATATAAATTATTGTTAAAATAAAATCTAATTGTAAGACATATTATTGTTATGAATAGTTATGATTACAATTTCTCAACGAATTTTTACTCTTATTTTTATGGAAAATACGTATATAGGAATAACCAGTAAACTATTTAGGAAATCAATAAAAAACAATATAAAACAGTTGATAAAAATTATATCAATAATATCAAATAAAAAAATTAAATTTTTTATAACTACTTATCTCAAACTGAAAATTAAACCATTATTCATTAATTGAATTAATTAATTGGCATATGAGGAAAAAAAATATTTTGTTTATACGGTAATCTGCAAGTTTTAATGCTAAAGTTTTTTTTACGGGGAATGAGATTAGGATTATGTGGGGCAAAACCAAGGTAACAATTTTGACCTTGAGTGGAGGTTCTAAGGTTATTTTGGGGTCAACAAATTTTTTTCAAATTTAAACCTATTTATTTTTTTGCAGATTTGTATTTTACAGAAAAATAGAAATAACTTAATTGTCTGAAATTTTGAAACTCTTGTACCAAATATTTTTCCAAAAAATCCTTAGTTTTCCAGACATTTAGCAGTCTCAAGATAAAAAACTTACTCTGTATAGTTTGCAGCATAGACAATAATCATATTGTATTGTTATTAATTCCGTAATAGCTATATGAAATTTCATTAAAATAATATTATATATAAAAAATATTTTGATACGTGAATTTATTACAATGGTAAAAAATATGGAATATTGCTAATATTTTCTAAAAAATTTATTATTTAAAAAATGTTTTAGTAAAAGTTTTTAGAGAAATTATTTCCTATGTAATGCTATTCTTAAAAAAATGGTTATCAGTTATATTTCAGTCGTCAGACAATTTCATATAAGGATGGCGCTAGAAAAAAATGACGGAGTAAATTTTTTTCAAGAAATTGGTAGATTTTGATGTATAGAACATTTTTTTCTCACCTAGGGGGTGACAAAGCTGTCTAAAATCAGTTATTCGGGAATAACACTGGGGCTATCAGTTTTAGGATAAAATAGGTTTTATAAATCTTAAAGTTAATAAAAGAGCATGGCAGGGTAAGCATAGGCGATCTGCCCCTGGGGAAAGTTGGGTCGATATTTTTTTTATAAAAAGGTATGACTAAAAGGTACACTTCTACAAACTTTTGGGCCCCTGCGCCCACTAATTTTTCGGGAAATTTGAAAAATGTAATTTCGAAAAAAAATTTTTTTTGCTGTAATGACTTTATAAATGTTGATCTCTGCGATATATGTTGTAGCTATACCTTAGTAGTATCATATCAATTTTTTTGAAAAATCTCCCATCAAAAATACGTAGAAATTTTCGATTCCAAAATTTTCAAAAAATTTTTTTTTTGCTTAAACGGCCTGGTACACCTACGAAATTTTTTTCATAAATACCCCTTATTATACACAAACACATATATTTTTTTCAAATTCCTACTTTGGGTGGACGGGGGGTAAAATTAAATATGTTTACTGACCTCTATTTCTATAGTGGATTTGCATATTATGTAGTATGGTGGGTTAAAATAAGGAAACATTCGCGGATCGAAACGTAATAGTTCCTTCTCATTAATATATACATAAGAAAACGATTTTTTTGAAATCAGTCAATAAATATCTGGGGATTACGCATTAGGACTAAAATTTCGGAAAGGCTGTAGCCGGATAGCAATGTAAAATCGGCCTCAACACGGATTTGGCTAATTTTTATAATGTTTGAATGTTGCTCTTTATGTGAGCATTCTTATGCCCAATTATTTACCTCTAAAAGTTGATAGTTTTTGGAAAAAAAATATTTTCAATTTTTCAAAAAAAAAAATTTTTTAAGAATTTTTTTTTTTATAATGTAGAAGTTGTTTTGGTTGTAGTTGAGCGACAACTTCAGATATTTCATGAAATAATCTTCATACTTTAATATTACACCCTACAAAGTCTGAAAAGAATCGAAGTGGTAGAACATACTTAAAAAAAATTAAAATCATTGGAAGACAATATTAACATGTACAAATGCTATAGAAATAATGTAATATAAAAATAATATAAAAATGATATAAAAACAGTTATTTAAATAAAATTAATTCGAAATATTCAATATGAACGCTTCTGTCTCCCATTGCCCGTTTGTTTTAGAGTCTTGGACATACATACATTTCTTATGGTGATATACACATATTTATAGTCCAGGCCACTTTACATGAAATTGAGTTTCTTGAATTACTTCGTATAACATTTTGCAATCAAAGCTATTAAGAGTATTTTGGCCCTGCTGAATCCGAAAATCGCTGTTACCAAGCCGAAACATTGACCGGAAGATCAATATAAAATATTTTTTGAAAAAAATTAACATATTTGTTTAACAACATTGTTGTATGCTACCCTTATGTGAAATTTAAAATTTGCCTCCTTTCTCCCCAAAATACAATTTAAACCCTTACTATGTACCTACACAGTATCTAAAACCAACTGTTCTTATTGTATTTCTTTAACTTTAAAATAATAAATGAAGTAGAATTATGTAAAATATTATTCGTTTATAAGTACAAGGTTTTTTTAGGAGTACCTAAACATCCCTTATATTTTATTATATTGTATTATATTATATTATTCTTATACATTTATATTAATATTATTTAAGTACAAAATTACACATTTAGTGATGCATCGTGTAGTTTTACTGCCCTTATATTAAAATTAATAATTGCATCCAGTGAAGTCCAACAAAAAAAATAAATATTGAAATAGCTTTGTTATACGAATTATTTCAAGAAACTCAATTTCATGTAAAGTGGCCTGGACTATAAATATGTGTATCACCATAAGAAATGTATGTTTGTCCAAGACTGCAACCAAAACAACTTCTACATTGTCAAAAAAAAAATTCTTAAAATTTTTTTTTTTTTTTAAATTGTAAATTTTTTTTTTTCCAAAAACTATCAACTTTTAGAGGCTAATAATTGGGCATAAGAATGCTCACATAAAGAGCAACATTCAAAATAAAAATTAGCCAAATCCGTGTTGAGGCCGATTTTACATTGCTATCCGGCTTCAGCCTTTCCGAAATTTTAGACCTAATGCGTAATCCCCAGATATTTATTGACTGATTTCAAAAAAATCGTTTTCTTATGTATATATTAATGAGAAGGAACTATTACGTTTCGATCCGCGAATATTTCATTATTTAAACCCACCATACTACATAATATGCAAATCCACTATAGAAATAGAGGTCAGTAAACATATTTAATTTTACCCCCCGTCCACCCAAAGTAGGAATTTGAAAAAAATATATGTGTTTGTGTATAATAAGGGGTATTTATGAAAAAAATTTCGTAGGTGTACCAGGCCGTTTAAGCAAAAAAAAAATTTTTTGAAAATTTTGGAATCGAAAATTTCTACGTATTTTTGATGGGAGATTTTTCAAAAAAATTGATATGATACTACTAAGGTATAGCTACAACATATATCGCAGAGATCAACATTTATAAAGTCATTACAGCAAAAAAATTTTTTTTTCGAAATTACATTTTTCAAATTTCCCGGAAAATTAGTGGGCGCAGGGGTTCAAAAGTTTGTAGAAGAGTACCTTTTAGTCATACCTTTTTATAAAAAAAATATCGACCCAACTTTCCCCAGGGGCAGATCGCCTATGCTTACCCTGCCATGCTCTTTCGAACAAAATGTTGTTTTAAAAAATTTATGTATGATAAATAGCTTTTGAAATAGATAATCGATTTCTATTACATATTATTGTATTGGTCTTACCCTCTGTAAACACCTGTCGACTTATGTTATACCAAACGGTTGTTTCATGAACTTTCGACTTGGATATTTTAAAATTTTCAGCAATAGCTCGTTTTAAATATCCATCTGTATGTTACAAAACCTCAACTTCCAAGAAAATCCGTCTGTATTGTCGGCACCTGTCAGCACACTAATGATAAGAAATTAAAATTATCAAACTTACTAAATAACGAGATAGTTGGGGGTGCCGAATAGCTCCAGGGGCCGAATAACCTCGCTCTCCCCTACTATACACGTTAAATTCGCTGAAAAATATATTTGGTATATTTTTACCTGAATTTCAGTATTTTGAAAATGGTTAAGGTAACTCATGGTCAAAGTTTAATTTTAATTGCTCGGTATATAAAATTGAATCACCGTAATGAACTTATTTAGTCAATATCAGTATAAAAATCAAATAAAATATTATTTTAATAAGTGCCCGGAAACTTTTGAACGGCAGTGTACATGAGTGGGTTAAAATTAACACACGTGTTATTGCAAAGGTAATAATTTGATTGCTTATATTTATACTACAAGAAACGCAAATTATTATTGCAAAAAATATAAATTTTAATGTCATTATTTATGTTTAATATGATTCATAAAACGTAAAATGTAATAGCAAAAAATAATATATTACAAATAATATATTAAAAATGTATAAAATAATGTAAGCACACATCCAATATAAATTGTAGATACATATTAGATTTAAAATATACATAATCATAGTAAATAACCATAATAAGTATAAGAAATTAGGTAACAAAAGCAAAATTTGCATAGACATAGAGAATGGACCACGCATCTGACTCGAAAACAGTCGTGTCAAAAGAAAGAGATAAACAGGTTTGGAATATACTTGTCCTTTTTTTAAACTGGAGTGTAACTATTTCATTCTTGGCCCCGAACATTAAAAATATTCATAGATATATATATAAAGCGGTTAAAAAACAAAAAATAATTAACGTTATAAAACAATTTTATAAAAAAAAAAAATTTATTGATTTCTAAATAATATAAGTTTTGAATTTTTTGACCCAATTTTAATATCTTGTTCCTCCTTTTTCGTAGCTTCGTAATGTAACCTAATATCAAAAAAAATATTTAAAATTTTGTTAAGTAAATCTTGTATTGCTGTTTGTAAGTGCAATCCACCTTATCATTTTGTAGCAACCACATGGGCATTGATTTAAAACTATTTTTTATTAATATATTTTTAATATTTTTGATAGCAAAAATGTTATTTTCCCGGAATATCCGTTCGTAATTTTGCAAATTTCTATCAGATCCATTGAAGCTTTTTTTAAATTTCCTCGATGAAATATGAATCATTATAGTATGTTTATTGTTTATATTATTTACTTTTCTAAAAAAAAACTTATTGCACAAAAATCACAAGATAGATACATATACAAAAATATATCGGACAGAAATACTACCCTGAACTATAGTAAGCTACCAATCAGAATCTTAGAAAAAGAGATAGATATATTCCAAACCACACTGCATCTCTCTCTCACTTTTTGAACAGATGTTACACCATTGTGTTAATACAGAATGCACTGTCCATTCTCTATGTCTATGAAAATTTGTAATAATACATCATTATTTGAAATGGACGAATATTTACTGTTTTTATTTAAAATGTTATAACTATAAATATAAGCTCTGCCCTAGAAAAAGATAACCGATGATGTTTGTCTTTAAATTTGGAATCTGTTGTATGCGATTCTGGCCTTTAGGGTGGCAGACGAGTTCTGCAGGCGACTGTACATGGTATAAGAAAGTAATATAGTTGGATACATGGGCGCCGGGAGGGGGGTGCAAGGAGGTGTACTTGCACCCCCCTGGCAAAAATGAAAAAACTAAAAAATTAAGAAATACTATTTTTAATTTAAAATTCAGGTTAGAATATAAAAGTGAGGACCTTTTTTTTTTGGTCGCGTCAAGTTCACTCTGTAATTTTATAAATTTAGATAAGGAAAAATAAAAACTGAAGACCTTTTTTTTAGTATAGCTTATTTTATTATTTTATATATCTATAATTTAATTTTATATATCTAGATGCACCCCCCTGGAAGAAATTCTGCCGGCGACCATGGTTGGATACCATAGCAACTGATAGCACTAATTTTTTTTAAGATTAGCATTACATGTAATAATTACTAAAAATTTTTTTACTAAAACATTTTTTTAAATAATGTGTATAGTATATGTCAATGCCCCGACCCAGGGCTGTAACTAGAGGTTCGGGGGCTCCGGGGCAAGAAGTGATTGAGGGCCTCCCAGTTTATACAAAAATAAAAATTGAAGACCATTTTTTTTGCTAACTCGATTTTTTTTTCTTCAATGTCAACAAAAAAAGGTCATTAAAATTAAAAAATTTCATTCTTGCTTACCCCAACTTTTTACACTGCCGCGAGGGCTCCCTATGGTCGATGGCCCCGGAGCACTGCCCCAGTGGTAGTTACGGCCCTGCTCTGACCCTAGTTTCATTTCAGCATGTTGCCTTATATTATTATTCTGGATCAATTAGTTAATCTAACATTCTTAGAAGCACTGTATTCGAGTAAATGTTAATTTATCAAATCTAATAAATAGTTTGTAATTATCAGCTGATGAATCATGAAATTATAAAATTCGTTTCAATCAATTTTAACGTAGCGTATTTTAATAAAGAACTGAATTGTGTATGTGTTCTACAAAAAACAATTAAAACTATATTATCGGTTGTAATACATATCGATTCAATTGTTTAATAAACCATATTAATGCTGGCTCGAAATTCGTTAATAATTTTTATGGTTAGTTCTTGACTTCTTTTTTAAATTGCGTTTCTTATCTGCTTTTGAAACCTTGGAAATATTGCAGGAGCGGGTTAGGTATCCGGTCCCTTATACTTTCCGACTATTATCACTTAAATATGATTATTTTCATACAGTGAAGGCCCAAGCAAAATCGGTTCAGTTGTTTTCGCTTTAAGTCGGAACAAACAGACAAATATTTGGGTAAAAAAACATCTGCCAAATGATTGCATCTCCCTTGTAAAAAATACCGATAAAATATTCTGATAAACAGCCGTTGGTTAACTTCTGTATTTTTACACAATTTTATTAAAAAAAACATCTGTCAAGTAAATGTACAGTGCTTCCTCGTGCCAAATTCACCAAAGATAGTTATTTATTGAACAATTTAAATAATAACCGATAGTGTTCAGATAAATTGGTTAACCATTTAATTTTTATACAATTTTACCTGATTATTCTTCCTCGCAATATCGAAGATACAAGAAACTTTGTGATCGTTTTAGATTGAGACAAAAAAATGTTCTCCGATTTCAAAATTTTAAATTGATCTTTCCATTTCACGTCAAGGCAAACACTTTTCGTTCCGTTTCTGTCCCCTGAATCCTTGTCACACGCATAACTCATGAACTACTGAACCGATATTATTTAAACTTGGTCGGATGGTTGGGTCTGGCTTGAAGACGGTCCCATTTTAAAATCATCAAAATCGTGTGTAAGGGGGAGGGCTGACATCCCAAAATATTTATTTTTTCATGATATCTCAAGAACGACACATGTTACGTGAAAATTTTATAGAATATTTTCTGTAGAGCATTAAATTTCCTATAACATGGGTCTACAACGTTTGTAAAAATTTCGAACTAATATTATATATTATACAGGGTGAGTCATATCAGGTGGAACAAACTTGAACCGTGGATTGAGAAAAATATTTTAAGCAAAAAACATTATGTAAACATATGTCCAGAAATTTGCCATGAGGGGGCTACAGCCCTCCAAAAATTTATTTTATTCAAATTTAGTTTTTATTTGATATCTAAAGAACCCATTATGCTAAAGTTATGAAATTTGATACGGGGTTTAGTATTAATAAGTATTATTGATTTCCAGTATTAACCAATTATAATTTAGACCAGGGCTGTATGGGGCCAGTAGGCCCATCGATTTTTATCTAGTATTTTTTTGTTCTTTAATTTTTTCCTGTGTTAGACATTTGAATAAGACTGTATGAGACAAAATACACAAAAATATACTTTGCTCATTTATCATAGGATAAACCGTTTACGAGTAATATCGATGCAAAAGAAAGCGTGCAGAATTTTACTTAATACGGATGCTTCAAATTAAACAAAATAAATCTATATTCCTGTTCTTTGATTAAAGGTAAGAAAAAAGTTCATGTACATATATCACCTAATACGTGTCCTCTCAGACCTATAGCCAGTTCTATTAATGTTGCAAGTAATTTACTAACATAACTAGAAAGCGATACTTAAAATGGCTATTTGTTGGTAAGGAAGAATTTTTGGAGGTATATTTTTATTATTTTTTTGTCTTATTTTTTATCATAGAACAAGAATATAAAAATATTTTTTGTAATTTGAAGCATCCGTATTAATTAAGTAAAATTCAGCATCCTTTCTTTTGCATCCATATTTCTCGTAAACGGTTTATCCTATGATAAATGAGCAAAAGATATTTTTGTGTATTTTGTCTCATACAGTCTTATTCAAATGTTAACACAGAAAAAAAAAGAACAAAAAAATACTGAATAAAAATCGATGGGCCTACTGGCCCCATACAGCCCTGGTCTAAATTATAATTGGTTAGTACTGGAAATCAATAATACTTATTAATACTAAACCCCGTATTAAATTTCATAACTTTAGCATAATGGGTTCTCTAGATATAAAATAAAAACTAATTTTGAATAAAATTTTTGGAGGACTGTAGCCCCCTCATGACAAATTTCCGGACACATGTTTATATAATGTTTTTTGCTTAAAATATTATTATCAATCCACTCAAGTTTGTACCACCTGATATGACTCACTCTGTATATAAAAATCACACGCATAACTCATAAACCACTGAATCAATGAAACTTGGTAGGTTAGGTGGGTCTGGCTTGAGGACAGTCCCATTTCAAAATCATCAAAATCGTGTGTATGGGGGAGGGGTGACATCCCAAAATATTTATTTTTTTAAAATATTTCAAGAACGACACATATTACGAAAAAAATTTGTAGAGCATTCAATTTCCTATAATATTTATATGTTAGGTCTACAACGTTTGTTGTAAAAAATTTGCTTCAAACTGTCATTTTGACGTTTTAAATGTTATTTTGACGTTTGCATAAATTTAGATTTAGATTGAAATTGTCAAAAAAATAAATTAATTTAAAAAAAATCAGGTACGTCGTAGGAAAAATTTCGAATGAATATTTTTTTAGTAAAATTGTATAAAATTAAATTGTTAACCAATGCCAATTTATCTGAATACATTATCGGTTTTTATTCAAATTTTTCAATAATGAAGTACCTTAGCACGAGAAAGTACTGTGCATTTACTTGTTAGATGTTTTTACAACATTTTAGAATTTTTTATCAATACTGTACTGTACCCTATTAAAATGTTTAATTTTGGCGAGTACGTTCCTGGATTAGGTATTGCATGAAAGCATTAACCAACGCAAAAATGTTAGTTAATAAAAATGTATAGTCAGTGAACGTTGAGTTTCAGTGGATTGTTTTCATACTTTTGAGTTTTCTTTAAAAATGATAACGTTAACGTTTTTAGGTAAAGTAAGAAATTAGCGTAGGTTTTTGCGTATAATTTTAATTGAATTTAGTTAAATGTTTCCCGTGAAACCAGGAAACATATGTTATTTATTAATTTCATTTATATATATTTAATTAGTTTATAATTTAATTTAATTTTTCATGAAAAAATAATTTTGTAGTATTTGTAAATGAATGTGTATTAATTAAGCTTAAACATTGATGGAATATGAATGAATTATTTATTATTTATTTATTTAATTTTTTTAGGATTTTTGGTTTTATCAATATGTGATGCTGAAAAGGGACCACTTGATTTCGGACTTTCAGTTTTTTCAGTAAGTTTTAGTATATTTAAATGCCAAAATGGCGATTTTTAAAGCAAATTGAGACAAATCTTTGTAAGGGAATATTTTACAACAACCGTTGCGGTGACCTGTATGATAGAAAATTGAATGCTCTACAAAAAGATTCTATAAAATTTTCACGTAATATGTGTTTTTCTTGAGATATCTTCAAAAACATAGGTATTTTGGGGTGTCACACGATATTAATATATTTGAAATGGAACCATCTTCAAGCCAGATCCAACCAACCAACCAAGTTTTATTAATATCGGTTCAGTAGGTTATGATTTATGCACGTGACAAGGATTCAGGGGACCGACAGACACACACAGCCACATGGCCACACACACATACACACACAAGAAGATGCGGTACGAAAATTGTTTGTTTTGGTCTGAAACGGAAAGATCAAGTTAAAATTTTGAAATCGGAGAATAATTTTTTTTTGCATTTTAAAACGATCACAAAGCTTCTCGTATCTTTGATATGGCAGCAAGCAAAAATGACTAAAAAAATCTTCGCACGTTCACGAGAGAATAATTTTTAGTCTCGCCCGCTCACTCACGGTTACAAAAAAAAGTACTCACGATCACGCACGCTCACGAATCCTATTTTTTTGCTCACGCCCGATCACGCTCGTGACACGATTTAATGTAATTGTTGTAAAATAAAATTTCGAAAGGATGAAAATTAATTTTTTTTAAGTGCAATATATTATTTCTTCTAAACTGCATTCTAGTACAAGTTATAGCAAACAAAACAATAAGAAAATAAAGCTACAATCATAGACATAGAGAATGGACCACGCATCTGACTCGAAAACAGAGTCGCGTTAAAAGAAAGAGATAGAAACAGGTTTGGAATATAGTCCTTTTTTTAAACAGTAGTGTAACTATTTCATTCTTGGCCCCGAACATTAAAATTATTCATAGGTACCTATATACAAAGAGGTTAAAAAACAAAAAATAATTAATGTTATAAAAAAATTTTATCTAAAAAAAAAACAATTATTGATTTCTAAATAATATAAATTTCGAATTTTTTCACCCAATTTTAATATCTTGTTCCTCCTTTTTCGTTGCTTCGTAATGTAACCTATAATATAAAAAAAATATTTAAAATTTTGTTAAGTAAATCTTGTATGTGCTGTTTGTAAGTGCAATCCACCTCATCATTTTGTAGCAACCACATGGGAATTGATTTAAAACTATTTTTTATTAATATATATTTAATATTTTGTGTAGCAAAAATGTTATTTTCTCGGAATATCCGTTCGTAATTTTGCAAATTTCTATCAGATCAATTGATGTTTTTTTTTAAATTTCCTCGATGAAATATGAACCATTATAGTATGTTTATTGTTTATATTATTTACTTTTCTAATAAAAAACTTATTGCACAAGAATCACAAGATAATATTCAAAAATATATCGGACAGAAATACTACCCTGAACTATAGTAAGCTACCAATCAGAATCTTAGAAAAAGAGATAGATATATTCCAAACTACACTGCATCTCTCTCTCACTTTTTGAACAGATGTTACACCATTTGCATTGTGTTAATACAGAATGCACTGTCCATTCTCTATGTCTATGGCTATAATGCATTTTTAAATCTTTTTTTGGTGTTCTGATATAGTTGGTAATTATACTGACCATGTGAAAGTGCTTCTAAAAATGACATTTTTATTTTTAATACTGTTTTTTTTTTAATGTCAAAATTCGTTTTGAAACAATATTATATTTATGCATAGATATTAAAAAAAAAGATCAAATAAGTTTATAAAAAATATCATCAAAATATACTCACGGACTCACGCACGAGAAAAGTGTATTCACGCACGGTTGTTTTAATTTGACTCACGATTCAAGATTTGAAAATCGCTCACGCTCATGCGGGTCAAGGCCGTGACCCGATGTGACCCAAAAAATTCACGGTTAAAGGTCTCAAAATCAGTAAATCTGCTATTGCTTATATTCGTAGGTTTCGTTTTGTAGAATCAGTAAATAAATTAAGAATAACAATTTTAATCAATCTTATATTATGTACATTATAAGGATTTTTTTTCTGATAGAAAATACTTATAAATATAATAAGTATAAAATGTACGTATTGTATTATATTTTTATAGTATAGGCACATAAAAATAGTTTGATACAAGATAAAAATTATTATAGTATTGATATGTAATATATGTTTATACTTTTTTATCAGTGTATTCAGCTTGGGATAAAATTATATGAAATTGATATCAAAAATGTTCATATTGTTCATGTTCAATTTAATTTTATAATTTCAATTTACATCATACCGAAACATTGGTAGTATTTGTACATCTAAGATCTCACTTACTGCCGTGTGATGGGGGGGGGGGGGGGGGTACATTTGGGCAAAATATTTTATTTCTTTGTGAAATTTTAAGCCAATAATGAAAAATCTTGTTATAAATAGGTAATGACTAGGATGTCGATTGGGGTTGAAATGTTGTATTATGATGCGGTTTTATTTTAAATTTAAGTTCTCTGCGTTGGATGTTATTTTTTGTAATGTTTATTGATTTTGCTAAGCAAAATATCTCAATGTTGTTTGAAAATATAGTTTCATCCTCATAATACTTTTTTTAGATTTGAAATATTTTCATTTTAGTGTACGTTTCCATTTCTAATACGAAAAATTATATAATGTCGTATGGAAATTCTTATCACCTCCAGCTGCTAGTGTTCACAGTGAACAATTTTTATCGGAGCAGGTTTGATCTATAACGAATTGAAAATTCATTTGGAAAGCGAAAAAGTCTGTAAATTACTTTTCATTTAATATAATTTACCATTACTTTTTAAGAATTTTTTTTTCTAAATTAACATTTACAAAAAAATACAATCTTATATATCAAATAAATTCCTAATTCACATTTTCATCTGCATCTACATCCTTCAATATCCGCATTCTCATCCGCTAAAACGACATCCGTTACATCCTTAATTTACATTGCATTTTAAATTTGAATTTTGTTTTATTTTCAATGCTTATTACTTGTACCTCGTAGATCTAATCGAAATATATAACTCGAGATCAAAACCAGCGTACTGGCTGCTCTGAATGTCGAGATATGTTTTACGCTACCACAAACGTAATTTATTTGTCCATGATATCTCTTTATTATTAAATTAAAATAGATTAATCTAGGGAATAACGAGTTTAGTTTTTGCAATTTGTTCTTTGTTTTCGTTATTTTTTATGATTTGTACGAGCATAAAAACAAGTGATTATTTACAATTTTTTAAATTAATATATAATATTACTTTTGAATCACGTAGATCTAATCGAGGTCTATAATTTGAGACTAAAACTCGCGTGGTAGCTGCTTTGAATGTCGAGACATACTGATTATAAATTTACGCTAGCGCACAAACTGATCTCAGTGCGCTACATCAAGTTTCTGAAATGACCACCCAGTACCTGGCTTGAAATACTAAATCAGGGCTGGTCAATCTGCGGCCCACGGCCACACGAACAAATTATATTTTATTACGTTTTTTTAAAAATAATTTTATCTTCTTTAAAATAACATTTAAAATATTGTTTTATTTATATGACTTAACTAGTAATTTTAATCGTTAGAACTATTTTTGTAATACAAAATAAGAATTTAATTATGTTTGATCAAATGAGAGAAATTGCAACCCTTAATTTGTCACAGAGAAAGAAATATTGAATTTTTCTTTTTTTTATATTTTCAATATTGCTGTTGGGTGGTATTATCCTCTTCCGACAGAATTTGGCTTTTTACGCTATTTATTTACTATACAAAATCGTAAATATATCTGCAAGATATTTTTAAGATTTTTTTATCCAACACCCCTCATGATTTTTCCCACCGAATCAAATGAAACTAATTACAACTTATACTGATATATTTAAGGGTTGAGTGATGTAGGGTTAAAAATCTTATCAATTTATTAGCGTTTATATATGTATTGCTCTACGATTATTAGTTTTGGAGATATACCTAACCTATATTTCAAAAGGTGATATACAGGATGATTCAGCACTGTCGTGCCAAACTTGAACAGTAAATTGAGAAAAATATTTTAAACAAAAAACATTATATTAGTACGTCTGGCTCCCTATCTGAAAATCTTTCATTTGACCTTATATATGACCACAGAAAGTGGCATACCCCAATCAAAAAGTGCAGCGTTTTGGCTTTATTTGCCACGAACCAGACGTACTATATGAACATGTGTCCGGAAATTTTTCATGAGGGGGATACAGCCCTCCAAAGATTTTATTCAAAATTAGTTTTTATTTAATATCTGGAGAACCCATTATGCTAAAGTTATATAATTTGATACAGAGTTTAGTATTAATGAGAGATATCAATTTCCAGTATTAAATAATTATAATTTAGACCAGGGCTGTATGAGGCCAGTGGGCCGATCTAGCATTTTTTTGTTCTCTAATTTTTCCCTGAGTTAGACATTTGAATAACACTGTATGGCACAAAATACAAAAAATATACTTTACCATTTTATTATAGGATAAACCGTTTGCGAGAAATATCGATGCAAAAGAAAGCATGCAGAATTTTTCTTAATACGGATGCTTGAAATTACAAAAACTAAATGTATATTCTTGTTCTATGATAAAAAATAAGACAAAAAGCTAGTATAAACATACCTCCATAAATTCATCCTTTGCATTTATTGCTCCCAAGATTATCTCCGAGCGGAACGTAGTTTTACTTAAAAAATGAAAGTGATTAGAAAAAATTCAATAAGTACAAAATTCATTGTAAAGCCAGATATTATGAGAACAAATTTTAGAATTACGTTTGTTTATGTGCGGCCCTCGAAAATTGTTGTCAATGCGGCCTTTGGAGCACTAGATGTTATTCACGTCAAAAAGGTTGCCGACGGTCTCTGCATTCAAAACTTCAATAAGGGTAACCAATATTTAAATATAAATGATAACATTTGGAAAAACAATACACATACAATTTTGACACGCAAATAAATTGCTAATAAACATATCTACAGCTGTTAATCTGTATCTTTGTGAACAACATGTATTAGGCTGTTGGACCTTTTAAAACATAGTGTCGTAATTAAAGGCGATAAGGGGTATCTCTATTTAACATATTCATGGAACTATTCGGTAAACAGAGATAGCCGGAATGTATTCTATGATAACGAGGTGTTCGTGTTTTTTTTAATTACATTATAAAGGGTTTATATCCTTTTAACCCGAAACTATTTGATTTTAGAGGCTGTTACGTGAACTTTATTTATGAAATTTATGTTGTGGATGTTATTTAACACTTGTTGTTGCACAAGTTTTGATCTTGAAAAAGGTAGACTTGGTATCTATCTGAATGAATAAATAAAAATTAATAAAAAATATATTTTTTATAACAAGTTCTTATTAAAAATGCACTGAAAAGTACAAAATAAATGTTCAGTTATAACAAAATTTTCAGGTTTGTATGACTAAGACTATTAAAAGCGCGGGGCGCTCATGATAGCAAATGTATAGCTTTTAATGAATTTGAAAAATGTGTAAAATTTCTACCCTTATATCTTTTATCAATTTATACTTCATTTCATATCTTACACAAGATTTTTTTCCATTTATTGCGCTATAAAATCACCCCGCGCTTTTAATGGTCTTAGTCATACAAATCTGAAAACTTTGTAATAGCTGAATATTTATTTTTTACTTTTCGGTACATTTTTAATAAAAGCTTGTTAAACATATTTTATAAATTTTTAGTTACAGACTAACTAATTAACTAGCATATTAACAGGTAAAACTCGTCAAACCCTTTCATTTGATACCCATGTCAAGGGGGTTGTGAAGAAAAAGGTAATCCGCCATCTTGTGGCGTCCACCATATTAGTTTTAGAATGACGTCACGTAGCTTATCGTATTCTACTCGCCAAACCCTTTCATTTGATACTCATGTTAAGGTAGCTGTGAAAAAGAAGGTAATTTGCCATCTTGGGGCGTCCGCCATATTGGATTACATAGCTAATCGTATTCTACTCGTCAAACCCTTTTATTTGTATCCATGTCAAGGGGGTTGTGAAGAAAAAGGTAATCCGCTATCTTGGGGCGTCCACCATATTAGATTTAGAATTACTTCACGTAGCTTATCGTATTCTACTCGCCAAACCCTTTCATTTGATATCCATGTTAAGATAGCTGGGAAGAAGAAGGTAATTTTCCATCTTGGGGCGTCCGTCATATTGGCGTTACATAGCTAAACGTATTCTACTCGTCAAACCTTTTTATTTGATATCCATGTCAAAGGGGTTGTGAAGAAAAAGGTAATCCGCCATCTTGAGGCGTTCACCATATTGGATTTAGAATAATATATTATATTGCATTGTCACCAGACTTATACACGTGTACAAAATTTCAAAGCTCTAGTTTAATTAGAACTAGTCGAAATTTTGATTGAAATATTTGATCTTAATATTTGAAGTTAAATTAAAGCTTGTGAAAAGGTAGACTTGGCATCTATCTGAATGGGTAAAAAAAGTATCCCGTTTGTCGTGGATTTAACATTTAAGTAGGGGGGGATAGTCCGGGGTTCCACAAGTTTAATTAAGTACACGTGATATACAATGGGTTACGCTTAAATACAGGATGAGTCATATCAGGCGGAACAAACTTGAACAGTTGATCGAGAAAAACATTTCAAGCAAAAAAGTTCATATGAACATGTGTCCTGATTCTCTTCGTGAGGTAGCATTTTATTTTGAAAGATACAAAAAAAACATTTTCTCTTATTTTTTTTATTACTTTGGTTTTGAGCTTGTTCAACATTGACTACAACACCATGTTTGACAGATAGTCAAGTGTTAATTATTTTAATGCTCTAAAATTCGGAATGGGGTTACAATATTGCATTCTAAACAAACTTTTTTAGTGGATTTTTTTTCATATTTTGATAAATATTGGTAGTTTGTTCTTGTTTTTTTTTTTTATAACTTTGCTTATAAAACAACCTGTAGAGGACCGAATGGACTGATTATTGGTATATCTTTGTTAGTTTTAAATTAAGCAGAACTCGATCCCCAAATATCATTCCGATATTCGATATTTTTTTGTACACTTTTTGTACATCTATTGTATTGATTTTAAAAATTGTTTTGCCTGTGTGTAATATTTTTTTATATAAAACGAATCTTATGGTGCGTCCTGACTCAATACGTACCATTATATGTGTAAATTATTTAAATTAATGATTTTAAAGATTAATATCGAATAGTATATTTTTTATTGTATCATAGTTAGAAATTTATTTAAATTTAATTTACCTATCGACATTAATTAAATTACTTTATTAAGTTGACTCACAATCAATTAAACGTTCAATGCTTGCATGTTTTTAAATAAAAATAAAAGTTTTATTAATAAATTAATTTACAACCGAGAAATAAAAATATTTTTACGCCAGCACTTTAGAATCATAAATGTTTAATACTAACTATTGATAATGCTTTAAAACCAAGATTTTTGACGAGACTTATCAATAAAGTTGCCATCGTTTCAGACTCGTCTAATTAAACTCAAGCGATCTCGTCTCGTTTTTAAATTTAATCCAACCTAAAACTAAACAATATTTATTATATTAAAGCAGTATTGCGGTGTGATGATTTAAAATTTTTGATTTTTTAAATACATATTTTGAAATTAAAATATATTGGGAGTATACTGTGAAACTTGTAGATCAAAATTCAAAGTATTTAAATGTATAGCACATAGAAGAGAATCTTTAAATGCGTTTTTTTCGAAACTACTATTTTCGGTTGGTGGGAAGCAGAACTGAAAATCTAATCAACCGATCGTGATGTAATTTTAATACGTTGTTCTTCACACATAGTTATCGTATTAACTAAAATTATTTATTTTAGTTAATAATTTCTTATGTTTTTTTCTCGATTTTCAACGACAAAAACACGATTTTTTTAAAATTAATATAAATGTCTGATTCTAATTAATACGATAGAGAAATATATAAAAAGAAAATATATGTATTTGATTTTTGTGTTTTAAATCACTAAAGTGGAGATGTGTTTTCCACCCCAAAAAAACACAAAGTATAATAAATTATACTAAAAAATTTTTTTTTGTGTAATTTAAGATGCAAAAAAAAACAACATAAAAACACTAAAAAGAATATATTTTATTTTGTCACGAAAAAAAATCCTGAAATAAGCTTAAAATTGTACGCGTCATACCCCGCAATACAGCCTTAACTTCCATAATTCAGATTATATTATTTCACAAAGTTTATTAAAGCCAATAAATTTTGATGACTATAATTTAATGAATAAAGAATAAAACTGCAGTTATTTTGTTGAACCTCTTTTAATCTTTGATCGTATTTTCTAAATAGCTGAATGGATATATGGAGATTGACTTTTAGTACCGCGCTTATAATGTTGTAGATAAGAACAATATTATAGAATTTCTTGAAATACTCATTCCCACAATATCTTTGTTACATCTGTAACGACACGAACAATATTTGTTGTCAATATCGATATTTTATATTTCTGTATACATACATTGTCAAACAAGTCTGATTTGTTAATATAAAGCATCAGATAATCAATGTAATATTGATAGTTTGGTCTATTTTCTATCGTCCATGTTGCATTTTATTTGATATAAGTTTTTTCTTTAGGTTGCAATAAATACGATAAATATTTGTTTATTGGTATTATTAAGGCAGAATTACGGTGTGACTCGTGTGACGTCTAAAATTTAAAGCTTATTTCAGGATTTTTTCGTGTCCAAGATTAGCGTGAAATGCATGGGGATTTTTGAAAAATATTAATAATTTTATGTGGTTTAGGCGGTATAGCCAAAAATTTTAAAATTCGGAAATTATTTAAATGGCTATAACTTTTTTGTCAAAGTTGATAGGTACTTTTTGTTCGTGTTTTTTTACTCTACTTTACAACAATATGTTACTTGTCATATTTATTTTCGAAAATAAGTCGAAGTACTACTAGTGATATTTATAAAGTATTTTATTACAAACATTTAAGTAGGCCATGGAAAACATAAATTGTTCAACAAAAATCCCAATAACAAATAAATATTTGAAAACAATAAAATATTACAAAAAAAATGTTCTTACTTTTTTTCGAAAATAAATATGACAAAATATATATCGTTGTAAAGTAGAGTAAAAAACACGTTCAAATATGCTATAGCCAACTAAGTGGCTCATAAGAAAAACTAAAGTTAGTGCTTGTAACTCAGAAACTAAAAGTGATATAAACATTCTGAGTAGACCAATCAATTCTACACAAAAAGTGTTTTTAGAATTCGTAAGCAAAAAGTACTTATCTACTTTGACAAAATAGTTATTATAATAAAAATAATATAAATTATATTTTAGACATGGCAATATTCAACGATTTCTCTAAAGATATAATATTTAATCTAATCAGGAAACACAGATTGAGATCTAATATAAATAACATAACAACTCTTAGTTGGAAAGAAGATAAAAAACAGAAACATGTAAAGATTCCTTATTTTCCTAGATAGGTACACCAAAGGTGTTTCAAATTTTTTTAGCGAAATGAACTTTAAAATAGTCTATAGTTCTAATAATAGCATCAAAAATTTGTTAGGCAACCCTAAAGACAAGGATGAACCTACGGACAAATCAGGAATCTACAAAATAATTTGTAAAAATTGTGATAAATTTTATGTTGGTCAGAGTAGAAGAGCCATCAATGTAAGATTTAAAGAACATATAGCCGATGTAAAAAATTTAAGATTAAATAAGTCCAGTGTAGCTACTCATATGTTTGAAAATCACCACACTATTCAGGATTTTAATCTATTGAAAGCGGTTTCTAACAGTAAAGATTTAGATTGCTATGAAAGTATGGAGATTTTCAAAAATAAGGGTAAAGTATTTAATTCCGACAATGGACCCCTATGATCTAACCTTTTCACCTTATTAAAGTAATGACAGACAAACACGGTCAACGATTACCGTTCCAGGATAAATTCTTGTTCAGTAGTTTCTAAGGTGTATAAATAGTCGTACTTATTTAGATTTAAGTTAGTGTCTTTAGGACTCTTACAATTTTTATGGTTAGGAGATTTGTATTTGATAGTTTTAGCCATTTAAAGAAGTTTGGAATTTTCAGATTTTTGGATATACCGCCTAAACGACATAGAATTATTAATATTTTCTGATGTAATAATACTCACACCTTCCTTACAAATAATTCATTTAATTTAACCGAATCTGCATTTCTTACCGTTTAGGAAATCCCCATGCATTTCACACTTAACATGGATAACCTTGCTCTTTCCCCACACCCCTAAAAAGCTGTATAACTTTATAACACGATTTATATGAAAATTTTTTTTATAGGCTCTCAGTAGTAAAAACATCAAGAATATGGCCTTGAGTCCCGTGAATTTGGTCGAGGCAGCCACTTTGTTATACGAGGCGTCTTCTGGGCACACGCAAGAGGCCATGAGTAAAATCATTGGTTTCAATTTTGACAAACAGATGATGAGGAACGAAAGTTATCACATTTACAAAAAATTAAAGGTACGTAAAAATAAAATATTTTAATATACAGGATGGATACAAGAGCTGATTCCTTGGCTCATTGTGTGTAAAAAATTGTACGGGAAGGTGATGTCTATCTTCAATACCCTCTGAGCTACAGGGTGTTTAAAAACTTCCTTCAGAATAGTACTTACAAACAAAGATTATATCATAACTACCAAAATAACGTAATTAGAGTAAAAAATTTAAAGATTCAAACCTTCCAAATAATGAAGTCAAACATACAGTTTATTTTTCATTTCACGATGATTATAAATTTGATTTATTTTTGAAAAAGAAAGTAAAAGCGGTGCTCGATCTTTGATTTTTTCTCGTTATTTATTAATAATTTCGGAGATTTTTTAAAACAAATAAGTATATTAATAATATCAAAATGATTTTATATTTGAATTCCTCGAATTATCAGCTTTCATTTGATACCCCACTCGTTGGGATAGAAACCCATTTACCAACCTTAAAAATCACCAAAACTTAAAATTTTATTTTTATAACTCAAGTCTATTATTAGTCCACCATTTACAATAATTATGTCAAATTTAAGCTTTCTAGATCAAACGTGAATAACACCAGATTGAGAAACACTGCTGTAAGCTCTAAAATACCTACATTTATTTTATTTTAGGATGCAAGTAACGGCGGTACATACTCATACCAATCGCTGCTACTTGTCGATGACCGTATACCGATAAACCCGGTGTGGGGTAACGAGGTTGTCAGGTATCACGCGGGCTCTAGCATCCACCGCGTGGACGTGATGAACACCGCGGTCGCGGCCAAGAGGATCAACGGTTGGGTGCGACGCGTCACTAATGGAACAATTACCAGCGTCGTCACAGATAGTACGTGGTTTTTATTTTATTTTTTTAAATGCAGGAAACGATACTGTAAAAATTTACTCCTAAATCAAAGGATCAATATTAATTCTTGTTACCCTTGAATAGTCCAATCATTTAAGATTTTTTCACGAGAAAAACTGTCGAGTTAAAACTTTTGACGCAGTTGAGTGTCCCCCGAAGAGTAGATGAAGAAATCACATTCTTGCCCATTAATTAATTACCGGAAGTGTTCGCCATCTTGGATTATGTGTTTTTGTCGATTTGAACACGTATTTTGTATTTCTCGATAAAAAAGGTGAGTAACAAATTTGTAGAGAATTTAATTCTCTACAATCTTTATACTGTCAATATTGTTGAAAAACATTATTTATTGCTAATAATAAGCAAAAAGTGTTAAAAATTAGGAGAGTGGCGCAGTTTTTTCAATTTTCGGACCATTTTTATTGAAAATAAGTAGCACATTTAAATGACAAAGTTGTAGAGGACTCAATTCCCAACAACTTTTGTACGAACAAGTTTTTTTGTATGACGTGCAGATGATGGCCGGAAACGCGCTCAATCCAGCGGTATTTTTTATGGTTGAGCCAGCATATGGATTATTTTTCGAAAAACAAAAAATAATAATTTGGCAACACTGTCACTAAATCAAAAAATGACATCGGAAGACTTATTAAAGGTTGTTCCATTTAAAAAAAAAATTGTTTTTGTTATGTCGCAAAAATGGGACACCCTGTATTGTTGAAAATAATTTTACGACGTTGATCTTTTTAAACCAATAATATTATTTACCAAACTTCTTTTCTATCTCCTACGAGAAGTGCGTTAGGAAAGCCGGACGCACTATTAAACTATCTAGTATTGAGTTCCCCCATACCGCTGTGTTGAGCGCGTTCCCGGCCGTCATCTACACGTCATATGAAAAAAACTTGTTCATACGAAAGCTGTTGGGAATTGAGTCCTCTACAATTTTGTCATTTAAATGTGCCACTTATTTTCAATAAAAATGGTCCGAAAATTGAAAAAACTGCGCCGCACTCCTTCTTTTTGCTTATTATTAGCAATAAATAATGTTTTTTCAACAATATTGATTGTATGAAGATTGTAGAGAATTAAATTCTCTACAAATTTGTTACTCACCTTTTTTATCGACAAATGCAAAATACGTGTGCAAATCGATAAAAACACAAAATCCAAGATGGTGGACACTTCCGGTAATTAATTAATGGGCAAGAATGTGATTTCTTCATCTATTCCTTGTCTCAACTGCTTCTAAAGTTTTAATTCGACAGTTTTCTTGAATCTTACATTGAATTTGATCTAAAATGATTGAGCTAGAAACTGGGTTGAATCTATTTATTTTCATTTAGATAATTTTGTTTTACAATTCTAGACTCCATACCTCCAGAGGACGTAGCTCTAGTGATAGCTAGTGCTAACTACTTCCAGTACCCGTGGACGGTAAGTTTTGACGAGCACAAAACGTCCAAGAGGCAGTTCACTGGGTCTGATGGACACACAGCGATGGTAGATTTCATGCACGGCAACTCAAGATATTTTTATAATTATGACGAAAACCTTAAAGCGTCTTTTCTATGTTTACCGTATAAGGTTTGTTATTTTAGTTGTAGTTTGAACATCCCGATTTTTAAAGAAAATAAAAAAGTACAAATATTTATTCGTTATTTTCTAGAATTCGAATTTTGTAATGGTCCTTGCTTTACCAGATGAAGGAACAGATCTAGAAGCCCTTATAAAATATTTAGACAGAGAACATTTGGCTGCAGCAGTTCCAAAAGATATTCGAGAAATATCTGTTTACATACCGAAATTCAGCATGAAAGTATCTTTAAATCTTAATAGTGTACTCAAAGAGGTAAAATAATATTAATTAATATACATATTTATAAAGAAATAGGGAATGCATTTTGGTTTCTGGGTGTAAGCCGCATCGTTCGTTATGGTCTTTATATCGCTCAACGTTTGAATGTCATTTATTGCTCTTGAAAAAGCCTGAAATATTGCGTAATGGAGAAAAATTGAAAATGATATAGATATTAGGTGAAAAAAAATCTGCCAAGTAAATGCACAGTACTTCCTCGTGCTAAATTCACCAGAGGTAGTTAATTAATGAACAATTTAAATAAAAACCGAAGTGTTCAGATGAACTGCCTGCCATTGATTAATCATTTAATTTTATACGATATTATTAAAAACTATTAATTCAAAATTTTTCTTAAGACGCACCTGATTATTTTTTCGTATATTTTTAATTTTTTGATAATTTCAATCTAAATCTAAAAACAAATTACGATTTTTTAAAGCAAATTGAGATAAATCTTTGCAAGGGAATATTTTACAATAAACGTTTTAGATCTATATTATAGGAAATTGAATGCTCTACAAAAAAGATTATATAAAATTTTCACGTAACATGTGTCGTTCTTGAGATATCTTGAGAAAATACATATTTTGGGATGTCACCCCTCCCCTTTACACACGATTTTGATGATTTTGAAATGGGACCGTCCTCAAGCCAGACCAAACCATTTAACCAAGTTTCATTAATGTCGGTTCAGTGGTTCATGAGTTATGCATGTGATAAGGATTCAGGGGACAGACAGACACGGAACGAAAAGTATTTGTCTTAACCTTAAAATTTTTAAATTGGAGGACATTTTTGTTGTCTTATTTTAAAACGATCACAAAGCTTCTCGTATCTTCGATATTGCGAGGAAGCAATGTGTTTAATCCTTAATATACCGTAAAGTGCGTTAACTATTTGCCAGTGACTATGGCCACTGCTGATTTCGGACAGAAAGAGCTCTCTAGCCGAATCAGTTATTAAGATAAAGCTTCTAAAAAAATATGTAGAACAGCTCTGACATGCGAGAAGTGAACTTCCACATTCCCAACCATATCACTCTTATCATGTAATTATGAAAAAAACATCTGCCAAGTAAATGCACAGTGCTTCCTCGTGCTAAATTCACTAAAACCGATAGTGTTCAGATAAATTGCCTGGCATTGGTTAACCATTTATTTTTTATACAAATACTAAAAAATCTTAGTTCGAAATTTTTCATAAAACGCATCTGAATATTTTTTCATATATTTTTAATTTTTTGACAATTTCAATCTAAATCTTTTATGCAAATGTGTTTAAAACGTCAAAGTGACATTTAAAACGCCAAAATGACATTTAAAACGTCAAAATGACATTTAATATATCCAATCAAATATCAATTTAGAAAAACAAAACACGAATTTTTAAAATAAATTGAGATATATCTTTGTAAGGGAATATCTTACAGCAAATGTAGTAGACCCATATTATAGGAAATTTAATGCTCTACAAAAAATATTCTATAAAATTTTCTCGTAACATGTGTCGTTCTTGAGATATCTTGATCAAAAAATGAGAGAAACGTGTGACAACTTTGTGCCATCTGTTCTCATCACTGAATCCGTATTATTTCAATAGGTTTCGTGGTTTTCGTAGTTTTTTCCGGACTAAGGTACTGGCACCAGTCTTGAACACATTAGGAGCAAAGTATACTGTTTTTTTTGGGATTGATGGGCTTCTTTTTTGTAATTTTCATGAACTCATGTTACTAATAAAACAACTACCTCTTTATTAAATTAATTTAATTAACAAAGTCTGCAAATAAAAAAATTAACTGTTCAAATTTAATGTATTTGTTAATTTACAGCTCGGTTTAGAGAACATGTATAGTATGCAGTTAAATCTAAAAGATATGACACCTGTAGGTGGTATCAAGTTAACCAACGCTATTCAAGTGTCCCATCTTGAGGTCAGTGAGTCCGGTACGAAAGCTTCATCGAGTTTAGGTTAGTATCATCATTATTATAAGAGTTGTTCAGTTAAACAGGTGCATAGTAAATGCATAGTGTTTCCTCGTGCTAAATTCACCAAAAGAAGTTAATTATAATTAGCGAACAATTTTAATAAACACCGATAAAGTATTCACATGAACTGCCTGCTATTGGTCAACCATTTAATTTTTGTACAATATTACTTTAAAATATTAATTCGAAATTTTTCTTAATACGCGCATGATTAAATTAGAAGATAATTACAAGTAAACCTACCTAGATACATGATTACGATTTTGAAACATATAAGTAACCATCGGTCGTTCTGATTACTATCTGTTAGGTTGTATAATTGGAAACATTAAAGAGACCTAATAATCCTGTCTTCATAAGGTTAAATTTCTTAAAATTTCGTAATTTTAATTGAAAGAAGGGTGTGAAGAAGTTTTCCCACTGATATTGGCTCAGTTTCCGCCATTTGGATATGTCATATTAAATTTTTCATCCGCCACTTCTAGATTGACATAACTGTTGCCAAAATCGTAATCATGTATCTAATAAACTTCGCAAATTGCGTTAAATAAAGTTTTTGAAACTTCTACGATTTTGTCCTCCATTTTGTATTTGCCATTCTGAATCTTGTTAATGTCAAAATCGTCATTAGCGATCTCAAAAACATGCAGACAATGAAATTATGTTAGAGAAATGTCTAGTGTTTAATGTTTTTCGATGTACAACGTGTGTGCAAAGTTTCAAGAATATCGATGAGTGGCACTTGGGTAGGTTTACTTGTTAGAATTTTGGGTGCGTATAAGTCAAACATTTTTCGAGATTTCGACATTGGGTGCAAAGCATTATTTAGGGCACTCTTTTCTCTATTATAACTTAAAATTTCATTTTGAAATTCAATTGAAGACATATTAAACTCAGCGGTCGAACGGAACTCTACATTTTAGGCGTGGTTTCCAAACTCGACGTCGCTAAATGAAACAGAGTCCGCGAAAAAACGGACTCTGTTTCACTAACTACTTATGATACATAATTTTTAAAAACACCATTTTGTTCGAATTTTATCAGCTTTAAGATTTATACAACCTATTTTATCCTAAAACTGATAACCTCAGTGTTATTCCCAAATAACTGATTTTAGACAGCTTTGTAAGCGCCTAGAAAGTTATGCACCCCCTTCGAAGGGAGGGAAAAGTTATTGCCATGTTCTATGCATCCAAATCTACCAATTTCTTGAAAAAAATTACGGAGTACATTTTTTTCAAGCGCCACTCCATACGAAATTGTCTGACGACTGGACTATTTATCGTATATTTTTAATTTTTTGACAATTTCAATCTAATTCTAAATTGTTCTGCTATGCTAACGGCAAAATGACATTTAATATGTCAAAGTATAATAAATATCAATTAAAAAAATAGTATTTTTTAAAGCAAATTGAGATAAATCTTTGTAAGGGAATATTTTACAACAAACGTTGTAAATCTATATTATAGGAAATTAAATGCTCTACAAAAAAGATACCATAAAATTTTCACGTAACATGTGTCGTTTTTGAGATATCTTGAAAAACACATATTTTGGGATGTCACCCCTCCCCCTTACACACGATTTTGAAATGAGACCGTACTCGAGCCAGACCCAACCAACCAACTAAGTTTCATTAATATCGGTTCAGTGATTCATGAGTTATACGTTTGATAAGGATTCAGGGGACAGACGGGCACACACACATACATAGAAGACACATTTTATCAGCTGATAAGTATATTTTAAACAGAACAATTTTTTTTATACCTATGTACAATGAAATATACATACGATATAGTATTAAGTATAGTGAAGCCGATTTTTTTCGAAATGCGGATTTTGATGGATTTATCCATTTCGACCTTCCCTGAATCCATTTTGACTATTTTATCCATGATGTCTGTGTGTCTGTCGGTCTGTATGCGCTCTAACTCAAATAAGACAAATCGTAGAAGGATGAAATTTTATATTTAAGATTTATTTTTGTGTGGGAAGAAAACCTCATATTTTTGAAAACGATCTTTTAACCGGATACGGATGTTTACTGGTATCAATTTTTAAATTTTTCGAATTATTTTTGAAACGGTGCGAATTACAGAAAAATGGTCATGCTAAAAATTGTAGGTAATATTATTATCTATTTTATTTTATTTTCATTTTTTTCAAAATTTTTTT
This sequence comes from Sialis fuliginosa, assembly GCA_961205875.1. NCBI lineage: Eukaryota > Metazoa > Arthropoda > Insecta > Megaloptera > Sialidae > Sialis > Sialis fuliginosa. The sequence continues at coordinate 33,814,441 of OY540811.1, forward strand.
TGAAAAAAAATGATTTAAAATTATATTTCAAATGGTTCATAACAGAGAAGAATGTCATGGTACTTTCTTATAGAGATTGAAGGTACAGTGTACGTGTTTGCCGTAGGTACATACCATGGATCTTTCTTATACGTAATACTGAGAGTGAATGTGATTCAAAATAATTACTCTAAAAAATTCTTTCTGACTAAATCATAAATGTTGGAAAAAAATGTATGGGGAATAAATTATAAATAATAATATACTCGACAATTTTTATCTAAAACATTTTTTTTGTTTCATATATAATTCCAAAATTTAATAATTGACAAGAGTAAACATCCGTTTTCACTTTAGTGATTACGTTAAAAAAATCATTTGATACATGTTGTAGAGAATATCGTTATCTATAGTTTATGTCCCATTCATTTTATTCTATCTTTTATTAGTTTGTCAGTAATATGTTTTAATAGAATAAATATTACGTGCACTGTTCACTGACAGTATTACCTACGTATAAGAAAGTCCCGTGGCTCTCATGGCAGATATTTTATTTTACGTATTCACAAAATGAAAATTTTCTACTCATATTTTGTCTGTTTACAAAAATAATATTTTTCTTAACTGTTACTCTTGTGTAATTACTTGGTACGGCTTCTGAACGGTTAATACCGTATGTTTTCTCTCGTATTTTGCACCAAAGAGTAAAAATTGACCATAGTGAATATGTATTAGTGAGGATAAACAGCTTTTAAATAGCTCTCTGGTGGTTACAAAAACCATTGAGTCATGACTAATTGCTACGAGCTATATATAAAATATTTATTTTTAATAAACGTGTGTATTTTTAATGTTGCAAGGCTCTTTCATAACTATATTACATAGAAATTCAAAATATCTATATGATAAAAATATAGATATAACATTTGAATAATATCTACTTATTTAGTTGAAGACATAATAATTACATCTAATTGTGGCAGTTTATGGTTTTAATTTAAATATTGATTTTTCTTCGGTTTTAATTAATTTCTTTTCCCCCATTTTATAAAACTATAAAAATTTCGTAGTTAAAATCTTATATTAGCTGTTACCGCGCGACTTCGTCCTCTTGGTAAGTAATACAGATTTCTGTTATGTTATGTTATATAGTCGATAAAACAGATGTTTAGTTTTGCATTTACAAGCTAGATGTCTACGCCAAAAAAGTGTAACCCATAATGCTTACAAATGTCACACACCCGTCTTTTATCTAATATATATTTTTTCTGGATACAAAGTAGCCCATGTCTAAATTTTATCAAGATCGGTTCAGCGGTTTAACCGTGAAAAGGTAACAAACAGACAGACAGACAGAGAGACATACATTCGCATTTATATTATTAGTATGTATTAGATAAGTCTGGTAGATAAAAAAATACTGCACAAAAAATAATATTCTCAACAAGAACTTTAAAATAAATAAAAGAAAATTGAAATCGAATGATTAGGAGTTGAGATAAAGCTAGTTTTAGAACAGCGGTGGGGGTCATCTTAAATAGCCGATATAATGGTATTCTACATAGATTTAAAAGTGGTTCCCTATCTAAAAATCATTCTTTTGACATTATCTACGACTACAAAAAGTGGTAATACCCCCAATTAAAAAGTGCAGCGTTTTGGCTTTATTTGCCAGACGTACTAAGACTTTCATACTTATCATTTTCTATTCCACGTTGTACTATAATCAGATCGGGCAGCAATAATATTGGGACCCGTTACATTCGTTTTTTTTAATGTAGTGTCTCCGTGGCTAGATTATGTCAGATTTCGTTTACCTCATTATCTATATCAAATGGGGTATAGCTGTACTCCAAGTCCCCCATTATCGCCGGGCCTGATTTTTTTTATATTTAAAGACTACATTCATGCTGCAGGAAGAACCTACAAGTAGCAGTATGTAATTTCTAAAAATACGAAAATAAGAAGAGTAGGTAACCTACTTGTTCTCTTTCAGTGTTGAATCTAGGGGAGAGGTGGACATTTTTTGGGTGGAAGTTTAAAATATCCTCAATTACACAGCTCCACAAAAAAATCGAACTTTTGTTTGCAGGAACCTGACCCACCGTACTATATGTAATCGAGCATGCTGAAACCGAATCCGGAGTCCAAATAACCCCATCACGTCAGGTTTTTTTTCTAACCTCAAAAAAAGTCATAAAATTCAATAAAAACCCAAACTAAACCCCATAATCATACATCCCATCAAACCAACAACCCTTAATCTTATAACCTAAAACCTAAAAACCCCATAATCCAGTTAAAAAGATATTTATACGCGGTCATCAGTGATAATCAATATGTTTGAAACAGCTATGTCCTTTAAACCTAAACCTAATAACCTCAAAAATCATATGACCCTATAACCCCATAAGTTTAAACATTTTTTTTACGTTAACAAATTATAAAATTATTTTTTTAAACTGAATTTTTCCTCATACATTTGAGATAATAATTTCAAAATTTTTGACCATAAAAAAATTTTTTTGATGTAAAAAAAAATAAAATTAAAAATTTTCTGACAAAAGTTATTTCTATTTTTTTGCAAAATACAAATATTCATAAAAATAACTAAGTTTCTATTTAAAAAAAATTTGCTGACCCCAAAATGACCTTAAAACCTCCACTCAAGGTCAAAATTGTTACCTTCATTGGGTTTACACCGCCAAATCCTAAAACTTTTGTAACAAACATTTTCCGTAAAAAGCTTTAGTTTTCCAGCTATTGTGATAAATTAACAACATTATCAAAAATGAAGTGGAGTTAGGCCACTGTCAAAATAAACTTTTTAACTTTAAATTAAGTGTGAAAAATTAATGTGTTCAAAATTTTTTTTCCTTTGAATATATTTAACCACACATTGTTTTTTTTATGATAGATTAATTCTAATTATACACGTTACTATAGCCAACAAAAAAAATTGAAAAATGGACTTAGGCCACTTCCAAAATAAACGGCTCATACATTGGTTCCTTACTCAGGTTTAAAGTTATTTGATTTCTCCCTTAGGTGTTCGTACCTACCTCACTCTCCCCTATACCCACATTTGATATTGTATAACAATGAATATCTCATTAAGATCGGTTAAGTATTAATTCTCTGTTCTTCGTATGAGTTTATTGTTACAGTGCTCAGCCTCTTTATAGAGTTACATGATAATATTTATCCTAAACTTATTCTAATATTTAAGATTTTCTAACAGTGAAAATCTTATTTAATACATATTAAACGACGTATTGACTCAAAAAATCAAATATACATGAATAAGAAACATTAAACAACATTAAATTTTAATTTTTGTGTTTATTTTTCAGAATTTTCATTTTCCGTCCGCAGTCTGTTAATCCCCAAGACTTTCGACGCCAACCACCCGTTCGCGTTCTACATCATAGAGAGAGACATGACAATACCTCTCTATGTTGGAAAAATTGAAAACTTTCAGTGATTTAGTGCATTAGTTTGTAAATAGACAACTTCCTATCAAAACAAAAGACACTACAAAAAGCAATCGAACAAATATTTTTTAAATTAAATGAATACAGTAGAACTACAACTATTCGAACTTACCAATATTAGAATTAATTTCAATATTATTATTAATAATAATAGCACTGGTCAACAGTATTTTGCTGCAGGGTAGACAACAACTTTTTAGGATAATTTGGGCACTCAGAATCCAAAAATGACCATCATTTTACTCAATCAGCACTTGTTTTCGCGATATTGAAAAAAATGTATTTTGATATACATAGTATATATAATATAACGTATTTTTTTAATATATTTTTAAATCAAATACTTCAAAGAATGATCATTCGTAATGTAGCCATAAAAACTAAAAAACATTGAATTATACACATTTTATTTTTAGTCAAAATTCGACAATTTTCAAAATTCAAAGTGCTGTTACACAAACAATTTTTGTCCAATTTTAATGCAATTTACTAAATTTGTAGCTTTATATATCTTCGTTATTCTGTTAAAATTTTAACGTTATAATTTATTTAACGAGTCATGCATACGCCAGGAGTGGAAATGACCATTTTCGACACGCGTGGTTGATTTTAGTATCAATTTTTATTCGATTACGTTAAAATTTTAACACAATAAAGAAGATAGATAAAGCCACAAATTTAGTAAATTGCATTAAAATTTGAAAAAAATTGTTTGTGTAAAAGCATTTTGAATTTTGAATATCTCTGAATTTTGGTTAAAAGGGAATAACTTTATGAATGTGTATAATTTAAGTTTTTTTTAGTTCAATTAAGATCCCTAACTGCATTACCAATGATCTTTGATTGAAGTATTTGATTATGAATTCAGATATACATATGACCATTATTAATTATATTTTTTTCTTTTCTTGAGTTTTTGGTCAAAATATAAAAAAAAACACTAGTTTTTTAATATTTTTTTTATTTGCATATTTGCATAAACGCTTTTCGGAAAATATATATTTCTTTCGTCAATGCTCTTAAAATAAATGTACAGTCACCTGCATTAATGGTCTTGCAGTTTGTAATCAGTTTCGTTTATCACAAACTTAGTAGGCTCCTCCCATTTGATTATTATAATATTTAAATCATTTCTTCATGTATCAAACAAAGACAGATATTTTGAAATTCATTTGCTAGATAAAGAACTACTCTTCGTTTATAGTACCTACTCATATATATTTGTGCAATTAAATTATTATGTAATCTATTGAAAATTGTATACGTAAATTTTGTGGCAATAAATATTTGATATTCCGAATTGTAGTATTTAAATATATTAAACTTGATAGAAAAAGATAACCGATGGTGTTTGTCTTTAAATTTGGAATCTGTTGTAAGCGATTCTATCCTTTAGGGTGCCAGACGAGTTCTGCAGGCGACTGTACAATACAATATTATTTATTTTTCTTTGTTGTATCAAATTATTAATTATATAAATTCATAAAAATATGTCAAATGGTCATTTTTGGATACAAGTTGTTGTATACCCTGCAGCAAACAGATTTTTTTTGTCGGCCAGTGTTATCAGTGTATAATAAGGATTAATTCGTATACTTGATGTTCTACTGAATAATTATAAGAAATAAGAGTACTTTCTTTGTATAATAAAATATAGTAGGTGCTATTAATTTTAAATGTAAAAGTAGTTGTAGAAGTTGTAGCTGAAGAAAATGGAGTAAAATTAAGTACAAATTAGGATTTCCATTTGAATAATGATGTTATTATAATGTATTTAAATTAAAAAAAAAAATAAGTGTAGCAGTGCGCGCTATGACCGTTAGGAACTCTAGGTAGAAAATAATTTAAGGTCAATTTGTTAAAAAAAATTCTGAAAAAAAGTGTTTCCAGATTTCTTATTTTTTTTTAATTTGCCTACTGTATAATGCGCCACTGCTATAAATAAATATTACCATATTTTGTATTTTTTTATGTTAATTAAACTATACAAGTATTGTTTTCTATTAAAATATGAAACCTTACGAAATTGAAATAAACATGATAGAACGATATTTTAAAAATGAAATAATGATTTTGATTTCTAACATATCGTCTGTCACAATGGCACCGGAACCAGGAGGGGCGAGTACACCCTTAAAATTTTCAGTGAGGGGGGGCGTGACTACTCCCCCCCCCTAAAATTTTGATCCTGTTTTTAGGGTGGTTTTGAAGCGACGTGAAATTATAAAAATCTGTTTTTTGTAAACTTAACTCCAAAATTAAGGGATCACTAAAACAAATCTAAACAATTCAGGGTTCCCCATGTTTTTGAAAAATGAAAAATATGCAATTTTTTAGGTCACTTCCAAGTGGATTTTTCAGAATGAATTTTTTTTTTATCAAATTAACAACTAAAGGGTCTTAAACAAAAAACTTTCAGTTTTTCAAATCTGCCCTTGAATGTTTTTTTACGATTATTTGTTTCCTAGTTATAGGCTCTCAAAGTGAAATATGTAATTTTTGCTTTGATTACAAATAACTTGGTCAAAAATGATCGTACAGCAATAAAAAAACCAAATTAAAGAAAAAAGTCTGATCTACAAACATCTATTATTTGATTTAACAAAAAAAAAGTCCTGTAGACCCTCTCAAAATTGATATACATTTTTGAAATTTTTTTTCGGTGTTTCACCTCCAAAAAAATATGTTATCTTTAAGGATATTAAAATTTTCAACAAATGATTCGAAAATTAGAATGTTCAAACTTTAAAACTGCTTTTTTTAAATGTTCTACGACCATTTTTCGCGGAGATGAAGCCATTCAAAAATATCTCAATATTGAAAAAATTTAGTGATCCCTTAATTTTATAGATTAGTACAATTTTTTTCCATTTAAAATTATTTAATTTTTGAAAACGCTCACAAACAAATTATAAAATGTAACCACAATCGAGTCTAGTCAGAAACAAAAAAAATGGAAAGTTAGTATTTTTGTTTATTTTTTAACAAATAATACGATATTAAGCAAGTTGAAGTCAAGTTTATTGATTAATTTTTGAGGTTCGTACTGCCTCCCTAGAAAAAACTGGTTTCGACGCCACTGGTCTGTCAAATGTAATAATAGAGCTGCAGCTTGACCATATAATTTCGACTTATTAGCATTTATTCTGTTTTAAATTTTAGTTATCTAGTAATAAAATGTTTATTTACATATTTAAATAAATTAATTAAGTATTTATGTAATAGATTTTTAGATGAGAGTAAATGAACAAATATAATATTACCATTTAATGTTAATTTTGTGTAATTTATTTTAATAAAATGAAATAATATTGAGACAGCTATTTTGTACATATTTAATATTTTATTCGTTTTTTTGCATTACGTATCGAATTCGGAACAAAGGATCGCTTATGGAATCGATTGTCTGTCTGTCTGTCACAGTCTAGCTACTGAACCATTTGACCTAGAAAGCTGAGATTTGGTATAATTTGTGGACCAATAACAATTGACCTGCGTTATAAAAATAACATTTTAATATTTTTTAAAGATAGGGTAACTACATCCGTAGGGGTGAATTTTGGTGCACAAAATTTTCACAAAAATCTTTAAATAACTGCTTTCATAAATTTTTTTTTATAAAATCACACTTGAATTCAATCTTCTACCCTACTATTGGGGGCGGTTTGGTATTTAAGGGTAGATACCTTCTCTTATAATTTATTTGTGTTTTTTTAACATACGGTACCGTTTTATACAGAATGTATTACCTATTTTGTAAATTTCACAATTTTATCTTTATCTATGTTCTTGGAATTAATAATAATATAATGTTATTAAAATTAATAAGATATAGTACCTTTAGGGTGCAAATAAGTTATACATATAAAAATTGATGTGAATTTTATCGTCATCATGGAATTGACAGTTTTTAAACTTTTTTTTAAATACTTAAAATTGTTACTTTCCATTTTTCACCCGCAAAGGGTTGTACACCCGTTATCGATGCACGCACAAAGTTGTTATTCTTCGAGCTTTGAAACAACACCACCTTTATGATTTATCTGAATTTTCATATTAATATGACAATTTTTAACAAAACTGTGTTACATTGAAAAATTATCCCATATAATAATAATATTTCATGAATTTGGTGAAATATACATATACAGAGTGTCCCGTAAACATACCGAAAAACTTTCAGAAGTTGTAGAGGACATCAATAATCACTTTTTGTCTAGAAACTTATGTCCGCAAATGGGCCGTTTTAAAAGTAGAGCAAAAGAAAGGACTTGCACAAAACTAATGAATTTTATCTTTTGGTTGAAATTTTTTGTGGAAAAGATGTGTTCGTCTATACAACCGTTACAAATAAATTAATAAATTTATTTAATATTACTTGTTACGCGGTAAAGTGATGGTGTTCGCTCTGTGTTATGTAAGTGCAGATGTTGTAATTTATTAATTTCAAAACTTGTGGCATCGAGAGCCGAAGCCAGTGCGCAGACAACTCTCGATGAGTAAATATCGATAGATTGATAAGCTGGAACTAGGAAGCGACGACAAAGAAGGGTCCTATTTAACCTATCCCTCACACATCGTCGTGAAAGTGTTATTGTGTTAAAATTGTTAATCTTTGTTTTTTCTGTTAAATAGTGTTTTTCAACTGTTTTCAGTGTCGTTAATTAGTTTAATTATTAATTTATTTATTTAAAATTATTATACATTTTGGGTGTATTACATTACAATATTTTAAATATTGTTTTTATTTTGCTACTTATGTTGTTGACTTAATTAAAGTGAGTTATATTTTTATATATTGCATAGTTTTGTAATAAATATATTATCTTTTAATACGGTTAGCATTTATTGTTATAATAGTTTAATTAAAATATGCTGATCAAAAGTTTAAATGGGCGCAACCTACGAAAATCCACAATTTCTGCTCCGGGGAGCATCCAAACATTTTATGTTTATATTTATTTTTATTTTTATCTTTGCAAAGAATAAAAAATGCTCGTATAAGTCAATTAATACAAATAATTTTTTTTTAAATATTTGATGAAATTTTTTAGTTTTTTAACACTTTATTATAAAATTAATAAATGTTATAAAAAATTCTAAAAATAATTTCTTTATATTTTGGTTAGTTCTAAAAGCTTTTCATCCTTTGCAAAATTTTCTAAAAGTTGATCCTTTATAAACATAAAAATATACATAAACATATACATTTTTGGGTGCCCCCTGGAGCGAAAATGATCGATTTTCGTAGATTACAATTTTTGATCACCATACCTTGAACAATCATTTCCACAAAAATTTTTAACCAAAAGCCAAAATTCATCATTTTTGTGCGGGGTGCTTCTTTTTGTTCTACTGTAAAGCTTACAGATAAAAACCCCTGAAAGTTTGTCGCTATGTTTACGGTACACCCTCTGTTTTTTTGTTATTAAGTGAAATTAATCTATAAAATTATTTAAAATTATCAAAAGAATGGTCACTAAAAAATGTTATCGGGATATTTTTCTGAAAAAACATTATACTAATCGAGCATTCTGATATAAAATATTGACAAAAATGTCACATTTTCATTATAAACATTATACATTAACTCCAGTATTATAAAAATATAATATACTAAAATAAGTAGCTAAAATTCGTGAATTTACATGACAATTATTACAATTACATAGCAACATAAACTACATTTACAGCCAAAAGAACATAGACTATTACTAGCATAATTCAAGATAAAATTAAATGGTTGAATAAAATTTATAAATATTAACAAAATTATTTATAGTTAAATTTCATTGTATTGCTAGCCCTTTACAACTTAATTCTGATAACAACCCCACCTTGTTGTTAAACCAGGGCAGCTAATCATAACAGCAATCTCAACCAACACCGACCTCAGTATGTGAGTATTATAGACAGGGTTGTACCAACAGTGGGGTAACTGGGATGTGAAATAGAATCATACAAATGGGTTATATTTGTATTTAAAATGGCGTGTAGAAATAATATTAATACAGTACAGTGCCAGTTTTAGAGCGCGGCGAACTATGGCGACCGCCCGGGGCACCAGGCCAGGAGGGGCGGCGCACAATGGGGCAAAAGTTACTTTTTTTGTTGCAAATCAGTGTGCAGGCTGCTATTTAAAAAAATTGATTATTTGACAGCTGCCAACTAACAAATCCGTATTCAGCAACCCAGAAAACCTTTAATAAGGTATTTTAGTGCAAGAGTTAAAAGTTGATGTTTTTTTTCAAATTTATCTATTTTTCTTAAATATTTTCTTCAAATTCTTGTAAAAATTATTAATAGCACTGTTAAGGCCCATTTCACACATACTCGGCTGCCGAGTACCCGGCGCCGTTTATCCTGTCTCGGTTCCCGAGCATATGTTTTCATACGTATCCGGCTCGCCGCTCTTCTATGTACTTAAAATTTACCAGTATTCATGTAGTAATGAAAATATCTTATAGCATTTGAGCTATACTTTTTATCGGAAATATAGAGTTTGACTTACCGTTAGCGTTTTTTTCTTTATCCTCCATGTCGTTGCGATCTTTGTATACCGGCAGTGTTTTGTTCTATAATACAGACCTTGATTCAACTAATGATATTAGTTGGTAAACTTCGATCGTAGCAGACGTCATTAAAATGAGAATAATAATAAAAACAACGATAAACTAAGATTGGCAACAAATTATAACAGGTAGCTACCAGGTGACTAAAGACGGCACGTGTGAAAACACAGTCCGATTACAATATAATATAATATATCTAATATTGTTCTAAATCCAATATGGCGGACGCCCCAAAATGGCGGATTACCTTTTTTTCACAACCCCCTTGATATGGGTATCAAACGAAAGGGTTTGGCGAGTAGAATACGATAAGTTACCTGACGTCATTCTAAACCCAATATGGCGGATGCCCCAAGATAGCCGATTACCTTTTTCGTCACAACTCCCTTGATATGAGTATCAAATGAAAGGATTTGACGAGTTTAACCTGATATTATGTTAGTTAGTCAGTCAATCAGTAACTAAAAATTTGAAAATAAACTATATGTTAAAAATATTTTTTAAAAAAAAGCTTTTAGATATACTAGAACTTCTCGCATACGACAAGCTTTTGAGACAATAAATTCAATATAAAATATTATATCTGTTTCAATGATGACTTCGATACTACTTTAAACTATACTTATTTTTTTCGTTTTAGTACACCTAAAAGCTTGTTTTCAAAAAATATTTTTATATATAATTTATTTTATATTAAAACGGATCCTGCTTGTAATAATTTTAAAATTTATACATTTCTTAAAATTTATTATTTAGAGCTGTTTTGTTGGCATTTTTCAAAGAACATTACAATTTATTCAAGAATAAAAAATATTTATTAATTATTTTTCTTCATATTTCAACCCATAAAAATATACAAGTATGTTAATAGCATTTAAATAAAGCAAGTATGAATTAGTATGTCAACTATGTAGATTGCTTTTGATACTTATATCCTTAATATTGATATTTGTGTAGATATGTATATATAAATGTTTGTATACATGTTCAACATGCATATTGTGTATGTATACTAGTGTATGTACATATATTTACAATTGCTATGTATATGTGTAACTATGTATGTATAGTCTATGCTAACCTTAGACTATCTATTAATTAGTACAAAATATAAAAATGGTAACATCTTAAACTTGTTAGGATTCATGTTTATTTATCAATAAAAAAGAATGTTTTTTTACTAGCAATTTGTCTATTTATACCGGTTGTCCCATATAACATTTCCAGCATGGGGATCTCAGTATCTATAAGATACAAATTTGGTTAAATGAGATGAATTGATTGCAGGGAAGGGGTGAGTATTACTACATAAAAAAAATTAATAATTATATGTGGTTTAGGCGGTATACCCAAAAAACTGAAAATTCCGATTTTCTTTAATTGGCTATAACTTTTTTGTCAAAGTAGATTTATACTTTTTGTTTGCGGTTTTTTAAGGCACTTTTTTTTAATGTTTTATGCCAGATACTGAGCAGCTACCATCCGGGTTTTGGTCTCAAATTATAGATCTCGATTAGATCTACGTGATACAAGTACAAATCAAAACATTTAACCAGTTTTAATGCTAAGGAGTAACGTTTTTAGTTTTTTGACTAAAGTTCTTAAATGGAATAAAAAAATAATTTTTTTTCGAATGTCCACGATTTTACATGTAAATATTAATTAATTTAAATTAAATGAAACAAAAATAACAAAATATTATATATGTATATTTGAATATATTCTCTACGCAGTAACATTTTTAATTTTTGACGTGAATAATGTCTAGAGTTTCAGGTCAGATACTGAGTGGACATTTCAGAAACTTGATGTAACGCGCAGAGATCAGTTTTGCGCATTAGGGTTTTATAATCATTATATCTCGACACTCATTGTCAGAGCAGCTACCACGCGATTTCTGGTCTCAAATTATAAATCTCCATTAGATCTACAAGGTACAAGTAAAAATCACAACATTTAACCAGTTTTAATGGATGAAAAAATTAATATTATATGTATATTGTATGTCCACGTTTGCGTTTGCAAATATTAACTATATTAATTGAAAAAAATAACAAGATATTAGAATATTTTCTGTATAACCTAACGTTTTTAATTTTTTTATTAAAGTTTTTTAAATTGAATAAAAACATGAAAAGTTAATTTCGTATTAATTAATTAATTGTTTTTATGTTCGTACAAATCATAAGAAATAACTATATTATACAATACATATATTTCTTTATTAAGACTAAGTTTACGGCAACATTTTGTGTTCATTTTACAAATATTCAAACAAAAGAATTAATGATGTATCAATCAATTAATCTGAGTTTTATTTAACCCAACTTCCACGTATTCAAGCTAATCCCTTGACTGTACATCCCGACACAGCCACACCCATTTTTTTCTGTAGAATTGATTGATGTATTTAGAATTTTCGTTTCCGAGTTACAAGCCCTAACTTTAGTTTTCTTCACATACAGACAGACAGACGGAACGAAAAGTGTTTGTCTTGACTTGAAACGGAAAGATCAAGTTAACATTTTGAAATCGAAGAACAATTTTTTTCTTCTCATTTTAAAACGACCACAAAGCTTCTCGTATCTTCGATATAGCGAGAAAGCAAAATAAATTGATAAAAACGCTACATCCTAGACCCAATCTAACTTCATATGTATGTTCTACACAAGGTCTAAGGTACAAGCACAGCCTGCTATGTAACAGAGCACACCACACTGTAACTATTTGGTAGCACTGATTTCCCCGATGGCGTGTACATGTGTACTTTATTGTTATGTACAGGTTTATTATTAACAATTATAAAAAAAACATATAATGCCAAATGATAGAGGATATATAGCCCAGTTCTATTTAATTCTGTTTTCGTTTTCTTGTAACGACATTTTTATAATGTTTCGTGTTTGTGGAATAGTTTTATGGAAAAAAACATACATAGATACGTAAATTATACATTATACAAATAGAATGTTTATATCCAAGATGGGGAAAAGAATCTTTTTTTGTAACTCAAGTCATTTAAATCGATTTGATTTACTGACACGCTTGTGTCGATTGAGTCTCACAAGGGGACATTACGATGCATGGATGAGGGATTTTCGTCAGCTTTTGGAAGATGAAACTAGAGTAAAAATATACGTGTCGAGAGGTTAATGTGCAAGCTATGTAACGCGGTGAATGTTGGTTTGAGACTCGGTTAGTAAATTGGTTATTTAAGCGCGCAATATTTTATATACTTTGAGCATTAAATATATTGTATTTGAGGAAAAACATTTTGAATTCTGAGCATTACATTTATAATATATTTATATAGCATATACAGGGTGATGTACAACTAGTGTAAAAAATTTAACAGTAGATCGAGGATGTAATTTTAAGCAAAAAACCTTACGTGAACTTATGTCCGGAAATTCTTCGTGTTCCATTAAATTGTAATTAATTAATTGTAATTATAGTGGTTTATTAAGTTCATTTCAAAACAAGAAATAAAATAATAACTTCACTTTCAAGTAGTATATTTTTTTAAAACAATTTGTCACAACAGAATAAATAAATACAGAACCTGAAAATCATATTCCACAATTAATAAATAATACATTTTAATTTAATTTATTATAATACGTTAATCCTACAATTATAATTTTTCTAAATTAACATTTTTTAACAAACACAATTCAAAATTTTTAAAAGTCATACCATACCAATAATGAAACGTATGAAATTCAGAACACAGAACAATATCCAAATGTTCATTACCGTCGTATATTTTCATAGAAAAACGTATCAAATAATAAGTGACATTAACATAATTTAATACAATACAAAATTTAAATGTACATTTTTTAGCTGATGACAGATATAAATGGAGTTCAATTTTCAGTCTATGGGAAGGGGGTCAAAAAAATTTTTTTTTTTCGAAAATCTTATTATTTCTGTTTTTGTATTATCAGTCTTCATTCGTATACCAAATTTCATCTTAATCTGCTTAAAATTTTTGAGGATGGACGGCCATGGCGAAACTATAAGGTTTCCTAATTTTTTACTGAAACCTAAAAATCGGGTACTATAACAGTACCCGATTTACCCCCACTCTACCACCCTATAAAATGGCCCTGCAGATTGGGTGGTATATAAAGGCCTTTATTCTCGTCTTTTTTTTGTATGTACATTGATAAAATGAGTATTATATGTAGGTATATTAAATTTCTTCAGTAACCCACTTAAAAGTTTACATTTTCTGAAAGAGAACATTACAGTCTCCATATTTACTTAATTTAATATCGATTAGTTATAATTTACTGTTATAAAATATAAACAAAGTTCAATTTGTCGATTTTTTCTAATTTTTAAATCATCGCAATACACTACGGGTTACAAAACATAAAAAAAACAATCCTTTAGAATTCACTTAATCTATTTACAGAGTAGAACCCTATTAAAACTCAGCCAAATCGGGTAACTAGAAGTATGAAAATATTTCTAGAATTTTTTTTTTGAAAATTTATAGGCACCTAGTCCGGAACTTGAAAAAAATATCCGCTGATAGCGTGATAGTTGCGCTTTATTTCGTCCCATTTTTAATTGACATTATTAATTAATACATTCTAAAAAGTTTAAAGGATGTGCATTTTATGACCAAGCCATGCTATTTTAAATTATTTTATCAGTAGGTATAATATAATTTCTGTATCTTGTAAATTTTTAGTGCAAAGTATAAAAACAGTTATCCGATTGTACAAAGTTCATACTATCAAATTTTGAGTGCAATTATTATAAATATAATCTATAAATATATACCAGTACTATAATTTGTTCGTATGTATGCATCTAAACTTCAACAATAAGAGGACAGATATTAGGTTATATAAATTCCTGTAAAGTTATATCAAATATAAGGACATATGTATGTTGGTAGATACGACAATATGCACATACATTCGTACAGATTGTGGTAAGTAAGTTAACGGGACTCAAAGTTGGTAATAATGAGAATCGTTGATCCACCAACAGTTTGATAATTTGACTTACATCGTTAATACAAGGTTTCTCAAACTGGGGCATGGAAACTTAATTTGTGTTTGTCGTACTGTTGGCATTATTGTGAACGTATTATATGTAATTTAATGTATGGTAAGTAAACTATATTTATGTGTAATAATATATTGTAGGTAATGAATCGTTGAATTAAATCGTATAGGAGGGAATTATCATGATGGGGTCTTTCGTACAGGTATACTTCGATTGTATGAATTAATAAGAGGTATAGATGAGGTTTGTTAACCGGCAAAAATGTTTTAGATTAAAGTTAATTAGCTGTTAAGGGGACAGAAACTGATGAATTGCTGATTTTGTGAAAGTGTCCTTAAGGTCATTTAATAGAAATATATTTTTTTTAAACAAATCAAGAAGTTTCTGTCTGACAGGGATTATTTTAGTGTGTAGTTGTAGCATTCTTTCTATAGTTTTAAAAGTGATGTTGTGCAGTGTAAAAGAAAACCGAAAAAAGGTCATTCAGTTGTCTCTAGAATTTTTTTTGCTTTTACTCATATTATGCAGTTCTAAAATTTCCTTAAAATAACCCCTGTTATCTGAAACGTTTTTTGTTATTCAACCTCGATGACTCAAAGCTCTGAGATATATGGGTGGATTGATTAAATTGACCCACCCTGTATAACATCTTAATCACACATTAAGCACAAGATAAAACGCGAAAATTCCTATGAACCTTTCGAATAACTTGATATAAAAAATAATTTATATTTTTATCCTTAATACAGGATGTTTCAAAAAGAATGAACCGATTTCATTACGTAATATTTTATTTAGGAAAAGTAATACAAAACTCCAGCCAAGTCACAAGTATTCCACTCATAATCAATTTTTTTCCTGTCTTACAGGTGTTCAATGTGACCAACACCTGCAGCACAGACGACATCAAGGCGATAAGAGAATTCCTCCTGGACGCGTATCAACATATCACAATCCTCTGAGTTGATCGCTGTTGTTATTCAAATGTAGACACCTTCTTAGCACACACCAGATAGTGGGTGGATTGAGGGATCGCAAGCTCACGGCTAACTTGATTTGTTGACTTCCAGCTCCCCTCAAACGCAGCATGGATTCTCACCAGTTATTCTTCCGAAATTCTTGATCGTCCTGGACTTTTTCCTTTACACAGACACTCACTCTCTTGAAACTATCAAAACCATCGTCGAATGTTCTCAGAAGAGGGAGGATTAATGTCGAATCGCTTTCGAAAAGCAAGCTGCACCATGACAACTGAATTAGTTTTCGCGAACTCGAGAACGTAGAACACCTTTTGCTGAAGACTTGCCATTCTGAGTGTAAATAAACAACAGAACGTTGACGGGGAAACGATGCAACTACAGCGCCCTTATGATAGCTATTCGTTTAGAAAACTCCTCTTTCATGTAAATACATAAATCGTGTACAGGTCAGAACGCGATTTTTTGTATTATTTATTGGTTATTAATTTTTTACTCTACAAAATAAACAAAACAAAAATAAAAAATATATAATTATTGGGGTTCGAACTCGGGACCGATTGTTTATAAGATCTTTAATAATTTTTTGTAAATTTTGAAATATAAACCAAACGGTATTTTATATCGAAAAATAATTTTCTTTTATTATGAGGATTCCAATATTCCAAAACATATTTTATATTCACCAATCCGATAATTAATACCCGAGATATGAATTATTTTAAATTTTGAACGACCGTCATTTTGAAATTCATACAGGAATTGCGCTTACGAACGAACTTAACTGAGGTATTTACAAGATCGATTTTTCTACCAAGTTTTAAAAAGATCGGTAGAATATCTGAAAGGCTAGAGAGTCCGCAAGAAAAAGGTCTTATATAAAATTGAAAATAGTTCATATCTCGAGTACTAATTATTGGATCGATAATATCAAATATGTTTTAGAATCCTCTCAATAAAAGCAAATTATTATATCTCTTGTGATTTTTCAATATAAAGTACCGTTTGGTTGATATTTTAAAATTTACAAAAAATTATAACAAATCTTGTAAACTAAGAGTCGCGAGTTCGAATCCCAATATATGTTTATTTTTTATTTTATTTTTTCTTGTTAACTAAGGATCTCAAGTTCGAATCCCAATATTTTTTATTTTTTTATTTTTATTTGTTTGTCTATTATGTAGAGTAAAAAGTTAATAAACAATAAATGCTAAATCAAATTCGAGTTATAATTCTGCATACGGTTTCTTATTTTATGAATTATTAAAAAAAGCGCCAAGGCGTTTTTTTTCTTTTTGGTCTTAAAATGTTCCTTAAATACTAAAGAATTGAATTGTACAAAAAAATTAGAGGTAATCAATTTTTTTTATTAAAGTTGATTTCCAAAGCACCGTGGTATAGTAAGCCTATTTATATTCCTTCAATTTGATAAGAGGAACAAAAATATAATTTTGGTTACTTTGGAATAATAAATAGTTTCTAATATCAACTTCTCTACAATTTTCTCAATGATGATTACGACCTAAAGTCCATTAAATATATATGACATACAATTTTTAACAATCCCCTTTAATACTCAATGATACATATGTACATATTAAAGTCGAACTTATTACATACGAATTAGCGTTGTTTTACTATACACATATAATGGCTAACAACTGGTCGTAGTCCAGGATATCCGGCAATCGGGACGCGGAGTGTGAGGCTCCCGAGGGACGCGAACATTATTTAGCACTATTGTTCCGTCGACAGAGAACCTCTAAACATTTCTGTTGGAATCTCAGAGGCGTCGCGATCCAGGATATGTTACATTTCATTTATATTATTTTCTATGTTTTTGCTTATCGGGGTGTATGTATTAGATATAAAATATGTAATATGTGTTCTTTCTGAACGAAATAACTCAGTCAGTACCTTGAAAGAGTTTCATTCCTTTGTTCTATTGATAATGGTATGGCAAGACAGCATCAATAGTTTAAACACACAATATTATAATATGTAGGGTAAGTGGGGGGAAATGGGTGGTATGTTTTTAATATTCAACCCTTCAGGCTAAAATATTCTTAAAACTTGAAAAGTTTGTTTTTGTATACCAATTTGCTTTTTAGTTACGATATATTAAATTTTTACTCTTATTTTTAAATGTAAAAAAAAACAGTTTACCACCTTATCTGTAATTATTATAATAAAGAATACATGTTAAATTTAGTGGGCAAAAGGGTGTTAAAAGAAACTTTAAAATATATTTTTTTAATTTGAACTTTATTTTTTCACATAAAAAACTGTAAAGTTAATTTCTAGAAACTAGCTCCCTTTTTGAAAAAAGGTGTGAGGAATTAAATTTATGTTTATGCATTAATATAATATCATGTTTTTTTTTTAATTTAAAAATTACCAACCATTTTCCCATACAAGTATATAATAAACAAGCTTGGGGTGGGGTGAGACCCTTTAGGTCCACACAATCAACTTCCCAACATAGTTGATTATAAATACTTGAATACTGATTATTTATTGTTTTTGTATAGTTTAAGTGAACATTTTTTTAATATGTATATGAAAAATTTAAATGGAATTGGTCAGAAATAAAACTCACCTTTGTATTATGTATATTAGTTTTCTAATACTTTAATGTCAATAATATAACACATATTTTTTGAATAACTAATTTGACAAATAGAATTAAATTGCATTTTTACTTCCATGTTCTGAAAGAAATGGAAGTATTGTAATACCATCGAAAAATCGTGTCCGAGAAAATGACAAATTCTGATTATACTATCTTCAAAACGTAAAGAAAAGTTAATTTCCGCATGGCGGCTGTGCGTGTGTCTGTGTGTCAGGATGTAGATTTTTTTTCTTTCATGATAACTACTGTAAAAATGTACCAATATGAATTATTTTTGGGGGAAATGTTTGTCTCAGTGAGTACTCCAGACCTATTGATTTTGGTGCTAATTGGATTAGGGGTTTTGGAAATATTCGAAATTTTGTAACTTTTATCGTCTAAAAAGTGGACATTTTGCGTATGTACATTGATAACATTAGCATTATATCTTAAATTTCTATAGTAACCGATTTAAAAGTTTAAATTTTTGGAAAGAGAACATTATTACTTAATTTAATATCGATTGGTTTTAATTTTCTGTTATAAAAATATAAACAAATTTCAATTTATCGCGAAATTGAGATTTTTAAGTGACGGCTACAGGTCGCAAAACGTAATAAATTAACATAAATCCTTTTGAATTAACTTCATCTATTATAGAACCCTCCAACAAAAAACGGAGAAAACTTAGGGTAATATCCTAAACCACATTTGTAACATATCCTGTAAGTAGCAAAACTGTACCTAAAAATTCCTATTTTAGGTACTTTTTAGCCTAGACTAGTACTAATATTTTATGCCATCTTGAATACCGGACTTTCGGTCAAGATTTCTGCTTGCTAACAGCGATTTTCGGATTCAGTAGGGTCGTTAAAAAGCCTTATTTGCAAGAAAATGTAACAAAGACTATCAAATAATAGCTAATGGGGAAAACCTTTTTTTTTCTTTTTTAGTAATTCGAGTCATTTGTTTCAGTTTACAAAAAATATTCGTTCTTACTGAATCGTTCAGTGACTGAATGAGTTTAAATGTAAATAAAATTAATATAATGTATGGTTTAATTCAATAACTTGTTTGCGTCTTTGATTTTCTGTAAAAAAGAAGATTCACTAAAAAATCAATTACTAGATGTTTATAAAATATTTTGTTACTGGAAGCAAAAGTTTTCTGAAGCCCGAATAAATGCCTTTAACGAAGTCAGAGTTTGTTCTCAATGATCTTGTAATCAGCGTTAATAAGAAGTAGATATTGTTTAAGGCAGTATTGCGGTGTGACGATTTAAAATTTTTGATTTTTTTAAATACAAATTTTGAAAGTAAAATATATTGACAGTATACTGTGAAAATTGTAAACCGAAATTTAAATTATTTACGAAGTTATAGCACATAGAAGAGAACGGGCCGTGTTAGTAACATCTGTTACTAAAGCTTTAAACGTGTGTTTTTATTAAACACTTTTTATCGGTTGGTGGAAAGCAGAAACGAAATTCTAATCAACCGATCAGGCTATAATTTTACCACGTTGTTCTTCACACATAGTTATCGTATTACCTAAAATTATTTATTTTTGTTAGTAATTTCTTATGTTTTTTCTCGATTTTCAACGACAAAAACACGATTTTTGCAAACTTTCCGCCATTTTGTTTTTATTTCCATGTTCCGAAGGAAATGGAGTAGGTTTTGTAATACCGCTGAAAAATCGTGTCCAAGATAAGAGCAGATTCTGATTGCACTACCTTCAAAACGTAAAGAAAAGTTAATTTCCGCATGATGGCTGCGCGTGTGTATGTGTGTTTGTGTATCTGGATGTAGAATTTTCTTTTGTTCACGATAACTACTGTAAAAATGCACCGATTTAAATTATTTTTGTAGAAAATGTTTCCCTCGGTGAGTACTCTAGACCTATTGATTTTGGTGCTAATCGGATTAGAGGTTTTGGAAATATTCGAAATTTGTATCTTTTATTGTCTAAAAAGTGAACGTTGCGAGTATTATCTCACTATTTATTATTTGTACGTGCCTAAACAGCCATTGAAGGGGTGAAAAATACCCTCAAAATTTGAATTTTAAATATTAATTAATTGAAATTTATCTTATATATTTTATAAAGAACATGGAAGTCATAACAATATTTTTGTTTCAAATCACTACAAGTGGAGATGTGCTTCCCACCACCCAACCACTTTTTTTCGAGGAGTCTACTTTAACCCCAAAAAACACAAAGTATAATAATTTTTTCTAAAAAAAATGTTTTTCCATAATTTAAGATGTAAATAAAAACATACAGTCTATTCCAAGTTGATTACGAAATTTAACATGGGGACAATTAGAAATGTTGTAGTAACCTTTGGTCAAATTTAACGTTGTGTGATTGGTGCATTTTGAAATGCCATCTCGAAACTAACTGATAAATTTTAAATTAATCAACAGTATTTTGTTCTCAACTTTAATTTTATTAATTTAAGCATCCTAGATAAAATTATAATAATATTTTTTGGAAGATATACATTTGAAAACAAAATACTACCTAATTATATTTTATTAAATTTTGTGGCGGCTTTTCAAAATGCACCAATCATCATCGTTAAATTTGACCAAAGGTTACTACAACATTTCCTATGTCTTAATCAACTTGGAATACACTGTATAAAAAGCCTAAAAAGATCACATTTTATTTTGTTATGAAAAAAATTTCTGAAATAAGCTTAAATTTTAAGGCGTAACACCGCAGTACTGCCTTAATTTTACTTTTACGATCTAAAATGTCTCCATAAACCCACCATTTAGTTTCTTTAAGCATGTATTCGCTTCACATTGAAACTAAATACTCATATATTAAATAATTGATTGCGCTTTAAATTAATTTTAAAAAAACCTTTGATTAGACGCCTCTGGTGTTGTAAACATGCAAAGGAGAAGAGATCGTGGAGACGACCGCAAGAATATCCTCCGGGAATCAAACCCGGTCTGTCAAGTTAGCAGGCGTTCATTTGTCTGTGATTTTACCAAGTCAGCATTATTTACTAGAATTTATCCGAAGTGCAAATATCGAAGATTCTATCACAGGTAACACGTGCCAGCTAGTGTGTGTGCGTGTGTGTGTATGTTTTATGCGTTACCCTTGTAAATATGCAGGATTGTCTTAAAAAATTCCATTGGATAACACTAGCCGACAAAAAAATAATTTCTGTTTGCTGCAGGGTATACAACTTTTTACTTTCTTATATCATGTATGTATATGAAATATACATGGTATAAGTAAGTAAAGTGAAGTCGATTTTTTTCGAAATCCGGATTTTGATGGAATTATACATTTTGACCTTCCCTGAATCCATTCTGACTATTTTCGCCATGATGTCTGTATGTCAGTCTGTAAGCGCTGTAACTCAAATACGATAAATCGTAGAAGGGTGATTTTTTATATTTAAGATTAATTTTTGTCTGGGAAGAAAACGTCCTATTTTTGAAAACGATCTTTCAACCGGATACGAATGTTTACCTACGTCGTTTTTTTGAATTTTTCGAATTACTCTGAAACAGTGCAAAATAGAGAAAAATGATCAAGTTAAAAATTGTAGGTAATATCTATACCTATCTATAATTTTTGTTCTATTCATTTTTTCGTAAAAACGAATTAAAAAAAAATTATTATAATTCAAATGGTTCATAACAGAGGAGAAATATCTGCCAAGAGTGTCATGGGACTTTCTTATACGTATTACAGAGATTGAACAGTGTGTGTGTTTGCCGTAGGTACCATGGGACTTTCTTATACGTAATACTGAGAGTGAACAGTGTAGGTGAATCTAAATAATTACATAAAAAAATTCTTTCTGTCTAAATCATAAATGTTGTAAAAAAATGTATGGGGAATACATTATAGATAATAATAGACTCGACATTTTTTATCTAAAATATTTTTTTCTTATTTCAAAAATAATTCAAAAATCCAAAAATTTACAAGAGTAAACATCCGTTTTCAGTTATTACGTTAAAAAAATCACTTGTTATATAATGGAGAGAATAATATTACCTATATTATTCATTTTATTCTATCTTGTTAGTTTGTCAGAAATGTTTTAATAAACAAAGAATCACGTATACAATTCACTGTTAGGATACGTATAAGAAAGTCCCGTGGTTCCCAAGGCAGATATTTGTTATATGTATAATATTACTAAAATATATTAGTTCGAAATTTTTTTTAAGACTCACCTGATTATTTTTTCGTATATTTTTAATGTTTTAACAATTTCAATCTAAATCTAAAGTTATACAAATGTTTGTTTTATCTAAAAATCCGGTTTTTAAAACCAGTTTTTATTCAAAAACTGACTTTTAAAAAATATGGTTTTCGAATTTTATAAATTTAGCCAGAAATCGGTTTTTAAAATCGGTTATTAAAAGCGAATGTTCACGTATGGTACGGAACGCTAATAGCGCGAGATCCTACTAGCATTTGACATATTTTTATTAACAATCCGGGAAAAAAATTAGATCTAAAGTGACCAAATCAGATCTTGATAAATCTGCAGTTTGAGACAAAATCATAGTTTTTCACTGGTTTTTTAACTGTGGAGACTGGCTTGTAAAGATCTACAAGAATCTACAAAGATCTCTGAAGATTCATGAATTTTCATCGTTTTAATCTATCACGATCTACAACGATCTTTGTAGATCATTGTAGATCATTGCAGGTCTCCACAGACCAAAAACCAGTGAAAAAATATGATTTTGTCTCAAAATGCAGTTCTATTAAGATTTGATTACTTTAGATCTAAATTTTTTTCCCGGGAAGTTTTTTGCGGTAATAATGATTAATTTTACTTATTTATATTAGGAAGAATTTATTTTACTTGCAAAATAATTTTGGCCAGGATTTTAGTCGTTTTTCAACAGTATGCGTTGAGATGAATATTTTATATATTGTCGGTCTCTCTCTATACAGATTACCGCATGTTTTTATATTATTAATATTGCATTTGAAATTAATGCACGTGTTTTTATCGTACCATTATTCAACCGAGACTGATCAATTATTTATTTCAGAGTTACGTGAATTTTACATAAATTAATTAATGGCATTTGTTTTGTAGGTATTTAAACGACTCTAATAGTTAGTGCTTATTTACGTAGATTATTACTGGAAATAAAAACCCTGTAAGCTGTTTATAAATGGGAAGATTTGATTTAGAACGATAGTATTATTATTTTATTTATTATTACTTGCAACAGTAATAGAATTGGCAATAGATCTATGTGGGTACGTATTAGGTGGTACATGAACTTTTTTTCTTACCTTTAATCATAGAACAGGAATATAAGTTTATTTTGTATAATTTAAAGCATCCGTATTAAGTAAAATTCTGTATGCTTTTTTTATTTTATTATATTTCTCGGAAACGATTTATCCTATGATAAACGAGCAAAGTATATTTTTTTGTATTTTGTGTCATACAGTCTTACTAAAATATTTTACTCACGAAAGAATAAAAAAATACTGGATAAAAATCAATCCTGGTCAGAATTACTATTAATTGATAGTGGATATCGATAACCCTTATTAATACTAAACCCTGTATCAAATTTTATAGCTATAGCACAATGGGTTCTCAAGATATTAAATAAAAACTAATTTTGAGTAAAATCTTTGGAGGGCTGTAGCCCCTCTTATAAAAATTAAATTTTCATATAATGTTTTTTGCTTAAAATATTTTTTTCAATTTACTGTTTAAGTTTGGCAAGACAGTACTGAATCATCCTTAATAATCAAAAAACATCTGCCAAGTAAATGCAAAGTGCTTCCTCGTGTTAAATTCACCAAAAGTAGTTAATTATTGAACAATTTAAATAAAAACCGATGATGTTGAGATAAATTGCCAGGAATTGGTTAACCATTTAATTTTTATACAATTTTACTAAAAAATATTAGTTTCGAAATTTTTCTCAAGACACACCTGATTATTTTTTCGTATATTTTTAATTTTTGACAAATGTCAAAATGACATTTAAAACGTCAAAACATTTAATATGTCCATGCACATATTAATTTAGAAAAACAAAACACGATTTTTAAAATAAATTGAGATAAATCTCTGTAAGGGAATATTTTACAACAAACGTTGTAGACCCATATTATAGGAAATTTAATGCTCTACAAAAAATATTCTATAAAATTTTCACGTAACATATGTCGTTCTTGAGATATCTTGAAAAAATAAATATTTTGGAATGTCACCCCTCCCTCTTACACACGATTTTGATGATTTTGAAATGGGACCGTCCTCAAGCCAGACCCAACCACCCGACCAAGTTTCAATAATATCGATTCAGTGGTTCATGAGTTATGCGTTTGACAAGGATTCAGGGGACAGACGGACAGACAGACAGACACGGAACAAAAAGTGTTTGTCTTGACGTGAAACGGAAAGATCAATTTAAAATTTTGAAATCGAAGAACATTTTTGTTTTCTCATTCTAAAACGATCACAAAGCAAAAATCATCTACAACGAAGAAATAACATGGTCTTGTGAGAGTTTAGCAGCTGCTATGGATGCAGCATCGGCACGTTATGGATAAAAAATAAATATTAAAATAAAATAATTAATTGTTTATTTATTAGTTGTAATTAAGCAAATATTAATATAAATTACTTCTTATCCGAAATATAGCATTTTTAATTAAGGTGGGTCTTATTTGCCTCCATGACTTCTGATTCTAAATAGATAATAACCAATGTTGACAATAAATCATCCGCAAAGCGATACATTAAAGTCAAACAACAGACATAGTTGTTTAATGAAGGTATATGTATGTGATATCTTTCATCAATGTAAACAGTCCGTATTATTTACAAAATATAACTTTAGTTCTGTATAGTTTAATCCATTTCACAACGTCCTGCTAATTTCACGTGTTATTTCTCTCTAAAACATGCATATGTACAGAGTCGTATTAATTTATTATTAGAGATTGGAAAAATAGTTTTTCAACTAATACGAAAAATGCAACTATTGTAATTTTTATTACATATATACATCGATTTCAGAAAACTGGTTTGATTGAACCCAATTTGAAATCAACTATTTGCAACTATTTTACCTTTCAGCAACTATTTTACAGTTTCCAACTATTTTTAAACTATTTGCCTTTTTTATCCAACGTTAAAAATTTTGTATTGAAAAAAAAATCATAGATAAATTTTGAAATAATTCTAATTAATAATATTGATTTTTTGGTAACAGTAAGTAAGCCGTTACAACTTACAATAGTTGTTATATACCTACCAGTATGCCTCGACTGCACATTTATTACACTTATGAATACTTATGATTATTGTACAAACAAACAAATATTATACAATATACATGTTTATTATTATTTATAGAAAATAAATATATATATTTGTTGTGATTTTGTAATTAGTTTTGAATTTTATTCACACAATCATTTGTAGATTTATTGAATTTTTATTATTTTTATAAATACCTACATTTATTTGTCTATTTACATATATTTTTTAATAGATATTTCTGTTGTGTTTTTACACAGCTTCTATAATCTATCTAGAATCAACTATTTCATTTAAAATAACAACTATTTTTCCAATCCCTACTAATTATTCAGTTCACTAGTCAAAGTTAATTATTCCACAAATCAAAATGCATTCTATATAATTTAATAAATACTTGGCGTTTCTAAGTTTAAATATTGTCTGAAAGATTAATTTTTTCGATACAAAGTTTAACTTACTTTTCTTAGTGTATCACTCTAGATGTGTTCTGAGCAAAAATTTTCCCCGGCTTGTGTCACAAAACAGAAAGTTTGTATTTTCTTTTTGACGAATACATTTTTTATTACTTGTATAATGAGGACAAAAGGAAATAAGATCAATACAATAAGAAAAATACTTTAAATTTTAATACTATTACAAATTACGTAAAAAAAACAAAATGATGACATTTAAATTCAAAGAGGAAAAGAACAAAATATTTGAATGAATATGGTAAAAAACATCTGCCAAGTAAATGCACAGTGCTTCCTCGTGCTAAATTCACCAAAGGTAGTTAATTATTAAAAACATTTAAATAAACACCGAAAAAGTATTCAGATAAATTGCCTGACATTAGTTTAAATTGGTAAAGCATTTTTCATAAGACGCACTTTTTCGTATATTTTTAATTTTTTGACAATTTCAGTCTAAATCTAAATTTTTCTGTTAGTCAAACGTCAAAAAGACTTTTAAAATTAAAAAATGACATTTGATATGTGTTATTTAAAATAACAAAAGACGATTTTTTAAAGCAAATCGAGATAAATTTTTGTAAGGAAATATTTTACAATTAACATAGTGTTGTGGTGACCTATATTATAGAAAATTGAATGCTCCACAAAAAATTCTATAAAATTTTTTTGTAACATGTGTTGTTCTTGAGATATCTTGAAAAAATAAATATTTTGGGATGTCACCTTTTCCCCTTATTTACGATTTTGATGATTTTGAAATGGGATCAAGTCAGACCCAACTAACCAACCAAATTTCATTAATATCATGAGTTATGCGTGTGACAAGGATTCGGGGACAGACACACACACAGACAGACACGGGAAGAAAAGTGTTTGTCTTGACCTGAGACAGAAGATTAAGTTACGAGTACAATTTTGAAATCGAATAACATTTTTACGATCACAAAGTTTCTCGTATCTTTGATATGGCGGGAAACAATTACTAAAATTTTTATCCAGAGTAATTGACTAAACTATAGATAACACTAACACAACACAATTCGGTACCTTGCAAAAAGATTTTGATATACCGGTTATATTATGTTCAAATATGTATCGTAGTTTACTTGAAGATTAAATGAAAAAGGATGGGAACATACAAGATTGAGATGCGGGAAACAAAATAAAACGTTGTAAATCTATATACGTAAAAGAGTTTGTCCTTAACCACACACTCACTCATCACTCATCAACGTACAGCCCAAACCCTTGGTCCTAGAAACGTGAAATATCAAGGATGTTTTTCTTTTATGACGTAACCACTCACTAAAAAAGGATTTTTTTCGAAATTCAACCCATAAGAGGATAAAAGGGGGTGTAAAAGTTTGTATGGGAAAAAATATTTTTTGGTCGGATTTACTCGAAACTTAAAATAAATATTCTATAATACAAACAATGAAACATGGGCTTCAGCATTTCTCAAAATTCAACCTCTAAGGGGTTGCCAGGGAGTGGAAAAATTTGTATGAGAAAAATATTTTTGGTCGGATTTACTTGAAACTTAAAATAAATATTCTGCAATAATAAAATAAATAAAAAGCAAAAAAATATATATAAAAAAAATGTCTTAAAATATCATTTGTGCTGCCAACATAAAAAATTATAAAATGCGAGCGAAGCCGCGGGCAATCCGCTTGTGTATTATGTAATAAAATACATTATATACTCTCTAAAACTGAATTGGCAAGAAATCACTAATTCATGGTGACTATTCACTTTTTAAGCTATGGCAGAATATAAGTTCTATTTTATTTTATTTATTTTTGTTGTCAAAAAGTGGAGCAATCTAAAAAAATTCATTCATTATTTAATAAGCATAGATAAATAGAAAATCCTCACGCATGATAATAATCTTTTAATAATTCATAACATAACTTCAGTGTCAGTTATGAATATGTCAATTATCATAGGTTAATTTATGAAAGAATCAAAATTAATTAAATTAATTGTGAATAGATTTTTCATGGTTTGTATAGATAAACTTACCTTATTTATTGTTAATAAGCACTTGATTCGTAAACGTTGATAAATCGAAGTAAGAATAAATACTGTAAAAAAAAATTATCGATTTGAAATCACTATTCTTTTAGTGAAATTTAAAGTAACTAATTGAATCAGTGAAATAAGTACTAATTCAGTTGTAAAGAGTATGTTGCATAAGAACAAACTGTTTGAAATAAAAAAGAGGAGAATATAATTAGTATTCCGGGTAGTAAACCGATTAGATGCGGCCCTGTACGCTCGGACCGGCCACGGGAACTCAATGCGTCATTGTTGACAAATTAAGCACCAAATGTAAATAGTAATTTCGGCCAGGTGATAAATTTGTCCCAGTGGCCTCACTTATACCCCAAAAGTCCTACTATCTTGTCTGCGGTCAGCGGTACGTGTGTGCGCGCTCTAATGTGAGCTCGCACGGATATTTTAGATTGTTTTAAATAATATCCCGCAGTCTCGACCGTCTTAAAATGTACGTGTGTTTAACAGTAATGAATTTTATCACGGAAGTCTTTGTAATTAATAATTTTGGGTGTACCAATATATGTATACTGTTTTCAATTATTTTTTATATTTATTAGTACGACGAGATGAAAGTCTCGGTTCAAATTTTACAATTGAAAGTCTCGTCCTTGTCTTGTTTCGTACACGTAACCAATGGCCGATAATTAAAAAATATCTGCCTTGGGAACCACGGGACTTTCTTATACCTAACCTAACAGTGAATTGTATACGTGATTCTTTGTTTATTAAAACATTTGAATAAATTGAATAATTTTATATTTATATAATAAGTGATTTTTTTTAACGTAATACGTTTACTCTTGTAAATTTTTGGATTTTTGAATTATTTTTGAAATAAGAAAAAAATGTTTTAGATAAAAAATGTCGAGTATGTTATTATCTATAATTTATTCCCCATACATTTTTTTCTCTGTTATGAACCATTTGAATTATAATAAATTTTTTTTCTTCAAAAATTCGTTTTTACAAAAAAATGAATAGAACATAAATTATAGATATAGATATTACGTACATTTTTAACTTAACCATTTTTCTCTATTTCGCACTGTTTCAGAGTAATTCGAAAAATTAAAAAATCAACGTAGGTAAACATCCGTATCCGGTTGAAAGATCGTTTTCAAAAATAGGACGTTTTCTTCCCAGCCAAAAATTAATCTTAAATATAAAATATCACACTTCTACGATTTGTCGTATTTGAGTTACAGCGCTTACAGACAGACAGACCGACAGACGGACACACAGACATCATGGCGAAAATGAATGGATTCAGGGAAGGTCAAAATAGATAATTCCGTCAAAATCCGGAGATCGAAAAAAATCGGCTTCACTATACTTACTTATACTATATGTATATTTCGTAAAAATAAAAACAAACTTGATTGTTTAAACTTCAAAAATTTATTTAAGAAAAGTTTGTTTTTATTTATATTTAACGTCACTACTATTATATTATGTATATTTCATATATACCTACATGGTATAAGAAAGTAAAAAATCATCTGAGAAGTAATGCATAAAATCAGAAAAAAATGTGGTACCGAGGCTTTGGTGGGACTATCAACAACAAATACTAAAGTTAACAATATGATTTCAAATTTTGGAAAATAGAGAAGGGCGTCATAAAATTTTTTATTTTTATTTTCATAACTGAGCATGTGGGGTGTCAAAATTTAGATCTCAATTAGTAGAATATAACCCTATTTTTATATTTTCTAACTCAAAAATGCACCTGTGTACATACTTCGGAATCCTTATGGCATACACCCGTGTATGTCTTGTCCGAATTATTTGTTTTTTTTCAAGAACTCATATTACTAATAAAACAACTACCTCTATATTAACCCATTGATGCCCAAAGGGATGTTTTCAAAAATTATAAGAAATGTTTTGTTGATATGTTTATATATTTTTGGGGGGCCCAAGTTCCCCAATTTTTAATGTTGCGTTGACGCACTCTAGGGCGTTAATGGGTTCAATCAATTGAATTACCAAAGTTCGCAAATATTGTTTTTTTTTTTAAATTATTAGCCTTTTATTTTGATTATGTTTTTTTTTAAATAGTTCTGTTGATGACAGCTATAAAAATCTTCATAATGAAATAAATACGTCATAAGTACTTAATGTTGATAAATTTTGCCCACAGCATCCAATTTGGTCTTATAGTTAATAGGTAACATATTATTAATTATTAATAACGCGCGAACTAAAGAGCCGTATGGGGCGTGCGCTCGGCAGTTATTCGGACTCATTCGGTCCTTGGTCGTTAGCTTTTTTGATCGTCAATTGTTTATTTTGTTTTCAATAATTAATTTTTAAATTTAAACAGAACAAAAATTATTTTCACTGGACATTTTACATCGTTTCTTACTTTTTATGGTCTTTAAAATTATCTACTTTTGAATATACCGTTCTATTTGATTTTGCTGAGAAACGGGCATGTACCCCTCAAACTACCACCCAAGGGGGCGTTTTAGGGGGTTGAAAATATTTTCCTGAAATTCTTTAAGGTCGATATATATACTAAATTTTTTATGATAAAACTCTATCTTCAATAGTTTGGGCGTAAAACATAGTGGGCAGGTGGTCTGGAACACCCGGTATATGCGAATATACTTATTCTCAAACTTATTGTTGGAACCTAAAAAACTAATCTTTACAGATAAAAGGATTCTGGTGTTGCATACAGTTGAGGTGCAGATAGATTTTAAGCGCGTCTAAAGAATAAAAATAAATACTTTACAATATTCTTATATTTATTTTCTATACTTTTTATTAAATTCGAAGAATGGTAAAATATTCTTTTATATGCATGTATATATAACATATAAAGTTTGGAAAAAGAAAATATATGCTTGATACAAAACAAAAAAATGTTACTCTTTTGAATATCTTGTTATATTTTATTCTTTGATCTTTTTTCAGAGATTTATTGTCCCTAAATCATGAAAAATATTGATCCAGAGACGGATTTATGAACAACAATAGGCTCTTTTTGAGATATTAACGACAATATCTCTCTCAAACACTACTGGAAAACGAAGAAATTGTGGTTTCTTAGTCATTTAAACTAACAATAAATATAGTTGTAGAGTCGAATGCAGAAGTGGTCGACCAGTTTTCATTTAAATTCGCTTACTACAAATTTAGTAGGCTCCTCCCATTTGATTATTATAATATTTAAAGCATTTCTCCATTTACCAAACAAGGACAGCTATTTTGAAACTCATTTGCTAGATAAAGAAGTACTTTTCGTTTATAGTACTTATATATTTGTGCGATTAAATTGTTATGTAATCTATTGAAAATTGTTTAAGAAAATTTTGTGGCAATAAATATTTGATATTCCGAATTTTAGCATTTAAATATGTTAAACTTGATATAAAAGTTAAATAAAAATTGTGTTTTTATTTAAAATGATGTAACTATACAGGGTGAGTCATTTTAATCAACGCAGTCAAATATCTCGAAAAGTAAGCGAAATTGAGAAAAACGTTTCAAACAAAAGTTGCTTGGTTGCAAGGGGGCCAAACAATGGTGACCTTGCGGTTGACCTTCAAACCATTTTCAAGGTCAAATCAAGGTCAACTTTGATTCTTTAAATGGAAACCTATATTTTTTATTGCATATTCGTATTCTACGTGAAAAAATGAGTATCTTTAGTAGGAAATTTTTTTTTTTTAAATGCTTTCTGCTAATTTACCGGACAGATTAACAGTTAAATCAACATTTTTTCTGGTAAGCTTTCTTTCGTATTTTACTTAAATAGGTACTAGTAAACGATCCATAATGTTAATCCCCTTCGTTATGAATTGTTGATTTGGTTATTACCTACTCCTGATAATTTTTCGACCAATCATAAATGTATGCAGCAATAGTGCGACCATATATTATAATACAATGACATATATAAATGACAATTACTTACAACTAGAGGAGTAGTAGGGGAAAAAAGTTTACAGTTAAGAGAGTACTTTACTCCAACCGATTAATAGTATGGAACGTTTACTCTATAATTATTTTGTCTAGACTGTTCACTTTTTTGTGGTCTCTGAATGTGTGATATATGTAGGGGAGAGTGAGATAATCACGAACGCGGGATAGTCGCGAATTCAGTGGTTTCAGTATATTTAAAGAGGAAAGCTAAGTATTTAGTATCGGACCATTAACGGTTAGTGTAGATTACGCTCACAGTATTAAGTAAGCTTAGTTCCATTTTTATATCATATTTTTTATTAAAATAAAAACCACGTGCCACGTAATAACTGATATGTATTTAATATAAATGTGATTTGATGTCGCCCGTATTGTTTTTAATATGATCTTAATCTCAAAAAAAAAATTATGTTTATTTTTTCCAAGCTCGTTTATAAAAAAGACTGATGAAAACAAAAACTGGAAAACGTGCGAGGAATCGCAGTTATTTTAAAGAAAATAACCAAATGAAAAAGTGCCAAGAAAAAAAGAAGAAACGAAGATGTTGATAAAAAATTAATTATTTTTATTATTATAATGAAAAATATCAAGATCCTCCTGTTGAAGACTAGGTAATGTTCTTCAAGTACAATTTATTGGCACATTATAAGTGGTCAAACTACTTGTACTAATTATGTTTGCTAATCGTTTAATCACGAACATGTAGGGTTTTGTTTTTGTCTTTAATTATTTTTTTTTGGCCTTCCATGCTTGATGATTTAGCCAGGGCTCTTTTTTTTAAATTTAATTTAATTTTTTTTTTGCTTTTCTTTCACTGTCTTTATTGATTTTTGTTTTCTTAATGTCTAAGTATTTTATTTAATCTTTATTTAATCCTTAATTTTAATTTTGTTTTTATATTTTATTTAAATTGATACTGAAAATGTATAATTAACAGATTATTTAATAATAGTACAAAATATATATGAGCATTTCCAGTAGTTTTTAAAAAAAAACAGGGCGCACGTATGTCACCGATTTTGCTCCTATTTTTTTTTCTCAAAGTACATATCAAAAAAACACGTTTCCCAAAATCTTTTCTCCCCGCCCCCTTTTTTGGCCGAATTACGATTTTTTAAACTTTTGAAATCGAGCGAAATTAGACTTTTTTCGATAGTACCTTATTTTTCAAAATGTCCCTTATTATGCATGTTATAGGGCTCATTTTCTTCGTTTTTTGTTGATCTTTCATTTGAAATCGGTTTCAGAGCCGAATATTCAATTTTGGCCGAATGCGGTACCAAAACATTAAGTTTGATTTTTTGTAAAAATAGTCGATTTTGAAATTGCCGCCAAATATTTTGGTTTCAACCAAAATACTTTCGGTATAGGTCATTTTATTCTATTTTTTATGTAGTTTCCAAATATTTATACATTTTTTAATTTGGTCAAAAATTTTTAATGTTACACTTGTTTTTAGATGTTTTATTTTCCAAAAAACGCTATACACCATTAAAACTTTTTTCTCTATACTCCAAATTGCACCAAATTTTGGCAAAAGTTTCATTTTTTATCCTTAAAACAACCCTCAAAAAACATTTTTTCATATTAAGCTCCTAAATGAGATATAATTTTTATAAAACACCTAATTACTCTTGTATTAAAGTTAAGAATTTACAGGAATTTTCAGTGTTTCTGGAATATTGGGGCTCCTGATAATCGAATAAAAAATATATCACTTAATTCGTTATGAAATTCTCTACAAATCTACATAAGTTTAATTTTTTTATATTAATTAAAAAACCTATAAAAAAATAAAAACCGAGCGAGCGCAAGCGAGCCAGTCTTAAAAATCAGTACACATGAAACAACGAAGTTATGAGACACTATTCATTACATTGAAAGTTGTTATTAAATAAATACGAAATCGATGTACAAAGTTTTTATTTATTTGTAGGTTTTGTAATAAATCTAAAAAAATTAAACATATGTAGATTTGTAGGGAATTTCATACCGAATTAAGTGGTATATTTTTCATTCGATTATCAGGAGCCCCGATATTTCAGAAACACTGAAAATTCCTGTAAATTCTTAACTTTAATACACGAGTAATTAGGTGTTTTATAAGAATTATATCTCACTTAGGAGCTTAATATGAAAAAATATTTTTTGAGGGTTGTTTTAAGGGTAAAGAAGGGAAACTTTTGCCAAAATTTGATGCAATTTGGAGTATAGAGAAAAAAGTTTTAATGGTGTGAATATAGCGTTTTTTGGAAAATAAGACATCTAAAAACAAGTGTAACATTAAAAATTTTTGACCAAATTAAAAAATGTATAAATATTTGGAAACTACATAAAAAATAGAATAAAATGACCTATACCGAAAGTATTTTGGTTGAAACCAAAATATTTGGCGGCAATTTCAAAATCGACTATTTTTACAAAAAATCAAACTTAATGTTTTGGTACCGCATTCGGCTAAAATTGAATATTCGGCTCTGAAACCGATTTCAAATGAAAGATCAACAAAAAACGAAGAAAATGAACCCTATAACATGCACAATAAGGGACATTTTGAAAAATAAGGTACTATCGAAAAAAGTCTAATTTCGCTCGATTTCAAAAGTTTAAAAAATCGTATTTCGCCCAAAAAGGGGGTGGGGAGAAAAGATTTTGGGAAACGTGTTTTTTATGATATGTACTTTGAGAAAAAAAAATAGAAGCAAAATCGGTGCGCCCTGTTTTTTAAAAAACTACTGGAAATGCTCATATATTGGTTTCTTTTACTCACGTTTTAATTTATTTCATTTCTCCCTTAGGTGTTCGTAAATAAACACGATATACGTACCTACTTTACCAAAAAAATTCTGATTGTTATCAATCCTCATTAGTAAGGACATTTAATACACAAAATACACATAAACCTATATTGAAATATTTTTTCTTACATTTATTGTACAATAAATGTATTCAAAGAAACTAAAACACGCTACTTATCATCTTCAGTCTCGACCACATTTCTGAATTATAACTAATGTGCATTAAAAATAATAAGGAGAAAAAAGTTTGTATACTTTCCCATACAGAGTCAGTGTCGGATTTAGGTATTTTGCCTCTTTTAACAGTTTTCTTGTTACTTTTGCTGTACCAATAATTTGTTTTTTCTTACCTATATTTTCCATAAGTACATCTTAATATATAAAAACGTTGGTGTGTATGTATGTGATCTCATCAGGCCTAAATCTCTGCACGTTAAGGTGGAGTGAAAATTTTTTTTTTTGGAATCTTCGAAATGCTATATGCGCAAAATGTGCATTTGTAGGTATATCCTTAAAACACCTTATGAAGGAATTTGTAATTGGATATCATCCTGAGGTTCCTAAATGATAAACATAAATTTTTAGGCATTATATCTCGGTAACGGGGTAAGATATTTGAATGCGCAATAGTTTAAATTAAAGACATTCAGTACCTTTAAAATGATATATAACAGTCAAACATTTATTATAGTTGATCGTTTGAAAAATGCTCTCAAAATAAGATTATTTTTATAAAAAAACCAAAAAATAAACTTCATTTAAAAAAAAAAAATGATTAACTATAAAAAAAAATACAGTTACATATTATTTTAAAGACGCTGGATTGCTCTTTAATTTAAATTATTGCGCATTCAAATATCTTTCCCCGTTACCTAGATATTATACTCTAAATTCTGTTAATTTAATGAAATTAAGGTGTTATATCTCCGTAACGGGGAAAGATATTTGAATGCGCAATAATTTAAATTAAAGAGCAATCCAGCGTCTTTAAAATAATATGTAACTGTAATTTTTTTTATAGTTAATCATTTTTTTTAAAATGAAGTTTATTTTTTATTTTTTTTATAAAAATAATCTTATTTTGAGAGCATTTTTCAAACGATTAACTATAATAAATGTTTGACTGTTATATATCATTTTAAAGGTACTGAATGTCTCTTTAATTTAAACTATTGCGCATTCAAATATCTTACCCTGTTACCGAGATATAATGCCCAAAAATTTATGTTTTTTTCTAATAAAGAAAATCATTTAGGAACCTCAGGATGATATCCAATTACAAATTCCTTCATTAGGTGTTTTAAGGATATACAAATGCACATTTTGCGCATATAGCGTTTCGAAGATTCCAAAAAAACATTTTTTCACTCCACCCTACAGTGCACGTATCGAAGTCATATTTATATTATATGTTCGTTTGGTGCTCTGATAAACTTATAGAATTTTGGACCCGGTAGGTGGTACTGGGGTCGAGATATTTCGAAAAAAAATTCCATATAAAAATAATATCAAAACGTTGTTTTTTTTTTGTATATTATGTTCGTTTGGTGCTCCGTTAGGTTTATCTTTTTTGGACCCGGTAGGTGGTGCTGGGGTGTGTATTTATGGTCTGATTTGGCTCACATTCATAATATATGTTAGTTACGTGGAAAAAAATATTTTTACAAAAAATTCGGTCTGGCTGTATATAAAAAAATTGGTCAAAAAAAAAAAAAAATAAAGACAAGACATACACGGGTGTATCCATAAGGGTTCCAAAGTACGTACTGTGCCGACTGTTTGAAGTCGCCACAGGTGGATTTTTGAGTTAGAAAATAATATGAAAATTAAAAATTCTATGACGCCCCTTTCTATTTCTCCAAAACTTGAAATGATATTGTTGACTTGAGTATTTGTCGTTAGTAGTCTTACCAAAACCTCATTACAAATTTTTTTTCAGATATTTTGAGCCAGTAGTTACTGTGTCAGAGGGGGCGGGGCAAATAAAATACTGCTTTTAGTCCCCTATTGGCGTAATTATTGAGTTAGAAAAAATAAATAAAAAATAGGGTCAAATTCTAGTGATTGAGATCTACATTTTGATACCCCATACATCTTGACATACATTTTTTTTGTTTACAGTTTGACGTGCTACATGCCTTGATATAAAAAAATATTTTTTTTGTCTTGATTTAGTAGTCTTCGTTTACAGTCCGTAAAAATTTCAAGTTTCTAGCTTACATTGTTAATAAGATATTTTGCTTTGACTGAAAAGGACTGACGGACGACAAAGTGAAATGATTTTTTGAGCCAGTAGTTACCGAGCAGAGGTAGGGTGGACCAAATAAAATACTGCTTTTAGCCCCCTACAGGCGCCATTTTTGAGTTAGAAAAAAAATAAAAAATATGGTCAAATTCTACTAAATGAGATGTAGGTACATTTTGAGATGTACCTACACGTCTTGGTATACAATTTTTTTGTTTTTTTTTTGGATTTGCTTTAAAGCCCCCAACAGGCACCATTTTTGATTTAGAAAAAAATAGAAAAAAAGTCAAAATTCACATTTTAACGTGCCACATGCCTTGATATAAAAAAAATCTTTTTTTTACCTAGCTTTAGCTCCTTATTGCCCCTCCTGAAAAATTATTTATTCAATAAATTTGTACATATTTTACTAGAGGGTGTCATTTTACATGTTCAGTAAAAATTTCAAGTTTCTAGCTTATATAGTTTACGAGTTATTTAGCTTTGAGTGGACAAGGACGGACGGACGGACGGACGACAAAGTGAGATTTATAGGGTTTCTTCGGAACCCTAAAAATTAACCCTCGCCGATTTTTTTTCTGGTAGCGCCACTGAAACTGTTCAGGTGGAAATGTACTTCATCACTAATTATGAGGTGATGAATGAGTTCGCTTTGATCACTGG
Organism: Sialis fuliginosa; assembly: GCA_961205875.1. Lineage (NCBI taxonomy): Eukaryota > Metazoa > Arthropoda > Insecta > Megaloptera > Sialidae > Sialis > Sialis fuliginosa. Next base: position 33,852,548 of record OY540811.1, read on the forward strand.
CCAATTCTTGTAATCAAACAGCGTGACGATTACTAACGCAATGTAATATTTTATACGTAATTGAATATAATCTCCGTTAATTAAATTTAACTATTTAGAAAAAAATAAATTAAAAATTGAACGTTAAAAAGGTTAAATTTATTTTAAATTCCTTCGTGACTTTTGCGTCACCCTGTATTTCAAAAGTACTAGCAACGTACACCAAAAATCAAAATTACCCAGCATTTTGTTCTTTAAGTGACTCTTGGCTAACTACATATATTATAAGACAGACCTGTGAGGTCGACGTAAAAAGGTTTAACTTAAGACTAATAGTGGAGTCATATAACCGATTTTTTTTAAAATAAAACAATCTCTCCCTACAGCGATTTTATGATTTTAAAATATTCTAGGGATCAAAAGAAGTTCATAACTGAGTTTGTGGATTAATCCGTTTTCCGCGCGGTACTTTTTTCACGACTTTTCCGGAAATTCATCGATTTTTCCTGTTTGTGGTTTGATTTTTCGCGAATATCTCCGCTTCTACTTGATCAATATCGACCAAAAAAAATAAGGTCACTCATGAAGAACTCCTCTATCGATCTGTGGGAAGCGGAATACTATAACTTAATTTATAACTTCAAAAAAAATTACAAACTGCGCATATAACAGATTTTTTAATTTTTCTCAATTACTTTGCAACAAGTATGAATATTTTGATGAAAATGAGGAAAAATGTACCTCTTATGATCCTTAATAAACCTACCAAGTTTGATTCCTAAATATTCAAAATTGCCGCCAAAATTTATATTTAAAAAAAAAAAATTGATTGACGCGCCATCTTTGTGCAAACCATCGTAGAGCAATTTTTTTATCTCAAATTGTAGGGTATTTTATGCCCTTTTAAATAATATACTTACCCATACATTCTGAAACAAAAAAGTTATTAAGATTTTTCTGAACTGATTTTTGCTTTTTCGGATTGTTGCCGTAAATACATTTTTCCCGCTTAACTTTCATTATTGTTCAAAACAAATTACAAAATTTAAAATCTAGTTAAAAGATGAGTGTTTGAAACAAATTTAACATATTTTTACTATATTAATTAGTAGGTCGCCCCAAAAATTCAGAAATTTTAAAATTTCACCCGCACAAATTAATCAGTTTTTGTTGGAAATATATTTTATTTGAAATTTTATTTTTAATAACGAGAAAATTTTTTAAATTAAATTCAAAGTTATTTATTAGAACAACATAAAATTACAGACGAATTATACTCAAAATATATATTTTCAGATTAATCAAAAGTTTCAATTATTCATGTGTAATATTGTGTAATGAAGTCGTTTTTATATGGACCATCCTTTTTCTGTAGGACTGCCAAAAGAAATAAATATCCATAAGCTAGCTCTCGTACAAGTGAATCTGTTAGAAGACTTAAATTTTAATTTTTTTTAACCGATTTCATTACTAAAAATAAACATTTAATGTGTTTTTTTGGGGCGACCTACTAATTAATATAGTAAAAATATGTTAAATTTGTTTTAAACACTCATCTTCTAACTAGATTTTAAATTTTGTAATTTGTATTGGACAATAATGAAAGTTAAGCGGGAAAAATGTATTTACGGCAACAATCCGAAAAAGCAAAAATCAGTTCAGAAAAATCTTAATAACTTTTTTGTTTCAGAATGTATGGGAAAGTATATTATTTAAAAGGGCATAAAATACCCTACAATTTGAGATAAAAAAAATTGATCTACGATGGTTTGCCCAAAGACCAATTTTTCTTTCAATCAATTTTTTTTTGAAAATATAAATTTTGGCGGCAATTTTGAATATTTAGGAATCAAACTTGGTAGGTTTATTAAGGATCATAAGAGGTACATTTTTCCTCATTTTCATCAAAATATTCATACTTGTTGCAAAGTAATTGAGAAAAATTAAAAAATCTGTTATATGCGCAGTTTGTAATTTTTTTTGAAGTTATAAATTAAGTTATAGTATTCCGCTTTCCACAAATGGATAGAGGAGTTCTTTATGAGTGACCTAATTTTTTTTGGTCGATATTGATCAAGTAGAAGCGGAGATATTCGCGAAAAATCAAACCACAAACAGGAAAAATCAATGAATTTCCGGAAAAGTCGTGAAAAAAGTACCGCGCGGAAAACGGATTAATCCACAAACTCAGTTATGAACTTTTATTAATCCCTAGAACATTTTAAAATCATAAAATCGCTGTAGGGAGAGATTGTTTTATTAAAAAAAAAATTTCGGTTATATGACTCCACTATAAGGAACACTTACAATTAACTAAGGAACAGAAAAAGTGTGAGCGGTGAGACCGGACAGAAATGAAATTAGTAAAGTTGTAAAATAATCCAAAGCATCCTATTTATGCAATTTGTAAGAACTTTTTCTAATGTTTTGAACAAATTGCAAAACGAAATTTAAAACTAATGGAAAGGGTCGAGTTTGAAAACAAGAAAATGTATTTTCGACTTTGTCATTACATTAACAGGAAGTAAATTATTGAATTGTTTTTGATATAACATTGGAATCTCTATGCACCGTAGTAAAAGTTTACATCATGCAGGCTCATTAAAATTTATATATACTCTCTAAAACTGAATTAGTTAGAAATCACTAATTCATAGTGAATATTCACTAATTGAAATAGTTATTTTAGTGACTTTTCACTATCTGAATTAGTGAACAGTCACTCCTTAAGCTATTAATATATTATTATGACAGAATCGAAGGTTTTTATTTTATTTATTTTTGATGACAAAAACTGGAGTAATCTAGAAAAACATCTGCCAAGTAAATGCACAGTGCTTCCTCATGCAACATTCACCAAAGGTAGGTAATTATTCAACAATTTAAATAAAAACCGATAGTGTTGAAATAAATTGCCTGGAATTGGTTGACCATTTAATTTTTATACAATTTAACTAAAAACTATTAGTTTAAAAGACGCACCTCATTATTTTTTTTTAGAATAACAGAACACGAATTTTCAAAATAAATTGAGATAATACTTTGTAAGGGAATATTTTACAACAAACATTGTAGACCCATATTATAGGAAATTTAATGCTCTACAAAAAATATTCTATAAAATTTTCACGTAACATGTGTCGTTCTTGAGATATCTTGAAAAAATAAATATTTTGGGATGTCACCCCTCCCCCTTACACACGATTTTGATGATTTGGGACCGTCCTCCAGCCAGACCCTACCATCCGACCAAGCTTCAATAATATCGGTTTAGTGGTTCATGAGTTATGCGTTTGAGAAGGATTCAGGGGACAGACGGACGGACGGACAAACAGACAGACACGGAACGAAAATTGTTTGTCTTGACGTGAAATGGAAAGATCAATTTAAAATTTTGAAATCAGAGAACATTTTTTTGTCTCAATCTGAAACGATCACAAAGCTTCTCGTATATTATTGCGAGGAAGCAAAACTCATTCATTATTTACATAATAAGGTTATAGATAAATAGAAAATCCTCATGCATGACAATTATCTCTTCATAACATTACTTCAATAAATAAAAAACGTTTATTGCAAACACATTAAAATCGTAAATATCTCGGTTAAATATTGCAAAAACACCAATAGAGGTTGTTGGTCGAAATTTTTATTTAAGACTATTTTGCCCGAATTTATTAGCAATTCCGCTAGTTACTTATAAGCAGCTTTGCAGATAAACATATCAAAAACCCACCCCTCTCTACCCCCGCCATTAGAGGTTGAACATCAAATTTTTTATTTTTATTGAAGAATATTTTGTAAAACTGGTTGTAAAATGAAAAATAATGCAGGTAACTTGCTCTAAATTCGTGTGCTGTTAAATAAAAGTAATTCGGATAGTTATACAAAGTTTCATCAGTATTTAGTTAATATTTTTAACATAGCAAACGATATTTTCGCTGACGCGCGGAAAATCTGGCAAATAAAATGCTAATGCTGTAGAATTGACAATATTGAACATAGAACATTTTGAAGCATCATTGCTTTTCGGCATCTTTTAAAAAAATACTATATAAAAATCGGGCTCACTGTCCCCATACACCCCTGGTATAAATTATTATTCTTTGATACTGGAAATTGATAAAACTTATTAATAATAAACCGGTGATCAAATTTCACCCTATATATACAATATACAGGATGGTCCGGTTTCGGATATAGATATTTTAGGAGCTGATTCATTGTAAGTATGAAATTATGCGGGAAAGGGAGGGTCTATCATCTATATACTTTGAGCTACAGGATGTTTAAAAACTTCCTTCAAAGTAGTGCTTATAAACAAAGATTATCTCATAACTTTCAAAGTAATGTAACTAGAGCAGCTACAATGAGTCAGTTTCATAGATAATTAACTAACATATTTTTCAGTATTATCATTATTGCTAGCCGTGTTTCCAGTTCAGAGTCAAATTTTTTAAATTTTTTATGTAAATGACATTTTCTCCAAATTACCTATAATAGGTATGTGGTATTTTTCATCATTATTTTAGTGTATCATAATTTTACTTACATATTCACCATACAAAGTTTTACCTGGGTCTTACAGTTTTCCAGTCATAAAATTATCTAAATTAATCCCCAAAGTGACTATTTTGCTCTATTAAATGAAACAGTCATACATTTTTTTCGTTTATAATTACATAATTACGCTATAAACACCTGTAGTTTTAAAATTATGTAAATTACCATTAATAATAAAATACATATTATGTTCATTTAATAGGGTAGGTAGCAAAATAGTCACTTTGCGGATTAATTTAGATAAATTTATAACTGGAAAACTGTAAGACCCAGGTTCAAACTTTGTTTGATGAATTTGTAAGTCACATAATAACGCACCAAAATAATTATACTTATATAATTATAAAAAATACCACATATTATAAGTACTTTTAGAGAAAAATGTCATTTTCATAAATTGTTTTTTTTTTTTAAATTAGGCTTTGATGAGCAATAACTCTGAACTGTAAATATGGCTAGCAATAACGCTAATACTGAAAAATATGTAATTAATTACACAGGTTTACAAAAAAACAAAAATTTATGAATATTTGACAAGACCATTGTATCCTTATGTATTTTGACGTCCTGAATCCGAATCTGAGGTCCGTTGACCTTGGTTAGCTCAGTTTCAAGGTCATTTTAAGGTCAAATTTTTAAAAATCGCTAAATGATTCTGGTAAAAGATGATATATAGGTTTTTCTGGTCGCTGATTCTAAATTTGTCATCCGTTGACCTCTACGAGGTCAGGTTCAAGGTCATTTCAGGGTCAAAGTAGGAAAAACCCCTCGAAAATTCTGACAAAACAGTACGTATAGATTTTTGGGGTTGCTGAATTAAAATTTAAGGTCCGTAGACTCCTACAATATCAGTTTCAAGGTTATTTCAAGGTCAAATTTTTATTTTTACAAATCGCTAAATGATTCTAGTAAAAGGTGTATATAGGTTTCTCTGGTCGCTGATTCTGAATTTAACGTCCGTTGACCTCTATGAGGTCAAATTCAAGGTCATTTGAACGTCAAAGTGGGAAATATCAATCGAAAATTCTGACAAAACAGTACATATAGGTTTTTGGGGTCGCTGTATTAAAATTTGGAGTCCGTAGACCCCTACAATGTCAGTTTCAAGGTTATTTCAAGGTCAAATTTTTAAAAATCGTTTAATGAATCTGGTAAAAGGTGATATATAGGTTTCTCTGGTCGCTGATTCTGAATTTGACATCCGTTGAACTCTACAAGGTCAGGTTCAAACCTATATGTACTGTTTCGAGCGAATTTTCCCACTTTTTCTTGAAATGACCTTGAACCTGACCTTGTAGAGGGCAACAGACATCAAATTCAGAATCAGCGTCCAGAGAAACATATATATCACCTTTTACCAGATTCATTTAGCGATTTAAAAAAATAAAATTTTGATCTTAAAATGACCTTGAAAATGACATTGTAGGGGTCTACGGACCTCAAATTTTAATTAAGCGACCCCAAAAACCTATATGTACTGTTTTGTCAGAATTTTCGAGCGATTTTTCTCACTTTGACCTTGAAATGACCTTGAATCTAACCTCATAGAGGTCAACGGATGTCAAATTCAGAATCAGCGACCAGAAAAACCTATATATCACCTTTTACCAGCTTCATTTAGCAATTTTCAAAAATTTGACCTTAAAATGACCTTGAAACTGAGCTAACCAAGGTCAACGGACCTCAGATTCGGATTCAGGACGTCAAAATACATAAGGATACAATGGTCTCGTCAAATATTCATAAACTTTTGTTTTTTTGTAAACCTGTGTTATTTATGAAACTGACTCATTGTGGTTGTTCTAGTTACGTTGCTTTGGAAGTTATGAGATAATCTTTGTTTGTAAGTACTACTCTTTAAACACCCTGTAGCTCAGAGGGTGTTGAAGATAGACCCCCCCCCCCTCCTTTCTAGTACAATTTTTTACTCACAATGAATCAGGCAATCAGCTCCTAAAATATATGTATCCCAAACCGGACCACCCTGTATACTGTATTACCAAATATATGTATAATAGCTGTATTAATGTCCGGTGTTATAAAGGAGCTAGCAAATTTGCTAGCTAGCAAGCACTTTCAAATGAGATATCAAACTTATATGACAGTTCTTTTGGAGTTTGTTGAAGACTTTGGCAAGTTTCGCGCACGCGTTGTAGGTAAACACCAACGGTATTAAAACAGTGGTGGTATTATAAAAATTATTTTGTACGGTGAAAGATGCCAACTGTGTTACAATTAGTTGAAGTGTCACTGCTCTAAATTCCATAACTAATCCATACAAACTATCACAAAATTAATACCCCATTTGAAAGTAATTGCCAGCTCCTTTATAATACCGGACATAAAAATACGTATTTTTAGAGATGTTTGTATATGTAATATGTACGTATGTATATGTTTGGTATATCACAAGCCGTATACATAAAATCAACGTATTTACCTAAAATATATGTATCCCAAACCGGACCAGCCTGTATACTGTATTACCAAATATGTATAATAGCTGTATTAAAAATACGTATTTTTAGAGATGTTTGTATATGTAATATGTATATGTTTGGTATATCACAAGTCGTATACATAAAATCAACGTATTTACCTAAAATATGTATATCTTATACGTGAGTGTGTTGTGTGATTCTTATTAATTTTCGCCGACCCTGCATATGGTGGTTGTACATCTTTATTCAAGAAATACATTTAATGTACTATACTATACACTTCTCCGTCTTCACTCTGGCATATGATTCTCTGTTACAGTATCATAAACAAGTGAAAACTATGACGGGAAGCATGGAAAGTCCATTAATAGAGGTACTGCAACTCCTATATTCACTCTATACATACAAGAGATTCTATGTAATATATAGCTCTACGTAGTTCATAAACTGATTTTCATTAAGGTGTGGATCGGCAACTTTTCCTGACGGAACACTCATTTTTAATTATGTTTTTCAGTAAATTACTTCACAAGTTACAATATTCTCCAATTTGGTGATGCTATGAGCTGAAAATATTACTTTTTATACAAACATGAAATGTATTATAAAGTATAGTAATCGTGAAAAAATCTTGAGATTTTAAGGGAATTACAAGTTTTGAGAATCTCTGAATCACTTACGACTATAATTTCAATGGCGCGACGCAACTTCTATGCCAGCGTTTCTCAACCTTTTAGTATTTGCGGCCCAATTTTCAATCACAATTCTCCCTTTCAAAAAAGATTTAAAAATCAAAAAATCTGATTGTTGTTAGCCTTTTACACCGAGTGTATCTGGGAATATTCAACCCTTGCCTTTCGGGGGTGGTTTTTAGGGATTACAAAGTTTGAACAGTACTGTGATGACACAGTAGATGGTAAGAAAAATATACATACAAACAGAGACTTGAACCTGAACCCGAACACTAAACCCGAAAAAAGCCGTATTTATCATCATTAACCTGAACCCGAACCGAACCGCTATATCTCAAAGTCAACGAACCTGAATCTGAACCTGAACCTTATCATGGATAACCGGTAACCATATATGTATTTTTAAAAGGTTCAATAAATTATTCTTAATATTTTAATAATTTCTTCAAATAATTTTTAAAAGAGATTATAAAATGTACTAATACTGGAAATCTGTTTGAATTTTATGGTATGATGTAACTTATCAAGTCAACTACTGAATTTTACATATTTTTCACTTTCTTTTTTAATTCTATATTTGAATTACATTCCAATTTGCAAAATGTAATTTTATTTTTTTATCTTTTTTCTAGCAGAAAATGTTTTATTTGTTAATTATATTTTTTTCGAGCAAAATAATTTTCTTTCAATTGTAAACTTGAACCCGAACCCGAAACTGAACCCTAAAAAGATAACGATTTTTGAACCCAAATAGTTTGCAACATGTGGAACTCAAACCCGAACCCGAACCGAAATTTATGTTTGAACCCGAACCATAAATAAATTCCGGTTCAAGTCCCTGCATGCAAACATGTTTTTTACAATGTTTAAAATAACGTAGATACATATGTATTTTCTGAATATTCATCCTTCAAAAGGGGTAGTTTTTGTCTAGATAGTAGACAACTCATAATCATATATACGTTGAACCCCTACGACAAAGCTGTTTACACGAGCGCAAAGAGGATAAATAATATTGTGTTCAACCCCCTATCCTAAGGTGGTGATTTTTGGGGTCTAAAAGGTTAAAGATTTCTGTAATCACACAATAGAAACATATACATGAGAAAATATTTTTCACAATCTCCAAAGTAACGAAGATACAGATTTTTTCAATAAGGGGTTGGAGAGGTGTTGACAAATTCTCTAGATATTCAGTAGATGGTTCACAATATATGCATGCAAGAAAACTATTTTTAATGCCTAAAGAAAGAGAGAAATGAATTTACGATGTATTCAACCCTCTGAACGGAGTAGTTTTTAAGATTGAAAAAAAGTGGGGAATATTCCCAGGTACACTCGGGGTAAAAAGCTGTCAATCATCAGGTTTTTTGATTTTTGAGCCTTTTTGGTTTTTAAGGAATTTTCGCACCGTTTTTCAAGGGTAGAAAAAAATTGTGACCTGATGGAGCAATTCTGAGGTCAGAGAGGTTATCAGGCCCCAAATGTATTTTAATATAATTATTTTGTGAAATACCATTATTTTAATGAAGTACAAAATAAAGTTCTTTTCAAAAACAAATGAATTTTGGTAGGGGAAATTCGCATAGTAGTCCAAAACTATTCCGAAAGAATTTTTTGTTTTTGTCTTATTGGGGAGATTGACCCGAACATAAAAAGCAAGGTGCCAGTCGGTACTTCGGTGAGATATTGTTTAAAACGCAAAAAGGACTACAGAAAAAAAAAAAAATGAAATAAATTTTGTTGTTGTTATGTATCATATTTAGGCCTTTTCACATAAAAAAAGGTCCTTACACTCATACTTGTAACTCTACTCCTTTATTTGTTATAAATTTTTAAAAGTTTATAAAACTAATGTTTTCGTACTTTATATTTTTTTTTATAATCTTAAAATTTATATTGCCCTCTCACTCACACTTCTACGTTCCCATATGGGTAAAAATATAAAATTAAAGATAGTAAATTTCTCTACTAAAAGGTTCTATACATATTTTTTGTCAGAAACACATGCTATCGAATTTTTTTATGCGAAAAAGCCTAAAAATGAAAGAAAAAAAATTATTTCAAAAACATTTTTTTCTTTTTGTAGGGCCTTTTCGCGGTTTAAACAATATCCGACCGAGGTACCGATTGGCACCTTACACTTTTATAATCTGGCCAACCTCAATCGGAATAATTTTCCGAATGACTGCGCTACGTTCTATGGTCTATATGTATATTTCATATACATGGGTATAAGAAAGTAAAAAGAAATGATATAAGTTCTTAAAGTTTTAAGTATTTTTGGCAAGTTCTATTGAATTTTTTCAATATAGCTGTACTGTATGATATGATTATGGAACATGGAAGCCATGTTAGACCGGTGCCAAAGCGGATTTTGAAGCCTAGAAAAAAAAAATTAATAACAGGCAAGGAGCAGTCGGAAAATTTAGTAAAGGTTATAATAAAGAGAAAAAACAAAAATTAAACACGTGATAAAGGGAAATAGTGAAATGGTGGTGCTGTTTAGGGGTTGATAGTGGTTTTTTGCTGTTTTCAGCGAAATGTGACCTCCTAGCGGAAAATGTACAATACAAAAGTTGTAGATAATAAAAAAATCTGAAACTTTTATACCAGACATTTTTCAACATAACCTCAAATTTCCGAGAAAATGGCGGAAAACCGATTTTTAGGTTTTTTATTTTTTTCTCTCGTAAAAATAATTCAATTTACATGAAATTTTGTGCAAGTATACCTTTTTTTGCTTTAAATAAGCATGATTTTTTTAGACTCTGGAAAACAAGTCATTTCCGAGATATTTACATTTTTCGAAAAAAAAAACCTAAATCTTCCACGGAAAACTTTATTGGTGTTTTTTTCGATTTTAATATTCTATCTGCGCTCATTTTAACCGTTGAAATATCTACTTTAAAATAGTGTATATATGTTGATGGTTTATTTTTCATTAAACCGCTTAAAATTGAGAAAAACCAAAAAATGACTTTTCAAATCACGAATTGTTTTATATTTTTTGATTTTCAATTTTTTTTATTATTTCTTTTAATAATGGATTAAATTTCAATGACAGAATTTACTTAAATGAAACTTAAGTTTTTATGGTAATACACCGTACCGTACTGAAAGTCGTAAGCTTGAGTTAAGACTTGCTGGTCCAGTGTGTATTTTTATTAACGTATATTTTATTAATTTTTTCCAGGGCTTCGAACCGTTATTTTTTTCGTTTCGGGTTTCGTTCCGGTTCGAGTAAAAAAATTTATTTCGGTTCGGTTCCGGTTTTCATTCCGCAAAAAATAACGGTTTTTCCGGTTTTCGGTTCGGCTCCGAGTGATTAATTAAAAAAAAATTATTTGTATTAAAAAATTTTTTTGTACCATATGTACAAATTTATGGTACAAAATAATAATATATTATATATATTAAAAATACTTTATGGTACTTGTGTGATAGTCCGAACGACAATTGAACGCGAGTATTTTATCATGTACTGAACTGTTAAAACCGATATTTTTATTTCGGTTCTTTTCCGGTTTTCGTTCCGGCAAAAAATAACGGTTCTTCCGGTTTTCGGTTCAGTTCCGGTTCGAAGCCCTGATTTTTTCACTAAATATAAACAATTTGAATAGATAATTATTAAGCAGAACAATTAATTAGTTGATTTTTTTTACATAATCTGACTCGCTTCGTCGTCAGAAAAATATGTTTTGTCATTTTTTTGTAAAAATAAAAAATTTACGAAAAATTATCAAATTCTAATGAATTTTTGATCTTTTGTATTGTGATTGTTCTTCTTCTTCATCAATAATATTTTCAAATTCTGAAGGATCTTAGAGATTATTGATGTCTTCGAACTCTTCAATTTCAATATCAAGACTTTTTGCTGGCTCTTCATTAATAATTTCTTATTTTTACAAAAAAATGATAAAACGTGTTTAATTTTTGTTTTTTCTCTTTATTATAACTTTAACTAAATTTTCCGACTGGTCCTTGCTTGTTATTAATTTTTTTTCTTCAAAAAGGTATTGGCACTAGCCTATGTATCGACAGTGAGACCGGCATAAGCATTTATTTTTATACATGTAAAAGATAAAAGAGAAAACCTTATTAATATACAGTATTAAAATTGAAACACGACCCCTGGTTTTCACTGCATACTCAATACTGCATTTCAATCACACAGGTATCAGGAAACGTATTCTGTTTTCGGATTTCAATTTTCTAGTATCAGCAACTAGATATTATGAATTGTAACAGAACCATAGAAACGTCAAGATTAAATATTAAATATTTAGTTTGATTTAATGCAGCGCAACGATATAATCGGTGATAATCACGATAACGTTAGAGTGCACACTGCGGCCGCGATACGGCGCTGGTGTAGCGGTAATGTGCAGCAACAGTGGCAACATCTGTCGGCCGGACGCGTAACTAATGCGCGTGCTGCATCGCCATCTATGTACACCAGCTTGATGCAGTCTTTTTGTCTCGTGAAATGATGTATGGTATTTGCATATTATGCATACATGCATCTGCTTAATAACGTTCTGCATGGAAATATCACATGTTTTTCGATATATATGTATAAAACTGTCAATATGATTAGAAGAGGAGGTGTGTATACGATTTGTATACACATTATATTTGTGTTAAATGCGCATTTACAAAATCATATTTAAATATCATTAAAACCCGTATCAGAGCATTAGTGAGCTTGATTGTTATTACGTGTTTACATTTGTAAACCTTTGTAGGTGTAATTTAGATTTTTAATATGTATTGAGCAGGAGTGGCTCTAGCTTACCTATTGCCCCTATATGGGTTATCCATATACTACCCATATCCTATATGGGACTATTTAAAAAAAAAGGTGCCGGAACTCACGCCAGACCCAACCAATCAACCAAGTTTAATTAATATCGGTTCATTGGTTCATGAGTTATACGTGTGACAAGGAATCAAAGGACAGACACACGGACACACAGACAGACACGGAACGAAAAGGGTTTGTCTTGACCTGAAACGGTAAGATCAAGTTAACATTTTTAAATCGGAGAATCAAAATATTGTTACAAACGAATATTTTAATAATAACGAAACGTTTACATAATTAAATTGTTTGAATTGTCAGCTTTCATTTGATACTTTACTCGCCGAAACGGTGAATCCCTGAATTTGCATGAAAAATCGCACCGCGTAACTTCAAATCTGCGCATAAAAAAATCCGCGTAAAATAGACCCTACTGTATTTTTTAGCTAACGCAAAGTTATTTTTTTCTTTAAAAAATTTTCAGGGTGAGAGGGGGGGGGGGGGTTGGCTTCCTATTAATACCTCGCCTCCGAACCGCATTTACCAACTATATAATATTAAGACGTAAAAATCGAAAAAAAACGTTTTTTTAGTATTTATTATAAAAGGAAGAGAATGAAACATATATCATTCGAAAGATACTGTGCCATAGATGTGGACAAAATATGTAGGTATGTATGTTACCGTTAAGGCAGGTCAAATAAATTTTACATACACAAATGATTTTTCTTCTCGTTATTTGTTTATTTCCCCTCGCTTCGTTCAACAGCCACTAATTGGCAAAAATAAATACTTTTGGGTTTCTGTCAAACGTAGAGAATGCGATCAATTGCAGTATTTTTATTTGGAAATTTTTGTTGTAAAAGCTTTTACGCTTAATAATAAAATTAGTAAAGGGAATAGAGATAAAAAAGTTAAGAATAGTGATGCATTCGGGATGTTGGATTTTTTTTTATTTTCTCTTTATATGTTCGAAAATGAGTTGAAAATCGAAAAAGTTAGGAAAATCGGCCATGTGCGTCTCGAGAAAATTATATAGTTGTGCATTTTGATACATTTCAAATGTATCGCTACACTGTTTTTGAAATATCTCCAGTTCTATAGGTTGTAGGAAAAAAAAAATTTTAATACTTCAAAGTTAATAGACTATAGAAATGCATAGGTAGCGTTACTTTACAAACGCACCCTAACCTTAAAAATGAAAAAATTGTCGAAAAACTTTTTTTATCACTTAAAATGCAATAATCAACATAAAAATCAAGGAATTTTGACGAAAAAAAAATTTCCTACGACCTATAGAACCGGAGATATTTCAAAAACAGTGTAGCGATACATTCGAAATGTATCAAAAATGCACAATTATGCAATTTTCTCGGAACGCACATGGTCGATTTTCCTAACCTTTTTCGATTTTCAACTCTTCTTCGAACATATAAGGAGAAAATAAAAAAAATCCAACTTCCCGAATGCATCACTTCAAAATGCTAATTTCCCTCTACTTAATACGCTTAATAATATATCAAGTAAGTTTCCAATTTTGAATTTATTCATTTTGATTTATTACAGTAACGATTTCGCTCATTTTTTCTAAAAGTAGGTTATGTTAGATTAGGTACTGTGTCATAGATGTGCACAAAAAAAATCAAGTGTGCAGCAAAATATTGGTCGAATATCGACCATGTGCGATACTATACTCTATTTCATTTAAGAATGCAGTGGTTGCCGGGGGTTTGATGGTACGAATCGTGCATTTTACCATCAAAAACCACGGCAACCACTGCATTCTTAAATGAAATAGAGTATAGTAGATATACAGTGTATTTCAAGATGGTTAAGCTAAAAGAAACTTAACATAAGGACAATTAGAAGTGTTGTAGTAGCCTTTGATCGAATTTAACGACGTGTCATTGGTGCATTTTGAAATGTCGCCACATAATTTAATAAAATTGTCATTAGTATTTTGTTTTCAATTTTATATCTGTCAAAGTCATGATAATAATCATAATAACTTGGATGCTTAATTTAATTTTATGTTGTGTTTTATTCTTTACTTTTTAAGATACTCTAGTTTATATTTATGCTTTTATTTTTTACACGCAAATTAAAGAATTGTATTTTAATTTCTAATTTACAGTTACAAAATTTTACTAGAACGAAATCGGTAAAAACAGTGGATACATAAAAATAACTATATTTATTTTTTAAAATACATAAATAAAGTATAACAAATGTTCTTTCAGTTCTTCTTAATTATTGAATATATTGTGTTTATGAATCGGTTATAGTCAATGATTCTTCTGATGTTAAGTTTGGATTTCAAACAGCTCGTTTCTTCGAAATTGCGATACATACCTATTATGCCCAATAAAACATATTAATTTATTTTCGTAACTTAATTTAATTTCAGTTATTATTATTTATTTTATTACCTATGCTTGAAATAACACCTAAATGTATCCATTTGAAATTTTTCTTTAATCGTGTACTAGTTAATAAGAATGAATTACAATAATGTTTTAATTATTCTGTGATTACAATAAATATTTAATATTTTTTGACACATACAAAATTAAAAACAAAATCTTGTATATGTTCTGTGAACAAAATACTCTTAGATTAGGAAAGACTATGGATACATAACAACCAATGCCAGCCCGTATATGAAAGTGTTACCAAAATTTGTCGGCGGCCATCTTGTTTTAACTGTCAAAACCGCATTTTAACCCATAGGCGTCAGTTGAAAATTTATAATATGCAAATATGCTTTAAATTACAATTGAATTTAGTATGTATGAGAGATGATAGTTTCAAATAGACGTTTCTCTGTTAATCAATTATCACTGAAATATTTTTAAACTCAATATAAAACATTTTTTATTAATTAGTTTTATAATTCAAAACAATTGATATTTATTTTAAAATCTGAATGATACGCCAATGATCCGTGGTGCAATTTTTCGTGGTGCGATATGGTAACAACGCTAGGTAATGTGTTATTTGTCCTTTATCTTTCCTTGTCTAAGAAAATACTAATGAAAATTTTATTAAATTTTGTGGCGGCATTTCAAAATGCACCAATGACACATTGTTAAAGACCAAAGGCTACTACAACACTTCTAATTGTCCCCATGTTAAATTTCCTATGGCTTAACCATCTTGGAATACACTGTATGTAAATTCTAGTATTCCAAAACATCGTTCATAAACAACCCATTTTAAATCAATATAAACCAACATAAAAATTATTACAAAAACAAGTAACAAACAGTACGATAAAAATCCGATGTTCACAAAAAAATCCCAACAAATCGCCACATTTTTTCACCAATTTACATTCATCATAAACCATAACGACGTGTGCACTGCGCATGCGCGTGTTTTGGCGGGAAAGCAGATTGTTCCATGACACAGACGGCGATGCCAGTTAACGTCGGAACGCCGTCGTAGATGTACAACGACTTCGCCGGGACCGATCGCACAAGCTCCGTCAAACTCGCGCGAGGCTGAAATATTCAACTTTAGACGCGTTTTCAGTTGAAATATTCAATGCTTTTGAGTATAAACGGTTGAAAAGTATATAGACTCATGGTATTAATGGATATTTATGATTGGTTGGTTAGTTTTGTGGTTTAGGTAACTTTTAAAAAACTTTTAAGTGGTTGATGTGAGTGTATATAATTTTTAAATTGAGTTAAAATTTTATTTTGTGATAATTGTATATTAACTGTTTATTATTTTATTTTTAGTTTTAGTTGTTATTAAAAATTCACGTATATGAGAAAATTGCATACATCAATGTAAGAAGATAGGTAAGTAAATTTGATAACTCTATTATTAGTACTTAAGTGTGTAAATAATTTAATATGAATTTTAGTTTTATTTGTCTATATTGGATATTACATTTTTATATATGTAGATAAAATTGCATTTATATGTGATTTCTATTTTTTCTATCTTCAAATTTATTATTTATTATATCTTTATAAGAGTTTATTTGGAAGTAAGGATTTAAAATTGAAGAACTTTATACATAATATGTATATCAAAAAAAGTATAACAATTTATTTTATTTAATCCTCTATAACTGAAGAAGCCATTATATTTAACGAATGATAAAAAATATGTTTGTAATGAAAAAAAAAAACATGATCGAAGAGAGGGAGAATCTTAGTAGGTACTTGTATTTTCTCTTCAATACTATCAATTATATATAAAAAATATATTTGTCTTAATGTTAAAAAAGTATATGTATATTGATATAAGTATTAAAATATGATGAATTAATTTAGTTAAGGGGGAAAGCAACTGTGACGGAAAAAACGATTTTTTATTGCATTTTTTAAAGTATGTATAGGTAGGTACATATTCAAAAATAAGTTAAAATTCCGAAAATTGCTTGAATTACAGTCAATTTAGTGAGAGCAGATAGCGTAACCGATTATGACCCTCAGAAAACTTTTAACGCGTTTTTCTCAAAACGACTTTTTTTACCTGGATCCAATGATTCCTCAAAGACTAATGAATCGATTAATTTTCGTAATCGTAGTGGCTTAGTTTGTGCGTAGCCGATTTTTTGAAATTTTGATATTTACTAATTTTTAAGACCGCTTGAATTAAAAACGGTGTTAAAAATGAAAAAAAAATCAAACCGTCGCCATTTTGTGAAAAAAATAAATTTAAAAAAAAAACGGCTACGCACAACCATTGCTACATTCATATAGATATTGATAAAATATTTAAGCCTTGGCACTTTACAGAAACGGTCACCGTCACCACTTCGACCTTGCAAATCTATTACATGTTAGTTACGTCAAAACGCAACGTCGTTGAATCACATATAATAGATTTGCAAAGTCGAAGCGGTGACGGAGACCGTTTCTGTAAAGTGCCAAGGCTTTATTTATTTTTTCCGTTAACCTATCCCGAAATTTCGATGGAATCATATTGTTTTTGATAGTCACATCATAACTTTGAAAATTTTTAATACTTTTTAATAAAAATTGGTATTTAATAAGTTAAATATATACTTAATAAAATGTCTTCTACCCGATCCTAAAATAATTAGTTTTAATTGTGAAAAAAATACCTAAACATTGACAATTTTTTGACTCGTCACATTTTTTTCCTTAAATCGATTGTTGACGAAATAGAATGAATAAAAAAAAATCGTGTAAAAATTGAATAGAATTTTTATATTTATTTCTGTATAAGGTGAGTAAAAAATAAGGGATGTTGCTTATATTTTCTAAAATATTCATTATTTAAAGAAACTGTTTTAGTAAAAGTTTTTAGAGAAAAGATTTCCTATTAATGATAATATTAAAAAATAGTACTATCAGTCACGTTATCATGTCACCCAACTCTATTTTTTTAAATAACAACATATCTTTTTTATAAATTCTATTAATAGGTATTAATTTTTTGCATACAACCCTAGAAAAATTTTATTGACATTGTGTACGAAAAATTTAGAGAGAATTAATTAACTTTTATAATCTTACACATTAACTACAACTTAACCAAATAAGCCTTGAAAAATGACTGATGTCCGGTATAATAAACGAGCTAGCAAAATGTGTTAGCTTGCAAGTACTTCCAAATGAGGTTTCAAATGTATCTGACAATTCTCTTTAAGTTTCAAGAAATGTTTGACAATTTTCGCGCACATGTGGTATTAAAACAGTGATGATATTATGAAAATTATTTTGTACGATCAAAGTCGCGTGTTACAATTAGTTGAAGTATCACTGCTCTAAATTCCATTGCTAATCCATAGATACTAGTACAGAATTAATACCCCTTTTGAAAGTGCTTGCAAGTTAGCAAATTTTGCTAGCTCCTATATAATACATGACATGAAACATGTAAAACATATAAAAAAAAATAACGACCAAATAAATTAAATTATTTGGCCATTAGATTATTTTTTGATACTTATGTTACAAGTTTCAGTCATTTTTCAAGGCTTGCTTGGTTAAGTTGCAGTTAATGAGATCTTAGATTATTAAAGTTATTTTTCTCAAAATGTTGCGTTTGCAATCTCATTAAAATTTTACATGTTTGTAAGCAAAAAATAAGATCTATTCATAAAATCAATAAAAAAGATATATCATTTAAAAAAATAGAGTTAGATGCCATAGCAACGTTACTGATAGCACCATTTTTTTTTTGAAGATTAGTATTACACAGGGAATAATTTTTTTACAAAATTTTACTAACACATTTTCTTCAAATAATGAATACTTTAGAAAATATAAGCAATATTCCATATTTTGTATTCACCTTGTTTGTATATTCGATACCTACTTTATATTATCATAATTTGAATCAAATAAAAGAAAACTTCATAAAATAATTTATTATTTATGTACCCTTATATAGGAATGAAAAAAGCACAACAATTTTAACAAAAAAATACTATAAAAGTTGGATATAATAAATAATACGGTAGAACTAGTACAACACTTTCTTTATATAGATATTTTTGTTGTTTATGAGGCAATGCATGAAGTTTATATTATTCACATAAATTTTTAACGAAGTATAAAAGCATTGTTTACAATGTTATATATCACCTATATATATGAACAGTAGCTATGTAGGTTTCGGTCCGTCAAAAATACATACCCGTAAGTGATTATGGACCATGATCACAACTCAAATTGAGTAGGGTTTATTTAAAATGGTTTATTGTTATGAAATACATGTATCTAACAAAATATCATATCTAGAAAAGACAATGACTTAAATTTATTGTTATAGAACAATATTATACAGTCAGTGGCGGACTAAGATGGGGGGCGCTGGCTGCCAAGATAGCTGGGGGTGTTATACAAAGATATTATAAAAAATAAAACTTTAAATTATGAGAATCTTTTTTTGCTTCTTAATATTTTTTTAATTTTTAAACATATTTCTTCAAAATTGGTTTACAATCAAATAATTTTAGAGAGGGGGAAAGGTGCATAACTAGCAATAATTTCATTATTACGAAATTAACTACAAGCGGGTCTACTACAATTTTTTATTGATGAAGTTCGTTTTAAAACTTGATTATTCTTATTGGAATTTTTCCTTTTAGAAAAATTTACAAGATTTCTTATTCAGATCTTATTCAATAATAATTTTTCCTTAAGGGGGAACATATGAGTAGACTGCGATAAAATAGGTGAATTTTGGGAATTATTGTCTCAAAAACTATATGTTCGATTTCATCCAGGTTTGTTTTATTCTAAAGTACCTATACATTATATATATTGAGGTATGTTTATGTTTATATCTACATATATGTTTTTTTATGAATATATATCGATTGGGAGCACTGCTGTCGTTGCCGGTTGATCTGAAACAGAAATTACAAAGAGATTCTTAGAAATTAATGTATGATGCCTTTTGGAACGTAGAATGTTTTTATTCAATTTTTTTATCAAGCTAGAAGGGTAGAAAATTGTGGTTGAAAAATGAATGTAACGTTCAATCAAGTGCCATTCCGTGAAATTTTTTTTTCAAAAAATTCTACGTTTCTCTTTGAAATTTGTTTCAAATCAAGTAATCCTGTGAATTGCATCGAGGGTCATGACAGCAGCGCTCCCAGTTGATATTCATATAAAAATTTGCAAATATACCTCAATATATACAGGATGGTCCTGTTTGGGATACAGATATTTTTGGAGCTGATTCTTTGGCTCACTGTGAGTAAGAAATTGTACGGGCAAGGGGGGTCTATCTTCAACACCCTCTGAACTACTGGATGTTTAAAAAGTTCCTTCAGAGTAGTATTTACAAACAAAAATTATCTCATAACTTCCGAAGTAACGTAACTAGAGCAACCACAATAAATCAGTTTTATTTTATTTTAAATTAACTAACATATCCAGTATCCAGTTCAGAGTTATTGCTCATAAAAATCAAGAAAATATTTTTTTTTTTGAAAATTTTTATGAAAATGACATTTTTCTCCAAGAATACCTATAATATGTGATATATTTTATATTTTTTTTGGTGCGTCATAATGTTACCTACAAATTCACTAGTTTGGACTTGGGTCTTACAGTTTCCCAGTTATAAATTTATTTAAATTAATTCCCAAAATAACTATTTTGCTACCTACCCTATTAAATGAAACAGCCATACAATTTTTTTGTTTATAATTACATAATTTTTACAAAATTTTAAAACTTATTATGTAATTATAAACAAAGAAAATTGTATGATTATTTCATTTAATAGTTACTTTGGGGATTAATTTACATAAATTTATAACTGGGAAACTGTAAGATCCAGGTCCAAACTTTACAGGGTGAATTTTTGACTCATATGTTCCCGCTTATGTAAACGTTATATTAGCAAAAAACTAATACCTATAAATAATAATAAATAATATCAACTATCAAGAAAAATATAATATGTATATGGAAAACATGTAAAATGTCAAGGTTTGAAACAAACCTCCTCTATCATAAAAAAATAATAAAATTTACTTCGAACGTAAATTTTTATTTACTATCATTTTATAAAAAAATAAATTTGTAGTTAATTTATGAAAAATGAAAAAAACTGGGGGCGCAGTAGCAACTATGCCATGCCGCACCGATAACATAATAGCTACTATACTATACATATATCTCTATATATAATAATGAATGTTCGTTTGTATGAGGCTTATAGATTCGGTAATTACTGAACCGATTACAATGCGGTTTTCATCAATAGTTTGATAATTTTTCTGTGCATAGCTATTAATATTTTATGAAAACCTAAGACTTAACATCAAAAGACTAAAAAAATCTTTATCAAGTCGTGTTTTGTTTCCATAATGTCACAATCTTAATTTAGGTCACATGTTAACTATTAAATATTTAGAAATATACATATTTATTGAAAATTGAAATATAAAGAAATATTTCACATCCAAGGTAAAATACTGAAATTGATTATGATTGTTGCTAATCTATTATTTATTTTGATTTACATACAAATTCTAAGATGGGACCTAGTGTTTTTTGAGAGTTTGAAAATACAATTTTACACGATTTTCTCAGTAACTACTGAACTGATTTTATTCCGGTTTTTACTAATGGATAGGTTAGGTTTAGGTGTATAATTTGTGAATATTTTGTGTAAATTACATGAAGTCAGAAAAAACAATTCGCAGTGAACCGTATGTTGTGGGCATGTTGAGTGATGTTGGGTGGACAAATTAAAAAAAACAACATAGATTTTATATTCCCAGTCAAATATGAATGTCAATTTGAATGAATGTCAAAGAACATAGTTTGAACTATTTAGGTCACTATGATTTTGTAGATATTAACCCGGATAATACCGGGTCCAATGCGCTAGTTAATAATATTAATGATTAATTAAGTCGACTGTAAGTACAAAATCCTACGAATATTAGCTGATTTTTTTTGCTACTGTATTTCATGGTTGAAAGATATAATTAATGTTAAAATCATTTTATTATAAATAAGCCTATGTTTACTTACGATTATTAGTTTCATAGATATAATCTTTTAAAGTATGACATACTTCGTTACATTCGCGCTTTCGACGTTACCCCCTAGAACCGCCGGAATAAATCTAAGATGTGTATAAAATTAATCAATGATGATTATTGCATTAGCAAATCAGCGGTTAAAAAACCCTTTTTATGTAAAAATACTTACCAAAATATAGAATAACATGTTGACTTACTAATAATATGATGTCACATTAAAATGATAACACGCAATAAAAATGTACCTATATATTCATAGCAGTGGCGTAGTAAGAAAAAATGTCGGGGGGGATAATACATATGAGATAAATTTTTTGAAGGTGTTTTGAACTGATGTTTTCTCAAAACATACGTTTTTTTAGTACACTGAATATTTCGGGGAGAGTTTCGTTCCCAACCCCACCCCGTTATTACGCCACTGATTCATAGATTGGTTTCTTTGGTATGATAATACTTCGATATTAAATTATTGATTATACCTTATCTTTAATGATTTATTTCTTCATTTATTTAGTTCTGAACAGTTTCTAATAAATTTTCTTATTAATCGTTGATTTTGGAATTATTTTTATTCTAATATTTTTAGACGTAATCTAAAATAAATCTACAATAATGTAGATAAATATGTACTTATTTAAATATGTTTTTTTACATATTTAAGTTTGGCCAAAACACACATAAAATATAAAATTTAATAGTAAGTAATAATAAATGTACATAATAGAATATAGTAAGAAGATGAAAACATATCTTAAAATTGATACATAAAATCGATGGTGTTATGAACTGTTATGTCATAACATAATAACTGCAAAAATGTGATATCTTGAGGAAAGCGATTTGAAAGTTTGAAGTAAATGTTTTAATATATTTTTCAAACGAAATACAAATACGCAGATATCATGAATAAGTGTTTATCAGTAAATAGCAAAAATATCAGATATCATGATTCTTATATTTAAAAACATGTTTTATCTATTATACATTGCATGTGCGATGTAAAGTATGATGTTTTCATTGTTATACAGGATGTCCCGTAAACATACCGACAAACTTTCAGGAGTTGTCGAGGACATTAAAACAATCACTTTTTTGTTAATAAACTCATGTCCGCAAACGAGCCGTTTTAGCAATAGAGTGAAAGAAAGGACCCCATACAAATGCAATGAATTTTGCTTTTTGGTTGAAATTTTTTGTGGAAATGATAGTCCAAAGTGTGTTGATCAAATATGGTTTACGGAAACCTATAATTTTTCCTCTAGGGGGTCTCGTAACATTTTATGTTTATGATTTTATATTTATATTTGTTTTTATTTTTATCTCCTTTAGAAAAATTTGCAAAGTTTAAAAAGTGCTTCGAATACAAATTTTTTTTTATATCTTTTTGGTTAGGCAGTTTTTTTATATAATTAATAAATGTTATAAAAAATAATAATAATATTTTATATTGTTTATTATTTATTATTAGCTAATTCTAAGAACTTTTTATCCTTAGTAAAAATTTCTAAAAGTCGATCCTTCAGGAGATAAATATAAAAATAAACATAGAATGTTTGGGTGTCCCCTGGAGCAGTAATTATGGATTTTCGTAGGTTGCACCTATTACAACTACTGATCAGCATACTTTAGGCTATCATTTCCCTAACTTACAAAAAATTTCAACCAAAAGACAAAATTTATTGCTTTGGTAGAGAGGTCCTTTCTATTACTCAAGTTGTTAAAATTTGTGGACATGAGTTTATTAACAAAAAGCGATTGTTTTAATGTCCCTGACAACTCCTGAATGTTTGTCGGTATGTTTGCAAGACACCCTGTATAATTTCATTATGTTTGATATTTTTTGTAAACAACATATCAAATTCTATTTGATATAAGAGAATCCTTCACTCATTTTAGAATCGAGATACGTAGGTATGGTAGCATTGACAACACACGATGAATTTTATTTCAATTACAATCAATCAATAGGTATTTATAACTCATTGGTAGCTAGTAATAATATTTGGTTAAAATTGAAATGAATACATTTTATATTTTAATCAAATTTGAACGTTAATTGATTTTTAGGTGTGATAATTGTTTTTATATTTTAAACTATCACAACGTTTTGTTTTATATTATAGTACACATATTCAACTAACAATTTATTTTGACTAATTAGGCCAGGCATGGAAGGAACCCTTATAGTTTTGATCTATTCGTCCGTCCGTTGGTCTGTCAGTATGTCACAGCTCTCCCATTCTCTCGTTTATATGCCTATTAAGATGAAATTTGGTATTCGGACGTAGATTGGTGATCCAAAAATAGAAATGATGAAAATTTTGGAAACATATTTTTTTAGACCCCCCTTCCATATAATAAAAAGTGTACTAAATTTGTTTTCATTTACTCCATTGAGTGGGGTATCTTTAAATAGGTCTCCTAAAATGCAACAAAAATGTATTAGGACCTTTTGATTTTAACCCTTCAGTCACGATGTATTTGCTTTTCAATGTCGTTATCAAAATTTTTTTTTTCACTTATCCCATTGATTGGAGTGTCATTAGATAGGTCTCTTAGAATGAAACAAAAAATGTTAAATTATCTTTTGATTTTAACCCTTCAGTTACGATATATTGGCATTTAAATGTCTTTATCAGAGCATCCCCTCCCCCCTAATTTCTAAACTATCAATTAAAAATCTGAAAAAACTTCTAGAATGTAGCTTTTAGTTAGTACTTTCACTGAAAATTATAACGAACACTGTCTAAAAAAATTTTGGACCCCCCTCCCATAGACTGAAAAGTGTACTCACTTTTTTTTTCACTTACCCCATTGAGTGGGGTGTTTTTTTTAGATAAGTCTCCTAAAATGTAACAAAAACAATAAAGGAACTTTTGATTTTAACCCTTCATTCACGATATATTTGCTTTTCATTGCCATTATCAAAGAGTCTCCACCCCCTCTAATTTCTAATTTATCGATTGAAAAAATCTGAAAAAATTCCAGAATGTAGTTTTTAATTAGTACTTTCAATAAAAATTATTATTACCACTGTAGTAAAAATAGTTTTTTTGAAATAACTATTATTTTATAAATCGTAGTGAGAATGACTACGGAATCCTAACATGCACTTGGCCGTTTTTTCTTACGTATTTTTGGGGACTGAAAACGAAATTGACAATAAAAATGCTCGCTGACCCACCAAATTTTCTTCTATTGTCAAAAAATAGAAAATTTATATCACTTTGTCCAAATCTAATGAATGACTCTTATAAATCAAACTTTTCTTATTAATTTGCCTTTTTGTATTAAGTTGGGCCTTATTTGCCTCCATAACCGTATAGCCAAAAATTTCTGGGGTCAACGAGTTTTTTTAATTAGTTTTCAGTACCCAAAAAAAGAAAAACATTCCGGTTAAGAGTTATACAATACCATTTTTTTTTTTTTTTTTTTTAATAAATGGCGTGGTGTTAATGCAATTAAATTATGTAGTGGTTATGTTTTAAGAGTAGTCATTCATGCAAACATTCACTGATATTAAAATACATGTGGGCGAAGCCGTGGGAAAATTCTAATTACATATAATATAATTATTTTTTTGCATACACGTGTATTATAAAGTAGAAGAATAAAATACTCGTAGGTCCTTCTAAAATACACATATTCAATTTACGTTTTTACACAGTCTGTTTTGCAAACATGACTCATAAAACACAGAGAAAGAGGGACAGAGATAAAGGAAAAGCGCGTCCTATTGTGTCCATAGAGATAATATAACATAGAGAAAGTGAGGCAGACGGAAACGATAACTTTCGGTAGAAAGAGAAAGAAGAGATTGTGGACTTCTATCTTCTTTGTCAAACTATACATGTTTCAATAGAGATGATGGTTCATATTTACAATTTGATTATCTATGTGCTTACATCTGACCATAGAATATAGGTACACCTGATATTCTGTGCACGATTTAATTTGTAGTAAAATTCTAGTTTTTTAGTGTTTTTTTATTTATTGACTACTAGAGCATTAGACTCGGTGTTACTCTAGTTAATATTACTTAATTCCACAATATCATATTGGTCTAAAATATTCAACATGCCGACAACATACGATTCACTGCGAATTGTTTTATCCATTAGTGAAAACTGGAATAAAATCCGTTCAGTAGTTACTGAGAAAATCGTGTAAAATTATATTTTCAAACTCCCAGAAAATACCCAGTCCCATCTTAGAATTTACATGAAAATCAATAAATATCAATATAAGTATTTCAAAATATTTAATTGTTAACATGTGTCAAAAATCATCAAATAGTTCGAAAAAATATTTGAGAGATGTGATCATAGTCACTTAAATTAATAAAATAAAATACCGAAACCGTAAATTAATAGAATTCTGTATTCCACGGGTAGGTACTATTTTATTGTATACCTAAATGACAATTGTAAACTTGATAAACATTTTTTAGTCTTTTGATTAACAATCTTAGGTTTTTATAAAATATAATATAATATGAAAACCGCATTGAAATCGGTTCAGTAATTTCCGAGTCTATAAGCCTCATACAAACGAAAATTCATTTTCATATACCTATAGAGATTAAAAATAAAATAAAATTTTCACCACAAAATTTTTTTGTAAATATTATTAAGTATGTACATATTTACAATTGAACTTGACAGTTCTTAAATTATAATTCATTATGCAAAAAAGGCTTACGAATGTGTCAAAAAATAAAGACACAAGTACTCGAAATGTCGCTTTCTCTTATTATTTATGATTGGCGTCCACCAAGGTATATAAAGACAAGGTAGTCTCATCAGCTTCTTGACCAATCAGCGTTGGTGCGGGATTGACGTCACCAGGAAGACGTATTCAAATGTTATATATGTATGATAGAATATCAATTACCAAAAATTAATTAATTAATTCTTGTTATCGTATTTTTTTGATATTTTAACAACACATACAATCAAAGAAGTACAAATTCGACATTGCAAAATCATAAACAGCTGTCAGAATTACAGAACGTACGTTAAGAATAGTAAAAATGATGCTTCACGAATAGACCGAATTGTCTGCGACAGCTTTTTATGGTTTTGGAATGTCGAACTTGTACTTTTTTGATTGTATGTGTTGTTAAAATATCAAAAAACACGAAGACAAGAATAAATGAAGGATTTTTTTGTAATGGATATTCTATTATACATTTATAACATTTTAATACGTCTTCGTGGTGACGTCAGTTCCCGCGCCAACGCTGATTGGTCAAGGAGCTCATGAGGCTACCATGTCTTTATACACCTTGGGCGTCCATTTACATAAAAAGTGCTATTTTGTACTTTCTCTATGTTATATTATCTCTATGATTGTGTCTCATAGACTCCTACAACAGGAATTCACGGCCGAACGAAACGGCAACAAAAAACCGAATAAAGTTTTAGTTACGCTCGATCTACAAATCTTATTTGTTATGATTACAAATTGGCCGTTATAATTACGCACGATTAGATATAAGCCAGTGTCGGCGCTGCCAAACAGGAAAAAACACATTACAAAACAGCATCACTGTCTTTTGTCACGGCTTTTTATTCACTATTACGTGATGTATTGATGTTGTCTACACAGAAATCGATGTTTTGGTAAAATGTAAGTTAATGTTGTGATGGTTTAAGATATGTGGAATGAGGTAGATCAAGGATAGTCGCATCAGTGTTAATTTATGTAGAATAAGGTAAATAAATTGATAGAAGAATTACATTATTTCATTGAATAAATAAAGTTATATCTAACTATACAGGGTGGGGCATTTAAAGTGTTACATGTTTTTAACTCAGAACCATCGCATATTTGAAAAAAATGTTTGGTTGTGAAGGGATAATCGAATAGTAATATTTATTTGTTATTTTAACGTGGCCTTCAAGATTAGAGTTCCGAAGAAACTCTGTTAATCTCACTTTGTTGTCCGTCCGTCCGCCTTTTCAGTCATAGCAAAATATCTCGTAAACTATATAAGTTAGAAACTTGAAATTTTTACCTTTTCGTATCATTTTGTTTATTATTTTCTAGATTTTTATGTTGTTAAAGTTTGTAAGTTGTAGCGAATTGTTTTATGGATTATAATAAAGTTGTATTGTTTTTATAAAACATTTTTAGATATTAAAAACCTCCAAATAACTCTTTAAAGGCTGGATTTAGGTATAGAAAATTATTTATAAAATATGTTTAGATTTGAATAGGCGATTCGAAAATGTGAAAATATATAGGGTGTTCCATTTGAAAATTTTGAAAAAAATTGGGTTCAGGGTTTTGATACATCCTGTACACCATGTACAAAGAATACAATTTTGTAAATGTTTGATGTTACATCGCAATAATAGAGCATATACATAATTACTTTTAGCAGAGAACACTTTTTTTTTGTAATTAGAAAATTACAAGGTGTTGACAATATTCAAATTTTTTTTACAAAAACGGTCATAATTTTTAAATCTTCAGGGCTCTTCTAAAAGTGCACTTTTAGAAGAGCTTTGAAGATGTCCACTGCAATGTGTGACGAAACGTTGACCGATAACACGACCAAACCGACGCGGCTTGCACCCAGAAGCCAAGATCCATATCAAGATCACCTCGGAAGCCTCAAGACCTAAACAAAATACAGTTTATTTACTTTGTTTATTGAACCTTTACAAAACCTATTCTAATAACAAACAACAGACAAAAACTATTATTATGACTTATCAAATACAAATCCCCTAACCATAAAAATTGTAAGAGTTTAGACTTACACGTGTTTCAATAGCAATGCTATCATCATCTGAGTCCTAAAGACACTAATGTTAATAGCATTGCTATTGAAACACGTGTAAGTCTAAACTCTTACAATTTTTATGGTTAGGGGATTTGTATTTGATAAACCTATTCTAATATTATGATAAGGTTTAGTTTCATATCATAATTAAACATAGCAATATTATATTTAAATTACAAATATCACATAGCATTGGTTAATATTTGATTGCTGTTACGTGTAACTTTCCAGTGCCTACAATATCTGAACCCATGGTCTTACGAACTAATTATTACCTGTTAAAACATAGGTTTCATAAACACCGCTAAAATACTCGAGGGTATATGCATGTAATCTGGTGTGGTCGGTATATTATTTTCTTATAAGTCACTCTTGTATGCAGATATACGTATATTTATTATTAATGCTTTCATCAAATTTATGAAATTTTTTATAAAAATTCACGTATGGAGGGTTGTAATTGTTGTTTTAGCTGACCCGGAAAATGTTGTTCTGCTCAAAAATAATTTGTTTAAAAATCAGACCATAAATACTATAGGTATTCATAAATATCTTGACTCCAGCGCCACCTACCGAGTCCATTTTTTGTAAAAAATATTTATTTCCGCGTAACGAACATACAGTGTATTCCAAGTTGATCAAGACATAAGAAATTTAACATGGGGACAAAGGCTATAGCCGGGTAAGCATGCAAAACATGCCTTTACATGAATTTGGCTTTTTTTTTTAAAATCAAAAAATTTTTTTTTCGAAAACTATAAATTTTTGGAAGCTAATATTTGATCAGGTTGAATGTTAAATAGAATGTGACTTCCAAAAAAATAATCAGCCAAATCCATGTAAAGGCATGTTTTGCATGCTTACCCGGCTATAGCCTTTAACGATATGTCATTGGTGCATTTTTAAATACCGCCTCGAAACTAACTGATAAATTTTAAAATAATCAACTGTATTTTGTTTTCAACTTTAATCTATGTGTGCAGCCGGATGGTAAATTTAGCCGCTTTACAAAAAGTCGCCGTTTTATAAAGCGGCTAAGAAATGTCTAGCCGCTTTACAAAATGGCTGAAATATCATCCGCCAGATTGAATGATATCATACGATCTACAATACGGCTAGCTCAAAGCTTAGCCTCTTTATAAAATGGCAGCAATCGAATCGCTCGTCTGAAAAATTTAGTGTTGTTATCTACCACCAGAGGCGCTGAATATCATTACGAGAAAATGGCGTCGTCCAGTGACAATGTTCTGTCACAAACAGTAGATAAAACCGTAATTGTTCAAAATAAGTATGCAGTTATTTAGAATAGAGATGATGTTCTAATAATATACAAATTAACTGTCCTTGTTTAGGTTAGTTAGTTTCTGTTAGGTTAGATTAGGTTAACTGTTCTTGTTTAGTTAACATAACCTGTGTATAATTTGTGGATATTTTGTGTAAATTTCATGAAACCGGAAAAAACAATTTAATCCAGTAATTTTAGATTTCAACTGCGAAAAAAATAGTAGTTTGCTGAATTTTTGTATACACCTTCGTTACAGTGTTATAAATAACGTGTAAAAAGTCCCCAACGATATCGTGCCGGCGTTGCGAGATATTGAAGGTCTAACGTGACGATAAAATAAAAAAGAATCGCGCGGACACCAATTTTTTTGTTATCGTCCAATATTCGTTGATTTTGGCTTCCCATTACACGGAAAATACAAAATTTAGTAAAAAATAATCTATTGTTTATTATTAAAAATTTTATGGCGAATCTATTTTTTAAAATTTTTTTTAATTTGAAGGTTTGTATATCAAATAGGAGCTATCAAGAGATCCTGCGGTAGTATGAATAAAAGTTTTTCTAGCAAAAAAATAATAAAAAACATGTTTGTAACCTAAAAATATTTATAATTTTACTATTTAGTCATATTATAACATAAGTACACATAAAACTTTAAAAAGGGTGTATGTTAAAATAAAAAATTTTCTTTTAGATTTTTTAATTTTTGGCGTACCTATTGTTAAATGTAGGTCAATTAAACACATTATTTCTCTCTTTTCTACTCAATATGTCCAAAGCTTATTTTAGTAGAACCATTAAATAACTTTGCAAAAGCTTAGGAGTAGATTTTGAACACAAAATTGAACAAGAATGGTAATTTTTCATAAATCGCTATGTTTGTAGTTCAACTAAATGTGATTAAAATTGATTAAAAATGTTTTTTTAATATATCCGAATGACACACCTTATAGATTATTTGCTACTCTTTAATTTTTGTCCTGTAATTTTTTCACGTAGAAATAGTCATATGCAAATAGTCAATTGCCATAGAGTGCGTCATACCGTTTGCAAATATATAGCCATACTTTCTCCGCGCTCTACCACGACAAAGGTTGTTTTTTGAAAAAAAAAAAAAATTCTTAAGAATTTAATAATACACTATTTATATAATAACCCCTATTGACCCCTGAGTCATAGGAAGCAAGATATTCGCTAATAACCGTTTTTCGTCACGTTAGACCTTCAATATCTCGCAACGCCGGCACGATATCGTTGGGGACTTTTTACACGTTATTTATAACACTGTAACGAAGGTGTATACAAAAATTCAGCTAACTGCTATTTTTTTCCCAGATTGGGTGTATTAATATCTAAAATTACTGGACTAATTTGCGGTGAACCGTGTGTTGTGAGCATGTTGGGTGGGCACGTTGGGTGAGTACGTTGGATGGGTATGTTGGGTGGGCATGTTGGGTGAGCATGTTGCGTGGGCATGATTACTTTATGTTTAATTAAATTAATATCCCCGGGTAACACCGGCTCCAATGCGCTAGTAAAGAATAAAATACATTAATGAAATTAAAGTAAACATCCTAGATAAAATTATAATAATATTTTTTGGCAGATATTAATTTGAAAACAAAATACTAATTACTATTTTATTAAATTTAGTGGCGGCATTTCAAAATGCACCAATGACACATCGTTAAATTTGACCAAATGTTACTACAACACTTCTAATTTCCCCCATGTTAAATTTCCTATGTCTTAATCAACTTGGAATACTTTATGCTAAATATGAGCCAAATTAGACCATTAATACACATTCTCGATCTCAGCGCCACCTACCGGGTCCAAAATTTAGTTTAATTCCAAAATGTCAACACAATCGGTTCATTAGTTTTTGTTACGCTACGAACGGATGGACAGACGAACTAAAGAGCTTCGTTAAAAAATAATAAGTCCGTCCCTGCACAGATTTCCGTATTCTATTATTATGTAGTATTATTGTTGTTATTTTGAACAACAGCCAAAAATAACTGTTATTTTAATATACCAAAAAAGTTTGGTATTTATACGTTATTTATTACTCTCTCTCTATCTCTCTCTCAAAGTATTATTCGAACATATATTATACAGCGCCACCTACGCTATTACCGGGTATATGTGTGTGTGTTTTGTTTACCTTGGGTTAATTAATATTCCAAAACTTAGATTGCGTGACCCGTAAATGCTATGTTACAGTACATATTGTGTTTTGTTCATTTTTACAATTTAATTATTTGTGGTCAATTCTCTTTAACGATAAAATAATAATATATTTTTGTTTTGTATACGGGGAGTTTATTTATAAATAACAAAAGATTGTGGTTTATTGAAAATATTAGAGTTTATAAAATACTAGCACTTTGTCCGCTTTTTATAAACTCTTATGCTGGATTGTATAAACGCTGATTAAGAAAGTTAACAGAGGATTAACGGTAATTCTCCGTTAAATATCTGTTTTACTGTTGCATAAAACTTTCTTCTTTTGAAAACACCCGATTAACTTAACTGGTCACGAATGGTCAGTTAAGACTTTTCATAGCATGAACTGTGCATTTTGTACTAACATAATGAGTAAAATAACATGGCTTGGCCATAAAATGTACACCCCTTAAACTTTTAATTAATAAGGTTGTCAACTTTGTCAATTAATTTTTTAAAGAATGTTTTAAAAAAATATATGAGAGTAATTTTTTGTAAAAAATGGATATTAATAGTAAGGGAAAGTGGGGTGGATTTGTACAGTTTTGACTTTTTAATAAATAAAAGAGTAACTAACTAATCAAATTTCTTATTGCGGTACTAAATACTATGTTACAAAAGCACAGTATATAAATGGTGGCACGATGTAACAAATTCAAGTAATAAGGACTTTTTGAAAAATGTGGAAATCGTACGAATGTGCCCCAAATTGGGGGCCATTCGTACATAGTCTGGGACGTATACAATATACATATACATAATGGGAAATCTCCGTACATAAGAAAAATAAAGGTAAAAATTAATGAAAGTATTTATTTATTACTAAACGTAATTACATTTATTGGAACCACTGACAAATACCAATTAAAATTTTATTATAATAGAGATAATTAAATTAACATTATAATAATTATAATTAAATTAATATTAAATCATTGTTCAAAATAAAATAACTGCTTCTTTATTTCGTCTTTCTGAGATCAATTTCAATCTTAAAATGAAAAATAATATCTAACTTATAACAATATAAATTCACTTAACAATGCAAATATAGGTAACAAATGTTTCTTTATTAATCATATACCTATTAATTAACATTTATATTCTTATTATTTATTAATTAACGCTTCTTTGCTTTTTCCTTCTATAAATAAAACAACAAATTTAATAAACATTGTAATTAAAATAATACTTAAAACTACTGAACTGAGTAAGCAGAAAGGTGTATCCCGAAGTTAAAAATGCTAGCGGTCCTCGCTGTAGTAGCAGACTTGAGTTTCGATAAAATTAAAACGACATTTGGTATAGAAACTGTAGCTTCATCTTTGGTATTGGGAAAAATGAAATTCCAAGACCCTGTTTTTTTCTCAAAAAAGAGACTTTGATTCTGTGGGCCTGCATTTTTCCACGACTTGTCCAATGCAATGTAAAACTGATATTTTTTTCACAAAGTTAATTAGCAAAAAACTACCTTCTGCTGTATTGTGCGTTAAGGGGGCAGACCCAATTGGAATTTTGAAAAAATCCATTTTTTTTGCATTTTCTAAAAGTAGAATATTTCAAAAGTATTCTCTGAAAATTTCAGACAAATGTCCTGTCCATAGACGATTCAGTGTAAGTTCCAAAATAAATTTTTTATATGCATGCAAATCGTACTCAAAACTTTAAACGCGTTTTTCTCGAAACCATGTTTTCGAAGTCGGTGATCACTGTAACTTGAGAACGGCTTTGCCGATCGGTTTGAAATTTTTCTCACTTATTCTATACATAATTGTCCTCCGGATGAATGATGGATTTTTTTGGGGCGATTATTATTTTTTTTATAGCCGAAAATGCAAGTGAAATTTTAGTCGAATAAAGAACTTTGACTTTCAATATTCGCCATTTTGTAAAAAATCAAAATTTTTCAAATTCCTTCGTTCATCCGGAGCATTATGTCATTAGCTAATGATCCCTTTTGTTTTTTTTTTATTTCAGATGATCTAGTGACGAGCAGCAGTGATCACGGCAAAGCACTTTTTTTTGGACCCCTCCCAAATTTGCTGTATCCTACTTACATATCTTTCATGTGGAAAAACATTTGTTATTTTAATGCGTGGCCAAAAAAAATCCTAAAAAAGAGCTTTTTTTGGAAGTCCCAACTGGGTCTGCCCCCTTAAAACAGAAACTTCGTTTTCAATATTTCCTTCGTCAGACATTTCATCGATGGGTGAAGTAGAACTTTCTCTTAAACTTATAAGTATCAGCCTCATTGTCACTATCATTATCAGAATCTATGATTCTTTTTTCTTTTGACATTTGTCTCAGATAGTAAATTTAGCACACGTTTCAACTCTTTTTTTTTTCTTTCTTGCTCTTCTCTCTTCAACTCATTAGCTAGTTCCATTTCTTCAAGTCTATTTTGCAGGTGTGTTAATTATAAATCCGTGATTTACCAAGCTGTCTTCGTTTCTACGATTTTGCGTGAGGATAAGGTCTGATCATTTCGGGCGTTATCCTAAAGATGTCGTTGCTGTAGCAACATTGGAATCGAACTGCTGTGACAGCAAAGAGGGCGAAATATTCTCTTGAATTGAAAATACCATTTAAGAGTTTGAAATACTTCATACAAGTATTGTCAATATATCCTGCTAAGACAACACGTGCATGGAGTACATTCGTACAATTTAAAATTTTGAAATCGAATATTTTAGAATATTTTTTTTGTTTCGTTCTAAAACGATCACAAAGCTTCTTGTAATTTAGATATTGCGAGGAAGTAAAAATAATAATCAAAATATTGTTGCAGCCAGACTAGAGCTGGGCGCGGGCCGTAAATTTTTCGTGTCACGTCGGGTCACGACCGTGACCAGCGTGAGCATGAGCGATTTTCAAATCTTGAATCGTGAGCGGGCGTGATCGTGAGTTAAATTAAAACAACCGTGCGTGAGTACATTTTTCTCGTGCGTGAGTCCGTGAGTATATTTCGAAGATAATTTTTTTTATAAACTTATTTGATTTTTTTTTAATATCTGAACTAATGATGCATAGATATATGTTTTAAAACGAATTTTGACATTAAAAAATATAGTATAAAAAATAGATGTTATTTTTAGAAGCACTTTCACATGGTCAGTATTGCCAACTATATCAGAACACCAACAAAAGATTTAAAAATGCATTGTAGCTTTATTTTCTTTTTGTTTTGTTTGCTATTTTTTTTTACTATAATGCAATTTAGAAGAAAATATTATAATATGAATATAAAATATACACAGTATATTGCACGTAAAAAACATTAATTTTCATCATTTCAAAATTTAATTTACAACAATAAGACTAAACGAGTGAGTAAAAAAATAGAATTCGTGAGCGTGCGTGATCATGAGCAAAAATTACTCACGCGCCCAGCTCTAAGCCAGACTAATATTCAGATGGGTCGGTTTTAGCCCGCGACTGTTATTTATTATAGGAATTAAAATATTGATGTTATAGTCAATTATAATTAATGTATCACCACGCAAACTATTTATTTATGTATTGTAATATTGCACCGGAACAATGATTTTTAATTAAAAAACATTACAAACATTGTACATTATTATTACAAAATATGTTTTGATGTTTCGTTAAAGTAAACTGTTAATAAAAATTTGATAAAATATTTATTATATGAAAAACATAAAAATGTAATGATTTTTCTTTGCACGAAGATGGAAATACATTTACAGGATGGAGAAAATCGGTGTGGTAAGAAATTTGAAACACCACCCGCGGCAGTTTTTTTATTTGATTTAATTTCATCATTTTAACCGGAAGCCTTTCAAAATTATTTTAAATTTCAACACGTTTCTAAAAAATGTTGAAATTATTTCCGTGTTTTCGGTATTCGGTTTTCTTCTTGGTAGATGTTCCGTTTAAAGAAGCACCGATATTTTTATATGAAATGTAGTTTCTACAAAATAAAACAAATATTTTAATTTAATTTAATTTTATGTAGTGTATTTTGTGTTTTATTAGTCAGTAGGAATTAGTCATAATAAATGGTTAAAAATAACAAGAACAAAAAATGTTTTAGAAACTGCAATTATTTCTGGATTGTGAATGTCAAAATCAAAAAAAGCCGTCCCTGTATAAAATTCGTATATTTAAAGTCATCTTGAAAATGTGACATAGAACTATATAGAACTACATTGAACACTCATATTTAAGAATATACATATAAAAGCTTGCTGTACCCACGGCTTCGCTCACATGGAGTACGGAATTATTGTTTAGGATTTTTGAAAAATATAGTTGAATTAAGATAAACACAATTAGTTATTATTGTAATAATTACAAATTATTACCTAAATTACCTAACAAACGAACGCGGCACTTGTTCTTCAGTTCGCGCGTTGTTAATAATATTTTACCGTATATAACTTATTTAAAGTTATTTCATAAACTAAAAGAGATTATAAAGGGCATATTATTATATCTACGATAAGTACTTATGACGATGAAATCATTTATTTCGATAATGATTAAAGTTTTGCACGTAAACAGAATCCAAAGATT
This sequence comes from Sialis fuliginosa, assembly GCA_961205875.1. Taxonomy (NCBI): domain Eukaryota; kingdom Metazoa; phylum Arthropoda; class Insecta; order Megaloptera; family Sialidae; genus Sialis; species Sialis fuliginosa. The sequence continues at coordinate 33,889,372 of OY540811.1, forward strand.
TTAAATTTTCTTTGTAATATAAAAACAATCATTGTGGCTTAAATATAAAAGTTAGACATGTGGTATCCTAGACTTTATTTTAGATCTTTTCATTCTACACAATTCTTTACTACAATATTTTGTTCAATATTTAACGGTTTATGCTGCCTAAAAATTGTAAAAGAGCGCGCTGGCGGCAAACTTTTTTCCGACTTGATTTACAATTATCGTCACTGCTTAATCCTTATGTTACCTAACGTAACAAAATATAACCTATGACCTGGCCAGAGAACATATCTATGAATTAAAAAAAATACGTAAATCAGATAAGTGGTTCTCTAATTATAAGTGCACTAACGGGCAGACAGAAAGACAGACAAACAGATGTTGAGCTTTATATATATTAAGGATACATAACTGTATTCTATATTGATATAAGTAGTTAATATTCACCGACATTTAAATGCGTGCTTGAAGTAATTAAAATGTAATGTATTAAATCAAAAACCTACGCGAACAGATATAAAATATAATTATAAACATACAACTAAAAACGAATATTTCATTATAACGAGCGCAAATTAACAATGTGATGTCTATTTGATTTGTAGATACTCTATTATTATTTGCTTCATTTGTGAACTTATTTACTTTAAATAGGAGTAATTTTTAACTATAATATTGGATAACAATGCCTATAAAAAAGTCTTAATATATTCTTAATCGGACTATGTTTTTGGACAAAGAAAACGAATTAATGACCAACGTTGCAAGTGCTATTTTTTGTAAATACGTGGCCCTTGGTTATGTTTGTCACTGACCATCGTTAAAAAATTACAAAAAATAAATAAAAAATTTATATTAGTTTTGAGGGCTTCTACGGGCTGTGATGAATATTTTGACCAAATAATTTTGTAGATCAGACTTTTCTCTTCAATTTGTTTTTTGACCGAGTTATATCGATTTTATAATACTTAAGTACATATACCATGTATATTTCATATACATGGCTATAAGAAAGTAAACATAATTATGAATAAAAACGGTCAAGTGCGTGTTGGGCACGTACATGATAGGATTCCCTAGTCATTCTCTTTATGATTTATAAAAAGAGTTATTTCAAAATTTTCCATAAATTATTTTTGCTTCAGTGTTCGTTATAATTTTCATTGAAAGTAGGTATTAATTAAAAACTATATTCTGAAATTTTTTCACATTTTTTGCATCGATAGTTTAGAAATTACGGGGTAACGCTCTGATAACGACATTTAAAAGCAAATATATCGATACTGAAGGTTTAAAATCAAAAAATCATATTACATTTTTTGTTGCATTTTAAGAGACCTATCTAAAGACACCTCACTCAATGGATTAAGTGAAAAAAAATGTAATATAATTTTCATTCTATGGGAAGAGGGTTCAAAAATTGTGTTTGTCTTAAAATCATACACAGATTAATTCCCTTCAATATTGACATTCAATTATGAAACATCCTGTATAATAAATCATTCAACTATATACTGGTGATTCAGCACTGTCGTGCCAAACTTGAACAGTAAATAGTAAAAAATATTTTAAGCAAAAAACATCATAAATATGAACATGTGCCCGGAAATTTTTCGTGAGAGAACTACTCCAAATATTTTACTCAAAATTAGGTTTTATTTAATATCTTGAGAACCCATTGTGCTACAGTTATGAAATTTGCTACATGGTTTAGTATTAATAAGTGTTATCTATTTTCATTATCAACCAATAGTAATTTAGACCAGGGCTGTATGGGCCAATGGGCTCTTCGATTTTTGTCTAGTATTTTTTTTTCTTAAATTGTTTTCCTGAGTTGGGTTCTTATAGAAGATTATATGATACATATAATCTGTGTGTGTGTGTTTGTGTGTGTGTGTGTGTGTGTGGGGGGGGGGGGGGCTGTATGTTTGTGTATGGATGTAGAATTTTCTTTCGTTCACGATAACTATTGTAAAAAAGCACCGCTTTTTAAATATTTTTTGGGAAAATATTTGGTGCTAATCGGATTAGGGGTTTTGGAAATATTCAAATTATCGTCTAAAAAGTGAACGTTGCGAGTATTATTTCACTAATTTTGATAAGACTTGGTAAATTTGCGGTTCAATTGAACCTAAGGGACATTTATTATTTGTACGTGCCTAAACATCTATTGAAGGGGTGAAAACCACCCTCAAAATTTTAATTTTAAATACTAATGAATGCGTCACTAATTCATGTTACCTTGGAAACAAATGCAACTAAATTCAAATCGTCAAATAAAATTAGAATTAGTATTATGTGAAAATTAATATTTATAATACAAAGGTGAGTTTTATTTCTGACATAGAAGCACATGGAAGTCACGTATGGTTCTTCATACCGAATTTTTTTCGTATAATCGTCTTGCACATTTTTTTAACGACTCGGATGAGAAATTTTCATGACTTTATTTATACTAGACTATAATAATATATCAAACAAAATGAGCTTAACTTGTAGGCACCTACTCTTGAAATGAATTTGTCTGAATTTGAACTTGAAATGGTATAGTTAATGATATCTAGAATGAGAATGAATTACATTTACTCCAAAATGGATCGAAACTTTATAGACACCTGTATTAAAATCTCCATTTAGAAACCAAAACAACTAACTCTTATTATATATTTTTTAATCCACACTACCCAGAATGATAAAAATAAAATAAAGTATATAAAAACCAGTGTTAAATTTGTTAAGCTCTTTCGGAGTTAATTAAACAATGGAGATAAACAGATAAGACAAATTTATCCGTCTCGGTAAAAAATTGAGGCTGAATTTTGTGTGACATCGGTGTTTAGTCACAATTCAAGCAGATTCTATTTTTATCTTGAATGTCAAGTAACCATTAATCTAAATGTGGGCGACTCGCGTTGAAGGGATTTGTCTAATTTGAGATAAGTATCATGACAAGAAATATAGGGTAGGACACTTTTTAATCGGTTTTGCTGGGTGTCGTATACCCAGTAGACTAAAATCATATTAGCTATTTTATTAGAACAAAAAAAGTAGGACAAGAAATACACAGTATATTTTCCTAACCACATTTTGAACTTGAACAATAATAAAATCAGGGACTTGAACCGGAATTTATTTATGGTAATTATCGTGAACGAAAGAAAATTCTATATCGAACACACAGACACACGCACAGTCGCCATTTTTTTCTTTAAACGTAAAGAAAAAATGTTCAGAATCTGTCATTATTTCGGACACCATTATTCGACGGTATTACAATACTTCCATTTCCTTCGGAACATGGAAGTAAAATACGTTTTTCGTGATTTTTAAGCATTTTTGGTCAATTTTTAATTTACCATATACAAATGAGCGTAGCGAGAATATTTTTATTTTGTTTTCTCTGTAATTTTATAGAGAACCAAAAAGTATTTTGCAATTTTGTCGTATTTCGTGATAGGGTCAGAGATAAAGTGATAAACGTGAAAATGTGTGCATTTTCTTATGCTTCCCGGTCGGAATCCAGGGTCACAAAATGGAATGTAGTAAGTTTAAGCTTTAATGAACCCATTTATCAAATAATTTGCTTTTTTACATCGATTTTCTAACTCTGGGGACTGACCCAATAATAAAACACGAAGATTTAATCTCGATTTTTTAATATCAAAAATTGAAACAAAGTATTACAATGGTGGGGATATTTTTGAAATACAACGGGGCGAAGCTGCGAGCTAAGACTAGTGTCAAAAATATAGTTGAAATGACGATTTTTTCCAATTGTTTTAGTTTACAATATTAAGTTTATGGATTCAAATCGACATCTATTTAGTAGATAACTGAAAGATTACTTTTCGAAATACATATACTAAATAAAAAAAGCTCACAACTTCTTACTTTTGAACATTATTTGAACCTTTTAAAATCCAAATTCAGGCAAATTCCTTTTTCTAAATGTTCATGTTCATATCACATTAACATTGTTTTCACTTCAATGCTTATTATATTATTATAAATCTGAATAAAATTATCTTGTTATGGAATTAGTCGTTGTAGCATGTGAACTATAAACGTGTGATCTAAAAGTCATTCTTTTGTGATGCTGCATATTCTTTTTCGCAAGTTATACTGAATTAAATCGTTGAAAATGTTTTTAATATCATTTTGAAAGAAACAAAAGGACATAATGGCTATTTAAAGCCTTAATTTGTTTCTGCTTTGTTTTATGACATGTTTGTTATCTCATCTTTTGAACAACTTAATGATGCAATTAATAAACTGTTTCTTGTGTTTCTCTTGTGTGCATTACCGGTAACTTCTTTGTTTTTATTTTCTATGTATTTGTTTTTATTTTAACATCAAATAGACTTGCTTTTAATTGTTATAGTACAAGAGTTACTTCCGTATTTCTAGATTTAAGAAAAAGTGCATACATAATAATTTTTATAGAGAATTTATATATATTTTATTAAACTTCATTTTCTGTGAATCATTTCGCACCAAATAGGCAACGAATCTAGTTTTGATTTTATGAAAATCGAATAATATTATGTCTCATAGAATGTAACAATGCTATTTGTTTTAATTATGAAGGAGGGGAACCCTTCATAAACAGCTTTGAACGGCCGCGTATTGCCGATGCATTAAAAAATTGTTAGCTCTTTCTAGTGGGTTATTAACTTCCTAACTGGAAGTAATCGGTCAAAAAATCAAAAATAATTTTTTTAACATATTTGTATGTTTTAAGGTCAATATAGTATATTTAGACTATTTTCAGAAAAATGTGTGTGTGTGTGTGTGTCATTTTTTACGTGCACGAAATCTCGTAAATAAAAAATACTATTGTCTTCGTTGGGGTGCCAATCGAAGCGTCTTGACGTGATATGATATGATATGATAAAGTTTTTTTTTGGTCAGATTTACTTGAAACTTAGCATAAATATTCTACAATACAAATAATGAAAAATGTATTTCAGTATTTTTTTTGTTATACGTACCAGAAGGGGTGAAAACCACCCTCAAAATTTGAATATTAAATACTAATAAATAAGTCTACAATTCATTTTACCTTGGAAACAAATGCAATCAAATTTAAATTGTCAGGTTATTATAAAAACAAATGCAATTTAATTCAAATTGTCAAATAAGTTATTCTAAGAATGTGTGTTATATTATTGACATTAGGATATTAGAAAACTAACTAAAGGGTCTCACCCCAACCCAAGGCTTGATCTTATTATTGTTCATATGGGGACATGTTACTGTGTACATGTAGCATTCATTATTTTTGTTATACCAATCACAGAGTTTCTCTGAATTATTCATTACTAAAGAGAGTTTTGAGCTTTATAAATAGTGTATTTCACACAAAACTGAATACGTATCTTAAAAACATAACGGACGGGACTATAAGAGATCCAAAAATTCTGAAATATTATCAAAATTAATGTAAAATTAGCATACATTTTTAGAAAGAGATAAGATTGATTAAAAATGTCCATCTTCTTATTTTAATTATTAGGGGCCAATTTTTTACCTTAATCCTATCCTGAACATGTACAATATTAAAACTCACATAAAAATATTAACCATCTATTTTTCCCATCAAAAAATCATCAACGTAAAACTGAGCGTTGTTCACTTTACTACAAATATCGATTTAAACTATAATTGTTAGAGCAGACCAATTAAAGCGAGTCTATTTTAATGTACAATAAAGGGCAATTAATCATTGAACAAATGAAGTATTAACTAATTGCGTAATGCCACAGAATCTTGTCAAAAGTTATTACTGAGGTATTGTTGTTCTGACGTAGGCAGACGAATCAGGTAATCCGAATTAATCGTCCGTAATTGGCGAAAACTGATCTTCGAAAATCAGTATTTAGTACGTGATAGATCTAAAGGTTATGACGTCGGAAGATCTATGAAATTTATGGGGCAGGGGGAATTTTGTAGTTACTTAATATTTTATGAACGGCTGTTCATACAGTTGGCACATGTTGGGTTTAATAAAGAATTTGCTCTAGAGCAAGCTTGCCCAACCCGCGGCCCGCGAGTGTCTTTGGTTCGGCCTTCATCAGATAATTTTTTTAAACAGGTAATATCTATTTAAAAAAAAAATTAAAACAGTTTAAAAATCAATACAAATTTGAATATTTCGGAATATTAACATAAAACAATATAAATTTAAATATATGAGCCGTTGATTTTGAAAGTGGCCTAACTCCATTTTTCAAATTTTTTTTGTTGACTGTGTATAATTAGAAGTAAACTATCATAAAATTTTTGGTTAAATATATTCAAAGGAAAAAAATTTTTTTAACACATTAATTTTCACAATTAATTTCAAGTTAAAAAGTTTATTTTGAAAGTGGCCTAACTCCACTTCAGTATTAATAATGTTGTTTTATTTATCACAATAGCTGGAAAACGAAAGCTTTCTATGGAAAATATTTGGTACAAAAGTTTTAGGATTTGGCGGGGTAAACCCAATGAAGGTAACAATTTTGACCTTGAGTGGAGGTTTTAAGGTCATTTTGGGGTCGGCAATTTTGTTTTAAATAGAAACTTAGTTATTTTTTTGCAGATTTGTATTTTGCAAAAAAATCGAAATAGTTTTTGTTTGAAAAGTTTTTTTTTAAATTTCAATTTTAACGTAATTTAAAAAAAAAATTTACATCAAACAAATTTTTTTGTGATCAAAAATTTTGAAATTATTATCTTAAATGTTTGAAGAAAAATGCAGTTTAAAAAAATATTTTTTTTATAATTTCATAAATTTTTAAAGTAAAAAATGTTTTTTTAAAAAATTAAAAAAAGTATGTTAAAATTGAAATTTTTTATAAAACTTTCGAGACAAAAGTTATTTCTTTTTTTCTGCAAAATACGAATCTTCAAAAAAATAAATAGATTTCCTTTGAAAAAAAATTGTTGACCCCAAAATGACCTTCAAACTCCACTCAAGGTCGAAATTGTTAACTCCATTGATTTTGCCCCTTTAAATCCTGAAACTTTTGTACCAAATAATTTCCCTAAAAATCCATAGTTTTCCAGGTATTAAACAATCTCAAGACTTAAAAATCACCTGTATACATACTTAGATTTCCTGAATTGTATAATTTTTTTAAGAGTTATAAAGAAATAATATAAATTAAAATGAGTGTTTGGTTTTTTTTTCAATTTGAAGCATTTTAACTAACTACAAATGGAGTTGAGTTCTTTTAAATTAATAACAAACGTAATTGTTGATTTTGAAAGTGGCCTAACTCCATTTGTGGTAAAAAAACACATATTATTGATTTAATAATTGGGGTTATTTTAATAGTAATTATAAATTTAACTCCCTTAGAAACACTTAATCAATGTGGCACATTGATATCTTACACGTATATTTTTAATTTTATTGAAACGCAAACTCTCAATAATATCTCAGTTTAAACATAAATGGAGTTAGGCCACTTTCAAAATCAACGGCTCATATAGATATCTACCTATTTATTTATTTATTTTTGACAACTAATTTCCCCTTATATGTATAAAGTTTATACGATTTAAAAAATGAAATAAACTGTTTTTTGGATTCAAAAGGAAAAACTTTAAAAATAAAAACTTAACAAAATAAAAATAAAACCGATCTCAAAAAAACTCTAAAAACACTGAAATGTATACCTACCTATTAATTGAATTTAATAGTTTATGGTGCCGGTTTTCTGTTTTGCGTTATTAAATTTTGGCTTGGCACCGACTTCAAAAACTGTTAAATTTAATTATAAGTATACTTTTCAGTTTTAGGTTTTTTAAGTCGTTTTTAGGGTTCCGAAGAAACTCTATTAATCTCACTTTGTCGTCCGTCCGTCTGTCCGTCCTTTTCACTTTAAGCTAAATAGCTCGAAAACTATGTAAGCTAGAAACTTGATATTTTTACTGAACATGTAAAAGATGTACAAATATATTGAAAAAATAATTTTTCAAGGGGTGGGGGGGTGGGCACTAAGGAGCTAAAGCTAGGTAAAAACCTATTTTTTTATACCAAGGCATGCGGCACGTTAAAATGTATAACCAAACAATTTTTTTCTAAATTAAAAATGGTGTCTGCAGGGGGCTTTAAAGTAAATGCAAAAAAAAACAAAAAAATTGTATATTAAGACGTGTGGGGTATCAAAATGTAGATCTCAATCAGTAGAATTTGACCCTATTTTTTATTTTTTTTCTAACTTAAAAATTGCGACTGTAGAGGGCTAAAAGCAGTATATTTTGAATAAAGATAAAAACATACATTATAAAATGTGAAACATATTTAGTTATATCTGTGACAGTTTTGTTAGTTGAAATTTAATTTTACTTATTTTGACTTATTTACTTCTGAAAAATTATAACTGTAGGATTAACGTATTATAATACGTATTATTTATTATTTGTGGAATTCTTGTTTCAGTGTTTGTATTTATTTATTCTTTTGTGACGGATCGATGTAAGAAAATATAATTGTTAAGTTAGGTTACGTCATTTATTTATTTATTTTGTTTTCAAATATACTTACCTAATCACTATTATTCCTACTAATATCTATTGTTAACAAAAAATATATCTTCTATAGATATGAAAATAACTCCGATTTAAAAAAAAATGGACTGACAAAAATTATTTATTTATTTAGGCAAATTTAATAAATTCACAACATAAATACTTAATTAATGTATAACAGTAGAGAAATAAAACTATTTATCACTTGAAGAAATAAAAAAAAATATTATTGATTTTCGGTTTTTCGGGAAAACCCCGGTTTTAATGTTTTGGTAAATTTTAACAAAAAACTGGCTACCCGGTTTCTGTTTTAAACCGTTTACTAGCCCTAGTATATAGCAGAGAATTTAAATGTTAGATAGGTAGTTTAAAGAAAATGGTAGATCAATGATAATATAAATTGACCAGTGTTCGTATAAATATCTTTTCTAAATATATTTGAATTTTATTTTTATATTTAATTAGTTGGTTTGAACAAAACAACATTCGATAGTACAATAATAAATTCTCTGAGCTAATGGTTATCATTTGTTTTTACAATTAAGTATTAACAAAAGCAATTGCTATTTAGTAAAAGCTTTTACTTTAAGAATTTACTAGAATTGGAATGAATAAAAGTTTTGTAATGTTACACGGTGGTGGAGAAGCGAGTTTAAGTTTGACAAAAATGCCGACAAAAACTGGAAGCGGGAGGTGATTTTACATCGTAAAACATGAAACCTCTTATAAGATAAGTCCAATCTGCTACTCTAAGCGAGATATGGTCAAAAAACGAACTATTGGGTCAAACCATATGAAGTGGTCCAGCACTGGTTGCTCGATCATTCTAAATAAAATTGATTTTTGTGTGTAATTACCCTAACATGTTGGTAGTTCGAAATGACCATTATTTTAATTTTATTGTTTTTTGTTTTCGCGTGACACCCATATTTGTTCTACAGGTCGCAGTATTTTTTGCACTTTAAAGGGTTTGTGGAAACTAAAATATATCAGCTTCTATCAAATCTTTTAACATTGCACTAAAAGCAAATTGTTCAAAAATAAACGGGCTACAAGATTACTTTTAGACATTTTCACCTAAATGTAGTCCTAAAGGGTGAAATTTGAGCCTTAATTCTTAGCTCTTTTTTTTTAAATCCCATTTTCAAGAGGATGTTTTTGCAAGAAAGGAAAAAGTAAATAAGTCAAATTATTTTTCACAAATAGGTGGTTACTAGTTGTATTCACACATCAAAGTTCAACTCTGAGACTTGCCCCCACCCCTTTCTTTAAATTCTCAAAATTTTAAAATTTGAGAAAATGGTACTTTTCAAAGCTAAATAACTCTGGTGGGAGATCAGATACGAATTTGGAATTTTAGCCCAATAGTACTGTATAATGTTATTATGTACCAAAAATTTTGAGATTGAGATTTATCTACAAGCAGTGATATTGCAAGCACAATATCAAAGATACGAGAAGTTTTGTGATCGTTTTAAAAAGAGAAAAAAATTGCTCTCCGATTTCAAAATTTTAACTCGATCTTTCCGACACTTTTCGTTCCGTGTCTGTCTGTCTGTTTGTGTGTGTGTGTGTGTCTGTATGTCTGTCTCCTGAATCCTTGTCACACGCATTTTTCGTGGTGCGATATGGTAACAACGCTAGGTAATGTGTTATTTGTCCTTTATCTTTCCTTGTCTAAGATTGCGTCAGTGAAAATTGTGTTATTGTGAATCTGCCTGGTGTTTTGTTCAATCAGGAGCATTGTAGTCTTAAATGAAACAGACTATAGTTCAATTTAAAGCATTTTTACTCAAGTTCATATTTTCTTATAATTAACATAAAGTCTAGTAGAAACTTTTACACGAATTTCTTTTTCACATCATCATTTGTAAAAGGTCAATGTATGTATGTATGATATATGTATATGTACTTTACATGATCTACCTTTATAGATTCTCTAGTTGGTAAATTGGTTGGTACAGTGGTATTAAACCAGATATGTTTAAATATTAACGATAACAACAATCAGTAAATTACAATATGAGGCTAGTGCGCCATCTTCACAGAGTCAAAGCTTTGAACACACTCAGCTTATGTCATCACCTTTATTTACGATAAAGATTATTTTATAAGCAATATTTTCTTTTTAAAAATAACTAGCTGTACCCGCGACTTCGCTCGCGTGGACTACGGATTTAAAAAAAATATAGTTGAATTTAGTACAAATACGATTAGTTATTATTGTAATAATAACTAATCAACACCTAAATTACCTAACAAAAACGAATCAAAACAAAAAGTACAAATAATTTTGATTCTGTTTAATTAAATTTAAAAGTTAATTATTGAAAACAAAATAAACAATTGACGATCAAAGGATCGAATGAGTCCGAATGCCGGCCGAACGTACCTGAATCGCTCTCTCTCTTTTAAATTATAAGACCAAATTGGATGCTGTAAAGAGCAAATTTTAACTCCATTTAGTACTTATGACGACAAAAACATTTATTTCGATGAGGTTTGCAGCATATTAGTCACCGTAAACATTTTTAATTATAAAATAAAATATAGTCGCGGACTTTATTTTAGATCTTTTTATTCTACATAATTCTTTACTACATTATACGAGTATTGTTCAATATTTAAGCGTATTGCCAAAGAGCGCGCAAAACTTTTTCCGATTTGATTTACTATTATCGTCACTTCTTATTCCTTATGTCACTTAACGTAACAAAATATATCCTATAACCTGGTCAAAGAACATATTTATGAATTAAAGAAAATAAAAACACGTAAATTGGATAAGTGGTTCTCGACAGACAGACAGAGAGACGTTGCATTTTATATATATTGTACTCTTAGATTCGCCGATTTCATATTAATATTAAATAACAAAAGCGAATCTGTGCATTAAATCTACCAGTATTTCTATACGTAGAATTGTCATAGATAATATAATTCTGAGAAAATTTAATTATACTAGACTAAACGGGCAAATTCTGGAAATCAGAATTAATTGCCCATTGATAATTGGTGAATAGAGATTCAGTCATTATTATACATACAGCCAGTCTGATGGTTGAACAGATCAAGTAATTGAGCAGTCGACAGAATATAACTGAGAGGAAGTATAAAACATTTGACATGTTCTCAAACAATAAAGATAAATTATCTAGTTTGAAAAATTAAGCTTTTGTTAAAAAAATTAAAGTTATAGTTATTATAGTTAACGTTTAAAGTTAGTTTGTTACCCCGGGGTGTCGTATTTGTAACTCGTATATAGAGATTCTAAGTTACATTGGAAATTAACTCCAATAACAGTATTTTTATTTTATTATTTGATATATACAGGTGAGTCATTTTAATCAACGCAGTCAAATATCTCGAAAAGTAAGCGAAATTGAGAAAAACGTTTCAAACAAAAGCTTCTTGATTTCAAGGAGGCCAAATAATGGCGACCTTGCGGTTGACCTTCAAACCATTTTTCAAGGTCAAATCAATAATTAACTACCTTTGGTGAATTTAGCATGAGGAAGCACTGTGCATTTTCTTGGCAGATGTTTTTTCAACTGTCATGTTGACAGTTGAAGAATTCCAAACTGTCCAATTCACACACTCGGCAGTTAATCTGCCTAATTCATGAACAAAGCAACGGGCTTGCATTTTTCATGAATTAGGCAATTTTTTGTCGATTTCATGTAATAATAATAAGTCATTTCAAGGATTCAGCAAACATCTACAAGTAGAAGCGTCATTTGTCATTCTGAATTTCTTGTGGTTTATAGTTCCAGAGTAAAGGACTCACCGAACAGGTGAGGTTTTTATATAATCTACCCAGAATGTAACTTCTAATATCATAAATTAATTAAACACATACCTACCTAGAAAACTAGAGCAAACATAACCTAACTAGAACATAATAATATAAGATATTAATTATATATAATTTAATTTACAAATCGTATACATTTTATAGCCACAAAAACAAGGCCCTGCAACATAAATATCATCTGCGTTTAATTATACTAATCCGCGTAGGACAAAACTACTGTACAACAGTGCGCAACTTTGATTCGCAAAAAACAAAATACATTGTAGAGAATTCGAATTAAAATTTTCTTGTTGTCGGTAATATCGTTCTCTGTTAACAGGTTTAACAAAACACACATAGACTTTATTCGGATGGTTTTTTGTTTCTTGTTTATCTGTTTTTGAAAATGTTACAAACTCAAGTTATTTTGTGGTTTTATACATGGAGTAAGTACTTCATATTTCACGTTTTCTTTAAAAACCAGTGATTCGTTGCATTTTGTTTTGTGGTGGGGTGAGGTTAGAGAGATTCAATTATTCTTGCATTCTTTATGCCCGGTATTATAAAGGACCTAACAAAATTTGTTAGCTAGCAATTACATTCATATGGGGTATTAATACTGTACTAGTATCTATGGATTAGTTATGGAATTTAGAGCAGTGACACTTCAATTAATTGTAACACAGTTGGCATCTTTGACCGTACAAAATAATTTTCATAACATCACCACTGTTTTAATACCGTTTGTATTTACCTTCAACGCGTGCGCGAAACTTGTCAAAGTCATCAACAAACTCCAAAAGAACTGTCATATATGTTTGATACCTCAGTTGAAAGTGTTTGTTAGCTAACAAATTTGTTAGGTCCTTTATGATACCGGACATTAGTTGTAAAGAAAATTTAGAGTTGAATAAAAAAAAATACATTGGACCAGTGGCAGCGCGAATGGAATGTAATTAAATTGAGGGGGGCAGGACCGACAATTTATTATTAAAGAATAATAAATAATTTAATTATGAACTTTTTGATCAATATGTATCATATTGCTATATAGTATGTGTATTTTTAGATTAGAAAACTTAACATCTTATAATATTTGCATTACACTTGTTAAAGTACTTACCATTTTCTTTCTGGGTTACTTTTTAGGGTTTCATCTCACTTTGCCGCCTGTCCGTCCGTCCTTTTTATTGTTAGTAAAAGTAAAATATCTCGTAAATTATATAATCTAGAAACTTGAATCTTGTATTGAACATGTAAAATGACACCCTTTAGTAAAATATGTAAAAAAATTTGGAACAAATAATTATTCAGGGGGACCCTAAGGAGTTAAAGCTAAGCAAAAAAATATACACTTTTATAACAAGGTATGTGCACGACAAAATGTATAACCAAAACAGTCATTATTTTTTTATAAATCAAAAATGGCGCCTGCAGGGAGTTTTAAAACAAATCGAAAAAAACATATCCGTATGGAGAACCATACATGACTTCCATGTTATTTCTTATCTTTTTAAAAATATTTTTTTTGAAAAATATTTTATTTATATTACCTACTACTATGAATATAAATTTCATAATACATAAAAAACATATATTCTTACGACGGTTACAGTAGTTATTGCCATTTGTATATAAATATTAGTTTTATAATGTCCTAATTAGTACTAATGTCAAAAACATAATACACATTCGTAGAACAACTAATTTGACAATTTGAATAGGCATGATGCCAGTAACAAAGTATCACTTAAATCATGATTTTAAATAATGAAATAGGTGAAAATGATTCTAAAAAATATATTTATTTTTATATTAATAGCGAGATTAATATGATTTTTGTTAAAATAAAAACGTTAAACATGTTTGATAAAACACCAGTCAGAGTGGATGACGTCACGGCTACGTAAACGTCATTTTTGTTTCATTAATATCTGCACTGTTTATAAATTATTTTGTGGTTTTAAATTATTAATTTGCTCAGTTTTATGTTACCAAAACTAAAACCGAGAAACATTAGCGATGGAACAAGGATTTATTATAGTTGACAAGGAGTGTTTACATAGGCGTGACGTCAAAAATTTGCCATGACACCTGCGAGCGTTTTGACGTCAAATTCAAAATTAGTTTTAAAAGGGTCAATTTTTGTGATTAAACCTTTATTTTCTGCAGAAATAAACATTTTTTTGGAAATAAGAGACACGTAAGATCATCATAAAATAGTTTTTAAAAATTAGGCATCATGCCTATTTAGTTGCATTTGTTTCTAAGGCAACATGAATTAATGACGTATTAATTAGTATTTAAAATTCAAATTTTGAGGGTGTTTTTCACCCCTTCAATGACTGTTTTGGCACGTGCAAATGATAAATGTCCCTTAGGTTTCAAATGTACCAAGACTTATCGAAATAAGTGAAATAATACTCGCAACGTTGACTTTTAGACGATAAAAGTTACAAATTTTCTAATATTTCAAAACCCCCTAATTCGATTAGCACCAAAATCAATAGGTCTAGATTACTCACTGAGACAAACATTTTCCCAAATAATAATTCAGATCGGTGCATTTTTACAGTAGTTATCGTGAACGAAAGAAAATTCTACATCCAGACACACGCACAGCTGCCATGCGGAAATTAACTTTTCTTTAATATAATATAAGTTTTGAAGTTAGTACAATCGGAATCTGTCATTATCTCGGACACGATTTTTCGATGGTTTTACAATACTTCCATTTCTTTCAAAACATGGAAGTTAAAAAACAACAATAAAATTACGTAAGTAACGCTTTTGACCT
Source organism: Sialis fuliginosa (assembly GCA_961205875.1). NCBI lineage: Eukaryota > Metazoa > Arthropoda > Insecta > Megaloptera > Sialidae > Sialis > Sialis fuliginosa. The sequence goes on from OY540811.1 coordinate 33,904,467, forward strand.
CTCCAAGTAACGATTTAAAAAATATTACAACCCCCCCCCCCCTTGGTCGCTTACTTACCCCATTTTGAATAAATTTTAATTATTCATGACTTTTATTTATAATTTTGTCAATTTTATAATTTTAAAGCACCTTTAGATCATACAATCTTTTTTATCTCCCATTTTACTACAGATAAGTCTGTTATTATAATAAATATATTATGTATATTTATTATATATTATATTAGGTATATACTATATAAATATATTATAATGTATTTAATACCTCAAATAATAAAATAAAATAAATAATTTAAAGCATACCGGTAACATTGTACGTAATATACATATAGTTCCTAGTTCCTATACAAAGTTTGTGAATATTTCTATTCCTGCAGTACGTCATAAAATCGATAAGAAATTTAAATTTAAATTTTTATGTACATCAAATTTTCATCACGTTCCAGGGATCTAATAGCGTTCAAATACATCCACCACAATATTATCTATGCATAATTGACTGAGGTAAATGTAGGGCATGTTCTATTATAACAGACATTTTATTTTCCTCAATGAATAATAGCTCCTTTTTAATTTGCTTGTATATTGTATCTATATGTACATAAATAATAATGTTGTCTTGTATAGTTTTTTAGTTTATTTAATTTAAATAAATATTATTTATAATTTTTTAAAGATTTCTTCAACTTATCATACCACACTAGAAATCTTTAGGCTCTAACTATAAAATATATTTTTAGATTTTTTAGTCTGCACGTTCTTTTATAGATATTATAATTCATTTTGTTAGGTTTTAAAATTGAGTCTTCCTATTTCGAAAACTATTAAACCGATTTTGATGTAACTTTCACTGTTAAAAGTCTAAGATCTAAGAATTATTTTAGGTTATATATCATATCTACATCATGAGGTTGTGCAGTAACATTAAACATGTATGGAGAGTTACTGAATTACTACTAGGGGTGTACCGGAATTCACGATTTTATTTCGGTTCTGTTTCCGGCCGGAACTGTTAAATTCCGGCCTGATTTTGCAGTCATTTTGAACGCACACTGCGTAAACTCAAATAAGTGTTTACTAACATAACAAAAGATACAAATCTGAGTGTACTTATTAATTTAAAGTTTCACTTATATTTATTATAATGAATCAACGATTTATAATTATATTAGGTACATACAACGTAAATGTGCAATAAACTATTTTATTGTCGACAAAAAATTAAAACCGGGTGACGTTACCAAAGAAATAATTGTTGGTGGCATTATTCACGACGATTTAGCATTGTCGATAATGCTCGCTTGAAACCGGGCCAAGTTCCTTAATTTACCATCCCCGCGGACTTTGCCCAGTTGCAATGTGTAATGCTGACATTGGCCGGGCAGTAGAGATCAGATCGGGCCATAAAAAAGTAGCTTAATTTGGTCCGAAACTTTTTTTTTTCGGCCCGGTCCAATCCGGTCCGGTTTATACGATTTATATTAAGGTCAGGACCCAGCCTGGTCTGGTTTATATTAAGGTCCAATCCGACCTGGTCCAAACATTACAAACAAAAATTAAGCCCGGTCCGATCCGATCCGAATTTTGGACCGGGTAATTCGGACCGAATCGGGCTGACCCGGCTCGAACTGATCTAAGATAATTATATTGTATTACAATATTGTATTAGTGGTAAAAATCGAAACTAACACGACTTACACGACTATAAATTATACTGTTGTTAATAATTGTAAAAATAATTGTAAGTAAAAGTTTTGTTTTGAAAAAATAATATATTTATTTATTCGTTAGGTCCGACCCGGCGGTCCGATTTATATTAAGGTAAAGTCCGACCCAGCCCGATCCGATGTATACCAAGGTCCGGACCGGTCCGATCTAACCCGGTCCAAACATTACAAACAAAAATTAAGCCCGGTCAGATCCGATCCGAAATTCAGATCGAGCTAGATTCGGATCGAAACTGATTTCTACCGGACAGTCTCGATTCTGCAGACCCTACGGACTTTGTCCATAACATATATAGAGAATTGGAATTCTATCACTTTTAAAAATATCATATGATATTTGACGTAGAAAATATTATAAAAGAGAAAATCATTTTTATATAAAGAATACGAAAATATTCTTCAATGAATTACATAATGTAAGATCGTTTTGATGAAAATAGACTTGAGAACAACCCTTATTTAAGGCACTATATTTCTCTCTGATGTTGAATCCTCTTAACTACAGCTTAATAGGCTCAACAAATTACTGTAACAACTTTTTCCTTTTAAGAAGCTATACCATTCTATGTTACAGAAAGTCATTTTTCTACATTATTTTTGATTTTTAATAGAATGTTTTGCTGATACGGTTTAAAATAGAATTATATATCGAAAGAGAGGAAATGAATCATTAATTGAACCGTTCAGAAATTAAAATGACTAAATTCAATAAAAATTATTGTAAGGGTTTTTCGGTCTCGTCTGTCTTGAAATCGATACGAGATTGGTTTAAATTTAGACGAGACGTGACCGAGATGATAACTTTATTGTAAATAAAGTTATCATCTTATAAGTATTTTATTCTGAATTCCTTAATATACTTAAATTAAAAGTATGTTTAATTGAGTTTTTTTTTATAAAAAAAAAAAACAAAACAAATAAATCGTACAAGATTTCGGTGTAGAGACGAGATAGTCTTAAATTTAAAGACGAGACTGTAAGTTATAAATTCAAGTCAAGAAGAGTCGTTAGGTTATGGAGGCAAATATGACTCACTTTATTTAAAAATGCTACATTTCGGGTAATAATAATGCATTTATATTAAAAAAGCTATGTTAATGGTAAACTTTGGTTTATTCACTTTTATTTTTATTTTAAGAGATCTTAAAACAGTAAACTAAACTATGGTGGTATAATGGGGCCACTTAACTAAATTAAATATTTTCAGATAATCTTCAATAAAAATAATTTTGATACGCCATCTGTATCTCTTTAAACTATTTTGCCTATGATTTCATTCAAAGTTCTGAGATATTTGAGTGAGTTGATTAATATGATCTAACCTGTGTACAAAACGTAATAAGTAGTTTTTCGACGTATTATTTTCTACTTCAATACTGAAGAAGTTTAATGTGATATATGTACAACACAATATTTTGAAATGATGTACATAAATTAAAAGCATTCAACAATTGCCGCGAAAGCCTATGCCGGGCGTTTTTTAAAAAGACTTTCCAGCGGATTATTTTCAAAATAACGAATTTTTAGAAAAAATGTTTGATTTCAGTTCTGAGGATGCGAAATATTGACACTATGGAGTGACCTTAGAAAGATTCTCTTGATAGGTTTTCAGGTTCAACTTTTATTTTTCAAATCTAAACCTATATTTTTTGTTGCAGATTCGTAATTTACGAAAAAAAATAAACGACTTTTGTCTGAAACTTTTTTTTAAATGTCCGTTTTTTTTTTGATAAGTGCAAACTAAACAGAAATTTCTGGATTTTCAATAATTTTTTACTCAAAAATTATCAATTTTTAAGAAAAATCACAAAATTAAAAAAGTACTAAGAATTAAATAAATAAAATAATTACAAATAAAAAAAAATCTCTTGAGCATCACTTCCTTCATTGAAGCACTTTTTGCTACTAGCAATTATATTTAAAATTTAACAGTTTTCGAGTTAAAAATTATTGAAAATCTAGAAATTTTTGTTTGGCTTAAAAAAATGTTTCTGACAAAAGTTGTTTATTTTTTTCTCGCAAATTACGAATCTGCGACAAAAATATGTGTTTAAATTTGAAAAATAAAAGTTAAATCTGAAAACCCTTCCTAAGGTCATCCCGTAGTGTCAATATTTAGCGTCTTCGCAACCATGAAACTTTTATCTGAAATATTTTTTTCTGAAAATTCGTTATTTTGGAAATAATCCTCTGGAAAGTCTTAAAAAACACCCGGTATACCTACAATATTAAAATTGACGACGTAAAATAGGAAAATATATATTTAAAAAATGATACGCATAATGCACAATCATTTTACATATTTTATTAAAATTCTTGGTAGAAAGTTTTACCTTTATAGAAATAAAAAAGAAATCAATGTGTATATGCGTTTATTTTCTCTGAAACTTTTTTCAGCAATATCTTTTGTATCTGTTCGTACAAGTACAATAAACATATCTCGAGTTGTAAGTGCTTTTTGACAAGTTTGAAATAAAAATCCTAATAACAGATGTAGACATAGACAGTTTAGTCTACATTTTCTCTCTGATCGATATTGCTATTGAATTAAGCTTTTATGCTACAAACATTATATGGAACTAGCTACTTATTGTAAGTGTTTTATGATTGTTAGAAAACATAAAACAAAATTATTTGTTGTAGGTTTATTTTTATATTATTTATGCATAACCGACAATTAACAGTAGATATCAGACCGGTTTGTAATTTAGCAGAAAAATATATTAATTGTGTCAATTAATGCAAGGGGTAGGAAAAAAGATCTTAAAAAAAAAACAAGAAATTATATTTTTCATTTAAAATTTTATACACGATGTGATAAATGATACTTATAGCAATTTAAATTGCACACTCCAGGCAGGCACTGCTTGGAAGTGTGTTCTATTCTCGTCCTATTTTTTTTTCGTATGAAAATTGTTAAAAGGAGCATTATATATTATATTTCTTCAGTAACAAAAGTTTACATTTTCTGAAAGAGAATATTACAATCGCTATATTTACTTAGTTTAATATCGATTGGTTTTAATTTTCGGTTATAAAACTATAAAGTTCAATTTGTCGATTTCATCCCATTTTTAAGTGACGGCAACACACTACAGGTCGCAAAATGTAATAAATCAACAGCAACCCTTTTGAATTCACTTAATCTACTATCAGAATAGAACCATATTAAAACTCAGCCAAATCAGATAAGTAGAAATAAGAAAATGTGCAATTTATTTAATTTTTTTCCATATTTTTGAAAAATTTTAATGTGAAATAGATAGTTAGTCCGGAGGTTCACAAAAGATCCGATAATAATCGCCACAAAAGCTAAAACTGACATATAATGCGGATGTATTTTAATAAGATAAACTATTTTATTTGTAATATTAAGTTATTAATTCTTTATAATAGCGCACTATTCTAGCATTGTACTCACCATTTCACCGAATACGTATTATGTTTTATGTAATAATAATCCTATAGTTATTCTAATTTCACTTGAATTTGATCATCCTTGAACACTGAACATCAAGAAATACAATGACCTAAAACATTCTTGCGAAACTGTGCATCTCAAAACGTTTGGGTTATAGGTACCTTATATTTATGTCCAAAGTCTAAAATTGAGAAATTAAGTATTTTTAACTTTCAAATATCGTCGGTGCACAAGAAATATGACACATACAAAAATTCTCATTTTTCAGGAGAACGATTTTAAAATATTGTTGTGCATTTTCTAGTTATAAAACAGCAAAGTGATACATGATCTCTCTACCTAGTATTTTATTAATTACACAGGTTTACAAAAAAAGTTTATGAATATTTGACGAGACCATCCCTATGTATTTTGACGTCCTGAATCCGAATTTGAGGTCCGTTGACCTTGGTTAGCTCAGTTTCAAGGTCATTTCATGGTCAAATTTTTTTAAATCGCTAAATGATTCTGATAAAAGGAGATATATAGGTTTTTCGGGTCGCTGATTCTTAATTTGACGTCCGTTGACCTCTACGAGGTCATTTCAAGGCCAAAGTGGGAAAAATCGCTCGAAAAAAAAAGAGAAACCTATATATACACCTTTTACCAGATTAATTTTTTATTTTCCCTCTACTATATGTTTTATAGTAGCGGTTTTATATTCAATGGTTTGCCTTACATACGCTTGAACAGGCCATAATATGTCCACTGGTTTTCCTGAGTAAATTTCTAGTCGGATAGGCTTCAGAATAACTTTTTAATAGATATCCTTGGACAGTGTTATGATTTTGTTACATATTTTTTATTGGAAAGAAAGTAATAATCATTTTCTCTTCAATAACTATTGCAATAATTAAAAAGTCTTTTGTTAAATTTTAATAGACACGATTTATTTTCCTGTTTTAAACTTTATTTTGAAAGAAACTGTACTCAAAAATGATATTTTTGTGGGTTGGTGCATTAGTACATAACAGTTTCCACTTACCGAAAAGAATTTTATCGATACACAAATATTGAAAACTGCTGTTTTACTTATTAAATGAAGGGTGTAGAGTTTATCGAGTTGCAGATGAAAAGTTTAAAAAGCGTATTGTAGAATTCATCACTTTAGTTTCAGAGTAATTTTGTACATATCGAGATGAATCTTTATCGATATACAAATATTGAGAACTACTGTTTTACCGTACTGGGTGGTGGGGGAGGACTACAGACCGCAAGTTTGAAAAGCGTTTGCAGGATTCGTGTAACAAGTAAGTGGATGTGTATGTCTGAGGTGGGTGCGTGCCGATGATAAGTAGAATGCGCCAACTTCCGACACAACTTTCACAAACCAATGATACTTACGTAATGCTGTTTGACACTATATATACTATTATGTAGCGTAAGTATTTAATTATATTTAAAAAATACATATAAGGTACTGGCACCAGTTATGGCCGCTATAAGAACAAGGTTCATTGCTTTTGTGATTGACGGGCTTCTTTTTTGTAATTCATGTTCAATTTTTTAAATTATATCCTTTTATTTTGTTTATGTTTTTTCTCCAGTAATGGGTAAAGTAAAACCAGTAATGAAAACGCAGTGATGGGCACTTGCTAGTGATTACAAAATGATAAGTACTACGACACAAAATACATAAAAGAGTGAAATTTGAAACAATATAAAGCAGTTGGTGATAATATAATAATTAATAAATAAATTATATTTATAATTAGTTTAAATGTCCACCATTTTGACACTTATTGACCGATTGTCATCAAATCACGCTGTAAGAAAGTTAATGTATATAGATTAATATTCAGAAATGGCAGTAATCAAATATCAACAAATATTTCTAATTCAGTACATTTAATTAAAAAATAGCCATTACTGGGGTCATATGCATGACTGGTGCCACCTTACTGTACTGCAGTTATAATCTATTTATGTTCATTGAGACTAAGGAGTTTTCGGAAGATGCCTTAGAGATCCGGTCATAAAATATTGTATTATCTTATTAAGTTACTATTGCTTATTGTTACTGGCAGTGATGGATTTATAATAATGCATACTAGGCACTGGCCTAGGGCATCATCACAGAGAGAGGCGCCACAAAAAGATTTTTTTTCATAGTTCGGTTATTTAACTTCTGATTAAAAATTATATGTTTGCATAGGACTTATAGCATTTATGATTACTTCATTATGGTTTCAGCACTTTTTAATGGTAAGAATTATAATAAAAACATTGCGATACATATTTACAAATTGAGGTGAAAATAATATTTTCTATTAATTGAGATGCTATTACCAATAATAATAAAGAGCATATTAAGAAATCGTGAAATTTCGCCTAAAGTCCAAAGCAAAGGAACAAATTTACGTAGGCAGAGATGTTATACATACTATCCACAAATATCCGACATCCAACACATGACATTTTTATTCTAACAAATCTAATACCTACTGATAATTTTTTAAACTTATTGTTAGATACATACCTGATCTTGACTTCTGGGTGTAAGCCGCGTCGATTTGGTCGTGTTATCGGCACTTTTAGGAGAGTCCTGAAGATGTCCACTGCAATATGTGACGAAACGTTGACCGATATCATGACCAAATTGACGCGGTTTAGACCTAGAAGCCAAGACCCGTATCAAGATCACCGCGGAAGCCTCAAGACTTATACATACATGACAAAGGTCACAACATATATGTATGTATGCTATTATTCGGACCAGCACAAATTATTTGTCTGTATTTACGTATTCATGGAATTGATTTATATTTGTATATAAATATATTTTTAGCTTCCATCGTTGAATAAATGAATACATACATTATTAATGTGTCGGAAAATTATAAAACAAAAGAGTGTGGTATATGAAAAATACCTAAGAAAAATCTTTAAAACAGGCTTGGCCAACCCAAATTGCTCCACGGGCCGATTGATGACCTACATTATTTTTTCGAGGGCCGCACATAAATAATAATTATAATTTTTTTTCTCATAATTTGTACGATATCTGGCTTTACAACGAATTTCGTACTTATTGAACTCTTTTTCTAGTCACGTTCATTTGTAAAAAGTATTATAGAACTACTTACATATATACCCGGTAATCTCAGAAGCAATAAATGCTCCTATTGAAAACTTGTACCCCGGAACTAATAATAAAGGTACAGAAATACATATAAAGACGCCAATAATAAGAGTTTTAACCATCCAACTCTCAACCATATATATAATATATATAAAAAAGTTAAGCAAACTATCATAGGGTTTTGAACCTTCAATATTTCACTTCTGGTCACAGACAGTGTTGCTAGTATGAACTCACTAAAAAAGTACGATAGGTTTACCAAAATGGTACGAAATTTGACAAAAAGGTACGGTTTCAACTTTTTAAACTGTTGTGATTAAAGAACTTTTTCTGTCACATTTTGTCGCCCCTAACCCCTGATACTACAGATGTTAAAATTGTTAGAAATATATTTGAATTATTATTATTTATTTAATTATAGATATCTTTTATTTTATTTTGTGTTAAAAAACATCAATTATCAAGTAATTAATGGACGCTCCCCGGAACGCCCCTAATGTTTCGTTAAAAACCGTCAATACTGAAAAGTAGATATACTACACGAAAAAGTTAAGGTACGTTTCGTTTTTACTTTAATTTTAATTAGTGTTATTCATAATAAACATTTTATTTTTTTATTATTTTTTTACGTAGTGAAGCTGAATAAAAGCTTGTAAAAATCTTTGTGGGGCAAAAGGTACGGTCAGAGCTGAGGTACGATTTTGGTACGGTCGGGTCATGAATAGTACGAAAACCGTACTAAAAAGTACGTTCTGGCAACACTGGTCACAGATGAAGAGTTGTAAGTAATTATTAATTAAATAACTGAATCTGTATTTCTTACCGTTTAGGAAATCTCTATGCATTTTACGGTTATCTTGGACATCCTGTATAAATGCACACATACATCCATACACCGTAATAATGAGCTTACATAATAACTTACTTACTTACTGTCAAAGTGTGGCATAATTTATTGAGTCTCCTTTGTCCTGAAGCGATGTGACTTTATTTATGAAATACACACTGTGCAAGTGAATCTATGACGTTGGAAAGTTTTGCATGGAAGATTACAATGCATAACTGTTATCATAAATGCCTGCGTGAAAAATAACCGACCTATATAGGTAATCATTTTACTTGTCATATAAAAAATAGTTCTGAGCATAGACTAGCATCTGTTAAATAAATTTTAAACATTTCAAATGTTCAAATGCCAAAGCGACTAACAATAACATGAATTGCTTACCTATCAGTTCATTTTTGTTTCCCGCCATATCGAAAATACCAGAAGCTTATTTGTGATCGTTTTAAAATTTTTCTCCGATTTAAAATTTTTTTCAGGTCAAGACAAACTCTTTTCGATCCGTGTTTGTGTTTTTTCCTAGTTAGAACTATTTCGGTTATAAGAGTTTTGATTAAAAATTATATTTTTGCACAAGACTTATAGAATTTATGATCACTTCATTATGATTTCAGCACTTTTTAATGATAAGAATTATATTAAAAAGATATTACAATATTTGCAAATCGAGGTGAAAACAATATTTTCTATTAATTGTGATGTTATTACCAATCTAATCTATCTAATATATAAAAATTAATGTTCGTTTGTATGAGGTTTATCGACTCGAGAATTATTTAACCGATTTCAATGCGGTTTTCACCAAAAATAGTTAGATTAATTTTTCTGAGCAGTATCATGGTTATTAATATTTTATGAAAACTTAAGATTTAACTTCAAAAGACTAAAAAAATCTTTATCAACTTTTGTCATTTAGTTATATTAAAATAGAGTATATAGCCATGGAATACAGAATTCTATAATTTACGGTTTCAGTATTTTATTAATTTAGGTTACTATGATTACACGACTTTTTCAAATATTTTGTGGAACAAATAGATGATTTTTGACACATGCTAACAATTAAATATTTTGAAATATTATATTGATTGAAAATTAAAACATAAAGAAACAAATATTTTGAAATATATTGATTGCAAATTAAAACATAAAGAAACATTTCACTTCCAAAAAAGGTAAAATATCGAAATTAATTGTTGTGGTTGTTGCTTACCTATTTATTAATTTATTTTTGATTTTCATACAAATTCTAAGACAAGACCTGGTGTTTCCTGGGAGTTTGAAAATAAAGTTTAGGTGTATAATTTTTGTCGGGTGGGCATGAAAACTTTGTGTTTAATTGATTCAATATCCCCGGGTAACACCGGATACAATACGCTAGTAATAATAATAAATAGTAGGTATATGTAATATGTATAATGTAAGTAAGCGTGAAATTTCGCCTCAAGTCGAAAGCAAAGGTACAAATTTACGTAGGTAGAGATGTTATACATTAGGATGGTTTTTAATTTTTATTTTTTCGGTCCCGTAGGCCTATGTTTTAACTTTGGATCAAAAGTTAATTGTCCCAAAATTTCAGACTCATAGATCAAACCTGTGGACGGCGCAAACCGAGTCTTTTTCCTATTTGATTAACATGAGAAAAATTACTTTTTTACTTATTTATGCGTGAATATCTCGTTGAAAAATTTATTTATTTTAATTTCTTACAGCAGCATATCGTACAGAGTTAAATTTCTTACAAAAAAGATCCGAAGTGCTCAATTCATAGAGCACTTAATTCTCTAGAAAATAATCCCCTAAGAAATTTTCAAAAAAAAATTTTTTTTCAACGAGATATTCACGCGTAAGTAAAAAAATAATTTTTCCCATGTTAATCAAATGGGATAAAGACTCGGTTTGCGCTGTCCACAGGTTTGATCTATGAGTCTGAAATTTGGGGACAATTAACTTTTGATCTAAAGCTAAAACATAGGCCTGCGGGACCGAAAAAATAAAAATAAAAAAAAACACCCTATTATACATATACATATGTACCAAATACTATTTTCTATTATATCTTCCACACAAAGTTCAAGTTTATGCTGTATTTCAATCAAAAAATAAATTAATCTCTCGCCATTACAAATGCATTAAATATGTACATTTATATTTGGTCGAGTTTGAAACATAATTCAAAATGAAAAAATCCAATACAATAATTTTCTTTGAAAATTTAACAACAAATTACAAAAAGAGAAAAACTAGGGCTCCAAAAATTTCAATCCGGCGCTGGCTTAGATAATGTAAATATAGGACTTCACACGAATCGAGACTTTATTTAGATGAGTCTCGTCTCGTTTCAATTTTAATTTTACATATGGATAAAAAAGGACATACTCAGTAGAGATTTATATTTACTTCGATAATTTGATGTCAGCTTTGTTGTGTTCACATGTGCAATGGCAAATAATTTAATGAAAGAGACTGGAAGTCACTGAACAGATTCAACAAAGTAAATGTTAAGTGGCTATTCGACCATTTTCTTGAAGAAAGTGTAAGGAGAAGCCCTTTCGAGTCAACAGCGCTTTTGAACATTTTAAAGGTATATTGGCGATCTAGGTTTTCAAATCAAACTCAATGTAAGGAAGTATACAGGAAGATTTAGCATTGTCGTGTCAAACTTTAACAGTAAATTGAGAAAAATATTTTAAGCAAAAAACTTTATATGAACATGTGTGAGGAAGCCACACCGTTAAATATTTTGTTTAAAATTAGTTTTTATTTAATACTAGCGCATTGGACTCGGTGTTACTCGGGTTAATATCCATACAATCATAGTGACCTAAAATATTCAACATGCCCACCCGGTTCACCACGAATTGTTTTTTCCGACTTGTTTACACAAAATATCCACAAATTATACACCTAAACCTAACCTTTCCATTAGTAAAAAGGAGAATAAAATCCGTTCAGTAGTTACTGAGAAAATCGTGTAAAATTATATTTTCAAACTCCCAGGAAACACCAGGTCCCGTCTTAGAATTTGTATGAAAATAAAAAAATAAAAATAAATAGGTTAGTAATAATCATAATCAATTTCGATATTTTACTTTTCATGGATGTGAAATGTTTCTTTGTATTTTAATTTTCAATCAATTGAATTGTTAACATGTGTCAAAAATCGTCAAATTGATCGACAAAATATTTGAAAGCGACGTGATCATAGTAACCTAAATTAATAAAATAAAATATTGAAACTGTAAATTATAGAATTCTGTATTCGATGGCTATGTATTCTATTTTTATATACCTAAATGACAGTTGTATGCTATAATATCATGAAAACAAAACACGACTTGATAAAGGTTTTTTTAGTCTTTTTTTTAGATCTTAAGTATTCATAAAATATTAATAGCCACGAAATTGCTGAGAAAAATTATTTAACTATTATTGGTGAAAACCGCATTGAAATCAGTTCAGTAATTCCCGAGTCTATAAGCCTCATACAAACGAACATTTTAGATTTTGTAGATAGTAAACTACAGAATTTGCAGCTGATATCTGATATCCCAAGTGGTGCACACTTATGTATGTTCTTTTTCGCTATCACAACTTTTATCTATCTTATATTATACACTAACAAATTAAGAAACACATTTTAATGAAAATAGAACTGTCAACAATTTTGCCCAAAGCTAACTAATATCAAAAGATATGTATTTGATGAGAAACCTTTTTTTTATTTTCTTAAAAACGCAAAGTAGATTTGAGCTGTCACCTTCGAAATTACCAAAATGGGTATGAAAAGTCAAACATTTCTAGTTCCAAGAATTGATTTGAGATGGTACTGGTTATTTTCGGGGATAGACAAGGGGGCGTAATTAGGCTTGGGGACGAAAGGTGCATTTTTTCCCATAAAATTATATCTACTTGGTTATGTTTGGACCTCGTTTAAATGCTATAGTTCTGAAAAATATTCCTGAATCCTCAGATTAATAAGAAACCTATTAATGATAAAAATATTTTGTATTTTCCCCCTATCATAATTCATGCAGTAAAGGGTTAAAATCGATAATGTCGATGAGACTTATAAATAAAGTTATATTATGTCCGTCTCATCTTGTCTCGTCAATAATTTCAGTTTTGGTCTCGTAAACGAGACAGAATCGACAATAGTCCAATCTCAAAGTAAAGCCCTATCAATTCCACAAAAGAAACAACCATATAATTTAATAGACCAGTGCAATTGTAAAAATCACTTGCATTAATTCTTATGTGAAAAAATAAATATTTGGTTGGTGCAAGTTATTCATTGGGTCATGAACATTTGTGCATCACACTATAATATAAACGTGTGCGTATATATATATATACACTCATCCAAACAATTAAAGGAACAAGAATTTAAACATTTTTTTTCGGTGTTTTTTGAAGTGCTGTATCTTTGTGAAAAATGGTCGTATCGAAATAAAACAAAAAGCATTTTAAAGCGTCAAGTTTCTAGTTTTGAGATTTTTTTAGCATAGTTTTTTTTGAGTTACGGTTATCGCGCAATCAAAAGAAATAGTGGGACACAAAAATTTTCCAATTTTTAAAATTTTTTTTAAGGGTCCGCGGGCTTGGGAATTTTTTTTTCAGTTAAACCAATGCATTGGTCAGTTAACTTGTTTATTCAGCTTTAATTTTGATTTTTTTTTTGGTCTCTCTCAATTTTTTTTCGCCGAGATATCTGCCTTTAAATGAAAAATGATTCTTTTGTCTTCGATGATCAATATATCAGCAACTAATGATTAAATAGTAAATTTAAGGGCAGTTTTAAAAACTTGAATAAATTTCCTACAAGACCCTTTCATGACTTTATTAGAAAAAAAATTTTTTTTACCCTCACCATTAGTGTGAAAAAGTACAAAAAAATGACCTTTTATGTTCTTTTAGTAAATCTATCGCTACTTTACAAATATTGATGGGAAGACTAATGTTGCCAGGTGATTTTACAGCTTAATGTACCGCCAACAGCCCTGTAAATTTTTAAATTGATCCATCGAAAGGTTTGGATGAGTGTATATATATGTCTGTCCAGCCGCTTTAGCTTTATGGAATCACGATTCACCGAACCGATTTACGTAATTTTTTTTTTGTTATGTAGCTTCATCCTTCTTTCAGTTAATTGTGTAGGTTTCATTTCTTAGCTATGAAAGGTTTCCAAGTTATGAATTTTTTCTAGAGCAAGATGTGAAAATTTTCGTTAAAATTAAATTTTTAAGGTAAAAACCATAGGCTTTTTTTTCTAATCCGACGTTTTGATTGGTCGAAAATGACGTCAGATCTGTCTGATTTAAAATTCACGTGCTTTTTGACAGATGACATGTTCTAGAATATTCTAGATTATTCTAAAAGGTTTTTCATCCTTTTCAAATTAACTCTCGCGCGAGAAGTGTGTTTCTGTTTTTTATATAAGGTTGAGAAATTATTTATTTACTTGAAGGAACAAGCGCCTTCACTAGGGATGGGCACGTGAAAAAAATATATCGATAAATATCGAATCGATACTTTTAAGCTGCATCGATTATTATCGAGTAAAAAATATCGATATATCGTTATATCGATATATCGACATTTTTTGTAAAGGTGCCTTTTCATGTGACGTTAGACCAGCGTCTAACGTCACGTGACCGATTTTAAATTTTTGAATTTTAGCTGTCAACTACTGTTTGACGTTTAAAAGTATACGCAAACATACCATAGACAAACCTGACAAAGTGTTTTTAATCTTTTTATCGGATTCATGCAATGCATTTGAACTATTCCAATGATAGCAAGAATAGTACGGAGTGACACTTACCAATTATACTAAATTGAATTAAAAAGATATCGAATTCGATACTCGTAAATAAATATCGATTTATCGATTTATGACAATTATAAATATCGACGATATTTATCGATTATTTTATAAAAAAATATCGATATTTTGATATATCGATTATTTTTGCCCAACCCTAGCCTTCACAACAGCTTGCACTTTGTTCTGGTCAACTTGACTAAGATGTTCTCGGATGGACCGAAGTCAAGTCCGATGCTTAAACAACGCAGAAGACGACAGTTACTCCTGTTTCTCGGAATATCACCCGAGGTTACATAGAAGCCGTGTTACGTCTGATTGGTCGAAAATGACATGACGTATCTGTCAGAAGTCACGTGGTTTTTGACACATGACAGGTGTCATATTTTTTGACGTTTGTAAAAAAAATATTTTTATTAAAATTATTGAAAATTTCAGAATATGCGAAAATAACGTCAAGGGCGTATCAAAAAAGAAAATAAGGTCTGGAAACTGTCACATTAATAAAATTGTATAAAAATATAATTTGTAATCGTTTTGTTGTAGTCATATTGATGCAATTTATCCAAAAGTTCACATTTAAAAATAATTAAGCCAGGGGCGGGTGTCATAAAAAATATATGACATTTTTTTACACATGGGATTTGTCAAATTTCGTAACATTTGTAAAATATTAGATTTTTTAAAATTTTTCAATAATTTAAAATTTCAGAAAAATATAAAAATAATAAATAGATCATGAGCGTATAAAAAAAATTTACTATGATCATTTTCTAATAAAATTTTATTTATTGATTTATTATTTTTTAGAAAGTGTGAGATTGATATAACATTATCTAAAAATTTATATTTAAAAATATTAGTCAGGAGCGTCGCATAAAAAATATTTAAAAATTTTATTTTTTAATCATGACGTAAAAAATTGATTTTGTTTGAAATTGAACAAAAATTTAAAACTTTAGAAATATATAGAAATAATAAATGAGTCAAAAAATTTGCATTAACCATTTTTTTTAAACAATTTTACAAAAAAATAGTTTTTAATCATTCGGTTGTTGTGAAATTGATGTTATTTACCCAACAAATTATATTTTATAATAATTAAGTCAGAGGTGTGGTCTTAAAAAAAATTTATTTGGTATTTTCTCATAAGATTGTATAAATAACATAAAATAAAGATCGTAATAAAATAATTTAACCAAATAAACAACATCGAAAATGCTTCAATGCATTGAATATGTTCAACGCAAAACAATGTGAAAATTGATAATGATTTATTGGGAATTTTTTTAGAGTATCAAAATTTAATGTTAAGGGTATAAAATAAACAAACGAGGGTCGCAGCCGAAGGCTGAGACCCGAGTACGTTTGAGGTTAGGGTGATTTGTACATGTAAATTGTAATATTACTGGAAATGTAATAATGATAAATGATTATCCCCGCCAAATTAAAGAATTATTTACTTATTATTTATTTAAAACAATTACAGTGAAATATTTTATGAAAATTTGAGACAAAAGTTAATATAAAAAATAATTTATATTTTATCAATCAATATTTTATCAAATATGGCGCGATAAGGGGTTGGGGCGCGAAGCGCCCAGGGGCAAAGCCCCTAGTCACACTATAATATAAACGTGTGCGTATATATATATATATATATATATTTATTATTGTTTCAAATTGGGATTTTTTTCCAAGGTCAAAATAAAGAAAATTTAAAAAAAATTCTTATTTAATTACACATACGTGCATTTATTTCATAAAATAGCTATTTTTTCGAATGTTATAAACATTCTTCTTCAGTGCATAAATTTCTTTTTTATATATATATCTACAAAATAATATCACAAAATTAGGAAAAATCCTTTTACAAAATTCAGATAGAAACAGAAAAACAATATTTATTCTACTTACGCTATGACATTGATCAATCAATTCAGAAAAGAAGGAAAAATATTAAAAATAAACAAAATTAAACTTCAAAAGCATTCTTGCAATTAACGAAAAATATAATTCTACTTAAAACTAAAAAAATATATTTCTATTTTAACCACATAATATTTTTCTCCTTCTCTTCCATTCCATCAGTTCCTTACACATTATATTATATTAACAATTAATATTTTAAAACCACAAAAAAATTTTTTTAAATAATATACGACCATGTGTTTTAAAGAATTAGCAAATGACAAGAAACGGAAATAATCAGGTTAAATTAGTGATGAAATAAACAACAACACACAAACTATTCAAATAGTTACCAACTTAAATTTAGCAAAAAAAAAAAAAAAACCTAGACATATGAAATGACATTTGTAAATATACAACTGACTTAACCTTTAAAAAAATTCAATCATGAAGTAAATTATGATAATTTTGTTTTAAATAATTAATATTTTCTCTAGAATTAACACTTAGAGGGTCTTGAATAATATGAATGGACTCACTTATAAGTCTTTTTTTAAGGGACGTTTGATAATCCAATATTTTAACATCATCATAATCAAATTCATGCTTGAATTTTTGACAGTGGGTTTTTAAGGCTGTAACCTCATTTTTTGCATACTTATGGCTATTAATTCTATTAGAAAGATATTGTTTTGTTTGTCCAATGTACGAGGCAGAACAATTATTACAGTTTATTTTGTATATCAAATTATAAATAATAATAATAATAAAGTCCATAATAATAATAATAAAGTCCAATAATAATAATAAAGTCCATAATAATAATAATAAAGTCCATAAAAAATTAAATAACTTAAAAACAATTTCGAATAAAAGAAAAGAATCTTATAAAAAAAATTACATTAACAGTTCACTTAGTATAATTGGAAAATTTGAAATTACTGATATAAATGAAACAAATCCAGGTAAAAATAAAATTAATAAAACTAATCTCAATAAGAATAAAAATAGCATAATTTACCCAGAAGATTTAAAATTTGAACCTAGCAAAGATTACTCAAATAATTTTGTAGTTAATTTAACCAACGAAGTAATCCCTGACAACGTTTTAAATACCCTTAAATTAGGACCTAAATTTAATCTACCTTACAAAAAAATGCCTATAAAGGATATTATAATATCATTTGAGTCTGGCATTGAACAATTAGATAGTGATATTGAGAAGTGTAATATTAGAAATGAATTCTCATATAATTTAAACAATTTTTACAACAATTTAAAAAATAATAAGGATAAATGTAACAAAAAACTTTTATTTGACATAAATCAAACCAAAAACTTTTTAAAAACTAATTCCCACCTCAAAATTATTAAAGCTGATAAGTCTAGTAAAACTGTTATAATTAATCAAGATAATTACAATATTAAAATGTTAGAATTGCTTAATGATGAAAACACATATCTTAAGATTAAAAAAGACCCAACAAATGTTTTTCAAAATAAAAATAACTCTATAGTGCAGAACTTTCTGGATAAGAAATATATTGATAATAACACGGCCAATTACCTAAAAATACATAACTCAACTCCACCACAAATATATGGTTTAATTAAAATTCATAAAGAGAACAACCCACTCAGACCGATTGTTGCATCATTTAACTCCCCTTTTCAAAAATTATCTAAATTTCTAGCTAACATATTAAAAAATATAACCAATAATGATCATACTGTTAAGGATTCTTGGCAATTTCATTCTTTTATCAACAACTATAAAATCCCACCAAAATATAAATTAGTATCGTTAGATGTCAAATCATTGTTTACAAACATACCAATAGACAAAACAATAGAAATAATTGAAAATAAATGGGAAAGTATTAAAGAATATACAAAAATTGAAAAAATTGATTTTATTAATGCTTTAAAGTTCTGTTGCAAAAATTCTTATTTACAATATGAAAATCAATTTTACATGCAAATTTATGGTGCTCCAATGGGTTCATCCTTATCAGTGGTATTAGCCGATATAATTTTAAATGATTTACAAGAAGATATACTTAAAAAATTTAATTTTAATATTCCTTTTTTTAAAAGATATGTGGATGATATTCTTACATGTTTACCTATTGATAAAATTGAATATGTGTGTGAATTATTTAATTCTTACCATAATAGACTACAATTTACTTTTGAAACTGAAAATGATAAAAGGGAGATAAATTTTTTGGATATAAGACTTATTGTCAATAAAAGTTGTAATATTGAAACAATTTGGTATACTAAAAATACTTGGTCAGGCAGATATTTAGATTTTAATTCTATATCTTCAATATCTCATAAAAGAAATGTTATTATTGCTATCCTTGATAGAGCGATTACCTTTACAAACCAGAAATATCAAAAAGAAATTATAAAAAAAGTTTACAATATTTTCTTAATAAATAATTATCCGATTGAATTTATAAAAAAAGTTATTAACAACAGATTAAAGAGTATTTTATATAAAATTAATAAAAAAAAGAACATAAATATTAACAGTAACGATTCACATTTTAAAGAAAAAAACAAAAGTAATAATAGTCTTGATAATAATAGCACTGATACTAATAACAATTATTTTTCATTCCCATATATTCCAGTTCTTTCTGAAAAGTTAAAAAAGATTAGTAAGAAATATAACTTAAAATTAATTGACAAAAATTCATATACGTCAAAAATTTTTTTTTCTAACCTTAAAAATCCGATTGACAAAGGTAAACGCTCAAATTTGATATACAAAATAAACTGTAATAATTGTTCTGCCTCGTACATTGGACAAACAAAACAATATCTTTCTAATAGAATTAATAGCCATAAGTATGCAAAAAATGAGGTTACAGCCTTAAAAACCCACTGTCAAAAATTCAAGCATGAATTTGATTATGATGATGTTAAAATATTGGATTATCAAACGTCCCTTAAAAAAAGACTTATAAGTGAGTCCATTCATATTATTCAAGACCCTCTAAGTGTTAATTCTAGAGAAAATATTAATTATTTAAAACAAAATTATCATAATTTACTTCATGATTGAATTTTTTTAAAGGTTAAGTCAGTTGTATATTTACAAATGTCATTTCATATGTCTAGGTTTTTTTTTTTTTTTTTGCTAAATTTAAGTTGGTAACTATTTGAATAGTTTGTGTGTTGTTGTTTATTTCATCACTAATTTAACCTGATTATTTCCGTTTCTTGTCATTTGCTAATTCTTTAAAACACATGGTCGTATATTATTTAAAAATTTTTTTTTGTGGTTTTAAAATATTAATTGTTAATATAATATAATGTGTAAGGAACTGATGGAATGGAAGAGAAGGAGAAAAATATTATGTGGTTAAAATAGAAATATATTTTTTTAGTTTTAAGTAGAATTATATTTTTCGTTAATTGCAAGAATGCTTTTGAAGTTTAATTTTGTTTATTTTTAATATTTTTCCTTCTTTTCTGAATTGATTGATCAATGTCATAGCGTAAGTAGAATAAATATTGTTTTTCTGTTTCTATCTGAATTTTGTAAAAGGATTTTTCCTAATTTTGTGATATTATTTTGTAGATATATATATAAAAAAGAAATTTATGCACTGAAGAAGAATGTTTATAACATTCGAAAAAATAGCTATTTTATGAAATAAATGCACGTATGTGTAATTAAATAAGAATTTTTTTTAAATTTTCTTTATTTTGACCTTGGAAAAAAATCCCAATTTGAAACAATAATAAATTATTCGTCAATATGGTCATATACATAAACCAAAATATATATATATATATATATGAGCATTTCCAGTAGTTTTTTTAAAAAACAGGGCGCACGTATGTCACCGATTTTGCTCCCAAATTTTTTTCTCAAAGTACATATCAAAAAAACATGTTTCCCAAAATATTTTCCCCCCGCCCCCTTTTTTGGCTGAATTACGATTTTTTAAACTTTTGAAATCGAGCGAAATTAGACTTTTTTCAATAGTACCTTATTTTTCAAAATGTCCCTTATTATACATGTTATAGGGCTCATTTTCTTCGTTTTTTGTTGATCTTTCATTTGAAATCGGTTTTAGAGCCGAATATTCAATTTTAGCCGAATGCGGTACCAAAACATTAAGTTTGATTTTTTGTAAAAATAGTCGATTTTGAAATTGCCGCCAAATATTTTGGTTTCAACCAATATACTTCCGATAAAGGTCATTTTATTCTATTTTTTATGTAGTTTCCAAATATTTATAGATTTTTTAATTTGGTCAAAAACTTTTAAAGTTACACTTGTTTTAAGATGTCTTATTTTTAAAAAAGCGCTATATTCACACCATTCAAACTTTTTTCTCTACACTCCAAATTGCACCAAATTTTGGCAAAAGCTTCCTTTTTTTATCCTTAAAACAACCCTCAAAAAACATTTTTTCATATTGAGCTCCTAAGTGAGATATAATTTTTATAAAACACCTAATTACTCGTGTATTAAAGATAAGAATTTACAGGAATTTTCAGTGTTTCTGAAATATCGGGGCTCCTGATAATCGAATAAAAAATATACTACTTAATTCGTTATGAAATTCCCTACAAATCTACATAAGTTAAATTTTTTTAGATTAATTAAAAAACCTATAAAAAAATAAAAGCCGAGCGAGCGCAAGCGAGCCAGTCTTAGAAATGAGTACATACCTATTAAACAACGAAGTTATGAGACACTATTACATTTAAAGGTGTTATTAAATAAATTAGGAATCGATGTACAAAGTTTTTATTTATTTGTAGGTTTTGTAATTAATCTAAAAAAATTTAAGTTATGTAGATTTGTAGGGAATTTCATAACGAATTAAGTGGTATATTTTTTATTCGATTATCAGGAGCCCTGATATTTCAGAAACACTGAAAATTCCTGTAAATTCTTATCTTTAATACACGAGTAATTAGGTGTTTTATAAAAATTATATCTCACTTAGGAGCTCAATATGAAAAAATGTTTTTTGAGGGTTGTTTTAAGGATAAAAAAAGGAAATTTTTGCCAAAATTTGGTGCAATTTGGAGTATAGAGAAAAAAGTTTTAATCGTGTGAATATAGCGCTTTTTGAAAAATAAGACATCTTGAAACAAGTGTAACTTTAAAAGTTTTTGACCAAATTAAAAAATCTATAAATATTTGGAAACTACATAAAAAATAGAATAAAATGATCTTTATCGGAAGTATTTTGGTTGAAACCAAAATATTTGGCGGCAATTTCAAAATCGACTATTTTTACAAAAAATCAAACTTAATATTTTGGTACCGCATTCGGCCAAAATTGAATATTCGGCTCTGAAACCGATTTCAAATGAAAGATCAACAAAAAACGAAGAAAATGAGCCCTATAACATGCATAATAAGGGGCATTTTGAAAAATAAGGTACTATTTAAAAAAGTCTAATTTCGCTCGATTTCAAAAGTTTAAAAAATCGTAATTCGGCCAAAAAAGGGGGCGGGGGGAAAAGATTTTGGGAAACATGTTTTTTTGATATGTACTTTGAGAAAAAAAATTGGGAGCAAAATCGGTGACATACGTGCGCCCTGTTTTTTAAAAAACTACTGGAAATGCTCATATATATATCTGTCCAGACACTATAGCTTTATGGAATCACGATTCATCGAACCGATTTACGTCATTTTTTTTTGTTATGTAGCTTCATCCTTCTTCCAGTTAACTGTGTAGGTTTCATTTCTTAGCTATGAAAGGTTTTCGAGTTATGATTTTTTTTCTAGGGCAAGATGTGAAAATTTTCGTTAAAATTAAATTTTTAAGATAAAAACCATAGGCTTTATTTTCTAATCCGACGTTTTGATTGGTAGAAAATGACGTCAGATCTGTCTGATTTAAAATTCCGAAGTCATATGGTTTTTGACACATGACAGGTGTCATATTATTTGACGTTAATAAAAAAAAATATTTTTTTTAAAATTATTGAAAATTTCAGAAAATGCGAAAATAACATCAGGAGCGTATCAAAAAAGAAAATAAGGCAGGAAAAAAAATTATCAAAATATAATTTGTAATCGTTTTGTTGTAGTCATATTGATGCAATTTATCCAAAAATTCACATTTAAAAATAATTAAGCCAGGGGCGGGTGTAATAATAAATATATGATATTTTTTTACACATGGGAGCTGTCAAATTTCGTAACATTTGTAAAAATATTAGATTTTTTTTAAATTGTTCAATAATTAAAATTTTTAGAAAAATATGAAAATAATAAATAAATCATGAGCGTATAAAAAAATTTACTATGATCATTTTCTAATAAAATTTTATTTATTGATTTAATATTTTTTAGAAATTGTGAGATTGATATAACATTATCTAAAAATTTATATTTAAAAATAATAGTCAGAAGCATCGCATAAAAAATATTTAAAATTTTTATTTTTTAATCATGACGTAAAAAATTGATTTTGTTCGAAATTGAACAATAATTAAAAACTTTGGAAATATATAAAAATAATAAATGAGTAAAAAAATTTGCATTAACCATTATAATAATAAATAACATCGAAAATGCTTCAATGCGTTGAATATGTTCAACACAAAACAATGTGAAATTGATATTCGCAATGATTTATTGGTAATTTTTTTAGAGTATCAAAATTTAATGATAAGGATATAAAATAAACAAACGAGGGTCGCAGCCGAAAGCTGAGACCCGAGTACGTTTGAGGTTAGAGTGATTTTTACATGTAAATTGTAATATTACTGGTAAAGTAATAATGATAAATGATTATCCCCGCCAAATTCAAGAATTATTTACTTATCAGCATTTAAAACAATTACAGTGAAATATTTTATGAAAATTTGATAAGACAAAAGTTAATATAAAAAAATAATTTATGTTTTATCAATTGATATTTTATTAAATGTGGCGCGATAAGGGGTTGGGGCGCGTAGCGCCCAGGGGCAAAGCCCCTAGTAATAATATATGAATCATTGCGCAATTGTTTAAGCAATGTATTAACAACAATAGTCAATGTCGAAAAGGCTGCAGCCGGGTAAGCATGCAAAACATGCCTTTACATGGATTTGGCTGATTATTTTTTTGGAAGTCACATTCTATTAAACATTCAACCTGACCAAATATTAGCTTCCAAAAATTTATAGTTTTCGAAAAAAAAATTTTTTTTGATTTTCAAAAAAAAATTTTTTTTTGTTAATCTGTCAGTCGAATTTGATGGTGCTTGAAATATATTATAGAGGTACTTATGACTCATCAGAGGTAATTTTATTATGATCCTTTGTACATAATAAACCAGAAAAAAAAATTAATAAAATTTAAAAAATCAAAAAAGACCATGTTGTCTTCGGAGGGCAATCACAATTTTTTTATATATTATACCTTGTATTTACCCAAACAACATATCAAAATCCCAAATTGATACAAAGGGTATAACATACTCGTATAAATTCGCATGCGGTCGTATCGGAGTGGCGCGAGCGTGGCGCGGGCGAGTGCAAGTGTATTAATACTTTTAAAATATCTCTAATTTGTTGCTAAACAGGACTGGGCTAGCCCAGAGGCATATCGAAAATTTGACGGGGCCCATAGTTTGACAAAATCAAAATATAGAGGCCGTAGCCGGGAATATATGGGAACTGCTCCATTGAATCAATTTAACAAATTTTTTTCTCATAGGTTGCTTTTTAAGTAAAATTAAATCGCCCTAAATGTCTGTGCTTCAATATATTCATTTTTGCTCAGATAATTTTTATTAAAAAAAATAAATCTTGTCTATAGTTTTTAATGGATGAAGATTCGCTAGTTGACAGCGGAAATGTGATTTGTTACTACTAAAGTCGATTATAAACATTTCTAAGCGATTTGGGGCGATTTTTTGTTACTTAAAAAGCAACCTATGAGAAAAAAATTGTAAAATTAATTCAATGGAGCAGTTCCCATATATTCCCGGCTACGGCCTCTATATTTTGTTTTTGTCAGACTATGGGCCCCGTCAAATTTTCGATATACCTCTGGGCTAGCCCAGTCCTGTTTAGCAACAAATTAGAGATATTTTAAAAGTTTTAAGACACTTGCACTCGCCCGCGCCACGCTCGCGAGACTCCGACACGACCGCATGCGAATTTATACGAGTATGTTATACCCATTGTATCAATTTGGGATTTTGATATGTTGTTTGGGTACATACAAGGTATAATATATAAAAAAATTGTGATTGCTCTCCGAAGACAACATGGTCTTTTTTGATTTTTTAAATTTTATTAATTTTTTTTCTGGTTTATTATGTACAAAGGATCATAATAAAATTACCTCTGATGAGTCATATAATATATTTCAAGCACCATCAAATTCGACTGACAGATTAACAAAAAAAAATTTTTTTTTGAAAATCAAAAAATTTTTTTTTTTCGAAAACTATAAATTTTTGGAAGCTAATATTTGGCCAGGTTGAATGTTTAATAGAATGTGACTTCCAAAAAAATAATCAGCCAAATCCATGTAAAGGCATGTTTCGCATGCTTACCCGGCTACAGCCTTTGATGTTTTCATCCAAATTTGTAGGTGAAAATTTAGGAAATTGTCTATAAACAAGTAAAAACTGATATCCTATCGTGTAGAGCAGATAAAAATCTATACAAAATTTTAATATCACTAGTACAATACGTGAAAGTTAATACAAAATTATAACATACATTTTTTAGATACGTTCATAACAAATGATATATGAATTTTTCAGAATTTTTGGTTAATATTTAAACTATTCATTTGAACTGTTTATTAAGCCGTTCTATTTCTCGAATAGCGCAAAAAAGGAGTCATTTTGATGCTATTTAATGTAACAAAACAGTTGTGAAAATTACCCAGATATCAAAATTATAAAAATTGTAATTGCTTACTTCAGCTTCTGAAAAACTACCGTAACTATTATCTATAAGTACCTCCATATTGTTACAATGAAAAATATCTGTTCTATATAATAATTTACCCGTCGTATAAAAAGTTTCGTTCTAGACTAAAACCCGGTAATATAAATTTAAAGCTGTGATATTTTGCTTAGACCAATATGTATGTTTATGTGGAATAGATGAGTTTATTATACAAGTTCAGAAATGTTCAACATTTTTTGCAGGGTTGTGAATAAACTAAAAAAAATATGGTTTATTCACGGGCTGCGGAGTTTTAGTGCAGTTTGTTTATTTCTTTTTTGATTTAACTTTTATTTAAAGTTGTTAAATTACGTGATTAAAGTACACATTAAATTTTAAATATTCGTTTTTTATATAGTGTAATATTTATTTGAACCAATTTTTAAAATTAAAGTAGGTACATGATAAAGATAAATTAATACGTTATAAATAAATAAAATACTGTAGCCACTACATTTTATATATCATTAAAGTTTTGATATCAATATTCTTCTTCTACAACCGTTTAAAAAGATAGGCTTTTACAGTGATATTTACTGAAATTAATTTTGCGCATGCCTTAAAAAAGTAACTTTCACGCACGGCGTGCGCAAAAGTATTGCCTGTTTCTATAGTAACACATTTATTTATTTATTTATTTACGCTTAATGATTTATTATTTGTTCCAAAGCAAGAGTTGAATTTTAATATTGATATAGCAAAGTATAATAGTAAGTGTAACTAGGGAGTTAAATGATAGTTCTTCGCACGAGAGTGAATGTTAGTTTGTCGACTGCGTTACAGAATTTGGCGCCCAACGTGGGGCCAAATTCTGTAACGCACTTTTACAGTTGTGTACAATAGTTTACACCAAACTCAGTGGGAAAGGCGGGGGGGGGGGGGGGGGGGTATGCTAAAAAGGTGGTTTATTAGTTTGGTAAAGATTGTATAATTTAATTTGGGCACCACATGGCTTACCATTAAGGAAAATCATGAACCTGTCAGCCTGTCTTACATGGACATACAGGAAAAGATAAATGATTAAAAAAAATGTAATTGCAAACAAAAAAAAATGTTGTATCAAAACTTAAAGAAAATATCAATGTCCATTTATGTGTGTATTTATATACACATTACTATACAATTATTCTATATTTATTTTGATAGCATACAATTTATACTTATAACTATCTTTAAATTTTCATCATTGACTAATGATTATAATTTTTTTGACAAAAATGTTTAAGTAAATTGGTATATGTACAGGTATTTATATATCTATTATTTTATTTATTATATCTACCTTTTATAACTGCCATATATTTGTCTGAAAACTTTTAAGTTCTTCTGTATAAAATTATACAACATTGATATATGTATTTCGCGACTACATGTTTTTTCGTATACTTTTTTATCGCAATCACACAAAAAAAACTTTGAGTGTAATTTAGAGCTGTCATAGCGAAACATTACTGCAGTAATAACTTTCTCAGACACGCTAATATAATTTTAGCCACGATCTTCAATTTTATATTCAGCCAGTGGCGTTCGTACACATATGCAGCACATATGTATACCCTTCACTAGGTCAACCTTTCTTGTAGAAGGATTATTTTCAAGATAAAACCGCTTGCCGCTCTCCAACTTTTTGGAAGATATTGAGTACTTTTTACAGTCTTAAGGAATTTTAATAAATATTAAATAAATTTTAAACATCAACCATTCTTTTTTCCAAAGCTTACTTGATTTTTTAATATTGCATTCGAGTTATTGTTGTAGTTTTGGCCGACGCCTCGACAAACATATTTTAGTTTTCCATGGCAATTGTGAATTTTATTCAATGATGAGTAAAATGCGTTGTATCTTTGTTATGAATTATTATAAAAAATACGAAAAGCTTTGCGATCATTTTTTAAAGAAAAATTATTCTCTGATTTCAAAAGTTTCTCTCGATCTTTCTTTTTATAATCTTTTTTTTTCGATCAACTGTTCATGTCTTATACCACCTAATATTATGACCTTGTATAATTTGAACAGTTCAATGTCCGTAATATAATGGCATTTTTGTTAATATATTATTATAAAAAAATTTACTTATTTTTCATGGTCAATTAATGTTATAATTACAATCATACTTTTGCTGCACAAAATGTTAAAATACTGTATTTGTGTTATGAAATGATTCTTTCCATTAAAAATTTTGCTAATAAAATGTTGTTATATCATAATTATTATATTTATGTTTGATTATTTAAACAAAAATAATGTATATTATTTATGAATTTTTTAGTAAAAAGCAGTAAGAAATTAAAAAAAATCTGGAAAATCCGGCCGGAATTTACTAGTTCCGGTCGAAATCGGAACCGGAATAAAATCGTGAATTCCGGTACACCCCTTAATATATGTCCCATTAATTTTATGCTGTCTTTTATTAGTTAGTCAGAAATATTTTTTAATAAAATTATAAATACGTTCACTTTTTACTCTCAGTATTACGTATAAGATTCTCATGCCAGATATTTTAATAAAAATACAGCAATTAATGTGAAAAAAAAAATAATTTGGTCATTAGACCCATGTTAATGATTTTTTTTATTAATGAAGAAACTTTGTATATTTATTAAAAAAAATAAGCTGATATTACAGATTTCGAGATTAATAATAATTGCATTGCTGAAATTTACAAAAAATCTCTCCGTACGCCACTGCATACACGGAATATTGCACGAATATGGTTTTACTTTAATATTCGTTAATCAATAGCACAAATGAACAAAAAATTTAACCGCAAATGTGTGACATAATGAGCCGTTAGTTAATGCTATTTATAAATTAATTGAATATTGATTCAGTACACATTCAGCGCAAATAAGTAAATGTTACATGTAATTTATGGAAATTATATAGATTACTATTATAGTGGTAACGTATCGAGTTTAAATTTGTATTAGACCTGTGCAATAGTAAACATCACTTGCATTAATTCTTATATGAAAAAAAATATTTGGTTTGTGCAGGGTTATTCATTGGCTCATAAAGAACATTTGTGCATATATATGAAACATAATATTTTGCGCAATTGTTTCAACAATTGTCAAAGCTACATGAATAGCATTTTTACTTTTTTATAAATACATGAAATAATAAAGTATAGTGATCATAAAAAAAATGTGAACTCGAGATTTTAACGGAATTACACGTTTTGAGGGTCTCTGAATCACTTATGATCATTATCTCAATGACGTCTGTGTGTGTGTCTGTCTGTCTGTCTGCCTGTGAACGCTCTACAGACAAAACGATGAGACTTACAAACATGAAATTTTAAACTTAAGGTTCTTGTATAATGTAGATGTGCAAATGTGCACCTCCTATTTTTGAAAACCATCACTAAACCGGAAACGAATTATTTTATAAACGGTGCGCAGTAGAAGAAATGTAGTAGTTAAAAAGTTGTAGAAAATGCTCTATCATTTATGTTCTGTTCATTTTTTCCTCCCAAATTTTTTTTAGGAAATATCGA
The DNA here is from genome assembly GCA_961205875.1 of Sialis fuliginosa. Taxonomy (NCBI): domain Eukaryota; kingdom Metazoa; phylum Arthropoda; class Insecta; order Megaloptera; family Sialidae; genus Sialis; species Sialis fuliginosa. Next base: position 33,933,757 of record OY540811.1, read on the forward strand.
TTTTAAAAATTTTTTAATTTTTCGAAATATTTTTAAAACGGTACGTATTTAAAAAAAATGTTTTAGATACAAGTTATAGAGAACACTATTAACTATAATTTTTGTTCTAATCATATTTAAAAAAAATGTGTAAGAAAATATATATATTTTTTTTAATGGTTCATTACAGAAAAACATGTTTATAATAAAAGTTATAGAGAACGTTGTTTTCTATAATTTATGTTCTATTCTTTTTTTTGTATCTTTTATTGCTAGAAATTGACGAAAAAATAATAATTATAGTTTTTATTTAAAAATAATTTTAATAATATGAATAATCTGGTTATCTAATGATGAAAATAAAAGCATTTATTATAACATACTGTCAATTAAATATATGTATAGAAATAATAATATTTAAAGCGTGTTAAACTGTTGAAATATCAAATAAATAAGAAGCTTTTGACAAAACAACATTTTTTAAACTGAAATACAATTACACCGATTTATAATAAAAACGTTTGAAATAAAATCACATAATAGAATTAAAATATATCTGAAACATTAACAAAAACAACAATTAATGTTATGTAGTTTATATTCAATATCTTAGCAAAATGTGTAACTTATGTAATTTTTTCTGTATCATGATGTATAAAAAGTCTTGTGCCGACCACGGTAGTTTATTGTACCTGTTACGGCTTACGTAGCGAAAACTAAGTAATATACGAGAAAATATCTCATGACCTGTCTTGTAGATCACAAAATTTCCTATCAAAAAGTCTGCAAACCATGTATCTAACTTTTTTTAGTTTGGGTGTGATATAATAGGTATATCTTTAGTAAAATAAATTCAAAATTGGTAATAAAATATTGAAAACGTAAATTATTAAACATAAAAATCGTACAATCTTATTTTTAGAACAGTATATTTGAAATGTATTGGGAACTATTGAACTAAAAGAGCGGAGCGCATACGAACTAGTTCCTCTAGTTCTCGTGTGGGAAGCGCTCTTTTGAACTTGTTCGTTCGTGAACTACACAAGTCTATTAAGACAGTATTTACAAATTTTAATGATCCAATGGAATATTTTCCTACTTATTAAATTGCAACTTTTTTTTTACATAATATCTGGCAAGTTTAATTTCACTAGAATTAAATGTACTGAAATTAATAAAATAAAAAACTTGTGTTCTGAAAATCACCCATTCGCTAATTTGATGCTTATAAAAGCCAACTTCCCTACGGGTAAAATAATTTTGATAATTAATACCTGTTGAAGAACTTTACTCTACAATGTTTGCTCACACGTACATTGCCATAATCGCAAAAATAATCGTTTGTAATCAGTCACCCACATCACCTCACAATGTTACTGTGTGTGTGTGTATGTTCGCGCAGGGCTGGCTCGAGGAATTTCAGTATAGTTAGTCGGTAGGTAGAATTAGCTCATTAGACTAATATTGTCTGAAAATTGCTACAAACTTTTTAGGGTTCCGTAGGCAACTAGGAACCCTAAGAGCCCGTTCACACGACGCCGTAACGGTTTTTTCCCGGGCGCCTAGCAGTAGCAATACATTTCTTCATGAGAACAAATAGGGTAGAGTGGTGCAATAGTGTGCGGTGTACAAGAGTACGCAGAGCCATTATCTTATCACAGAGCAGTGTTTTACGGCTAGCTTCAGTTGTAAGTCTCTTGTTATGACAAGTACACTGACAAAAAATTCTACATGTTTTATAGTCATTTACAGAGATTTAAATAAATCACTGCGATGTAATATTTAGAATTTTTATAAACAGGATTGTATTGAATATTAGAAAGGAAAAGTTATTTTTTCCTGTTTATTTTAGTTACATTACTATTGAACTATTTGTTGTCCGAGTGATTTAAGCATCCATTTCAATATATGTATGTCACTAGTCACGTTTCAAAATTGTTTGGTCAGAATAGTGCAAGAGTGCGCAGTTTCAAAACGTGCAACGCACTCTTGTCCAACATTTCGTTTTGTAAGTTTACTATGCTTATTAGGGTTCCGAAGAAACCCTTTTAATCCCACTTTGTCGTCCGTCCGGCTGTCCGTCCTTTTCACTCAAAGCAAAATATCTCGTAAACTACATATGCTAGAAACTTGTTCATAAATCTTCGAGGAACCAATCGTAGAAGACTGAATATAATATATTTCTTGCAGAGACTGGTGGCACGAGAAATGCACAGCGTACTCAGGTCGCACTCTTGTCCTCATTGCTAGTGCAAGAGTGCGCATTCAGGCTGTTTTCAATATTTTCAATAGCTTCTAAAGCGTTATTTATAAATTAATTAATATGTTTTTTTTGGTAGCTAGATTACCTTCGATAATAAATAAACTATAACATCCTCTCTAAAATCTTTTTATTTAGTCCCATAAACTGAAACAGCGAAAGTGCGCACTCCTGCACCACCCTACCCTACCGACGGTATACGGCAGTCGACCCCGTGTGTTGTGTGAACACTCATATGAAATGCATTGCAACTGTGCTGTGTAAACGGGTTCTAACGCTGCGTTCACACGGCGCCATATAGGTTATTTTCCCGTGAGCTAGCAGTGAAAGTGCGTTTTATATGAGAGTGTTCACACGAAACACGGCTGACCGTGATATGGTAAAAATTGCCGTACTAGTCGCTGCTGTACGTTTTGTCACTGCAAACCTTTTGCCGTGATCCAACTAAAAACCGTACCGGTCGCCAGCGGCGCATGTAATAGGCATGATGCCAGTAACAAAGTATCACTGAAATTATGATTTTAAATAATGAAATAAGTTAAAAAGATTCTAAAAAATGTATTTATTTTTATATTAAAAGCGAGATTAATATAATTTTTGTTAAAATAAAAACGCAAAATACAGCAATCCGCCATGTTTGATAAAACACCAGTCAGAGTGGATGACGTCACAACTACGTAAACGTAATTTTTGTTTCAATAATATCTGCACTGTTCATAAATTATTTTGTGTTACCAAAAGTAAAACCGAGAAACATTAGCGATGGAACAAGGGTTTATTATAGTTGACAAAGAGTGTTTACATAGGCGTGACGTCAAAAATGCGCCATGACACCTGCGAGCGCTTTGGCGTCAAATTCAAAATTAGTTTTAAAAGGGTCAATTTTTGTGATTAAACCTTTATTTTCTGCAGAAATAATCATTTTTTGGAAATAAGAAACACGTAAGATCATCATAAAATATTTAAAAAAAATTAGGTATCATGCCTATTGTAATGATTATATTCACATGACACGGTTTTTCCCGTAACGGCAATTACATTACATTACATAATATTTGTATAAATCGTAGTGAGAATGATTACGGAACCCTATCATGTGTGTGTCCACACGTACTGGCTATTTTTTTTTATTAATAATAACTGTTGTCCTCTTCTGGGCTTCGTGGTAAATGCGTGAACTGTATAATTCGCTGGTCGGAGAAACGATAGACGGCTCCTTCATAGATATTAAAATGCACAGATAAAAGGACTCACCTTTTGTCTTCTCTGGCGTGGTTTGCCCGGTCACGATCCCTGTAAAAGGAAGATTAAAAGGACAAGGAACGTAGTGGGTTTTACCTCTCTGATTCGGATGGTTTTCTTTCTGTGCACTCCACTGCCGTACTCCAAAATTCTCTTTTTGAATGACACTTTCAATTTGACAATTCGGCTTACTATTACAATAAAATTATGTTTATTTTCATCCACATTAAAAACACACATTAATTCGATATTTTATTTCGATTGTACACTATTTTATAAAACGTGCGTAGTGGTAGAGGTTATTTTATTAAAATTTTACAATTACACATTTTCTTTATTTTTAGGTTTTTTTTCGGTTCCATTAGCCTATGTTTTAGCTTTGGATCAAAAGTTAACTGTCCTAAAATTTCAGACTCGTAGATCAAACCTGTGAACGGCGCAAACTGAGTATTTTGAAAGATATGTTCGTTTAAACATTAAACATTATCATAAAAGTAAAATCTAATTTTTATGATATTTTTTAAACAAACATAATATCTTAAAAATTACTATATTTATGAATTGAGCACTTAATTCTCTACAAAATGTTGCTGTGAGAAAAAAAAAAATTCAACAAATTATTCGCGCGTAAGTAAAAAAAAAAATATCCCATGTTAATCAAACGGGAAAAATACTCAGTTTGCGCTGTCCACAGGTTTGATCTACGAGTCTAAAATTTCGGGACAGTTAACTTTTGATCCAAAACTAAAAAATAGGCTAATGGGATCGAGAAAAAAACACATTAATTCAATCGTTCCCGAGGGTTTTTTTTGTTACCGATATTGCTGATTTTTCTGTCATCAATTCATACCTATCTATTATTATCTATGTATACTCAAACTCCAGAACGTTGGTAATTACATTGTTGATGTATTCAGTCCAATACTCGAAAATAAGTATGATTTCAACCCCATTTGAATTAAAATAATCTTACATCAAACGCAAAATCTTAACAAAAGTGCTCTGTTACATAAACAAGGTACAACTACAAACTAAAATAACCCCTGGTATCGCGTAGTGCGCCAAATTCAAAATTTAACAAAATGATAATTCTAACTAAAAAAAGTATCGGCGTCAGCAATATTCATTACTTGAAGAATTTAGATATTTTCGAAAAACTCATTTTTGACACGTTACCACGAAAAAAAAAACCATTAGCAGATTAGTATCAGTATCCTCAACATTTTACAAATTATTCATAACGACTAAAGGTTTGTAGCAATTTTCAAACTTAATTTTCTTCAGTAGGAGCAAGGAAAAAATGATGCTATATATGCAATGATGCGAGAAGCTAAAATTTATAAATAGAAGATTTGTATTTCAAGATACGCCTTTCGAAGCTTGAAGTCTTGAATATTGTATGTATTCATTAATAATTATCTCATCCTATTGCTAATCCGGTTCTGTATATCTGTGTAGGTGTGTGTGCAAGTGTATAGGAGTATGCGTGAAAAAATATAGCAAGTGTTTAAACCAGGGCTTGGAAAACGTTTTGATCTATAATTCTGATTATTTTTTGTTTTAATTAACGCAATTGTTGACATTCAATTTGACATTTTATTGGGTAAGTGTAAAATAACTGTCGGTTTGAATAAATGGAGCATAACACAAATATTTGATGGTTCAATTTTATAATATGTGCCTACACCAGCGTTTCTCAACCTTTAAGTATATGCAACCCAATTTTCAATCACAATTATCATCGCCTCCTCCCCCCCTCATACAATAATTTTCACTAAAATCGTGCTGTAATTGTAATATAAGTTTCTATTTAATTTAATTGTATTTTCTTTCCAAAAACTTTGCTCGGCAAGACTAACCCAAAGGAGTCACTAATAATAATTATTAATCTTGTTTTTAATTTAATATTGATAAGTTAATTATTAAATACATTGTGTAGTACTGATACAATCCTATTTATAAGTGTATTATATCAGTGTAAATGTAAACGTATATTTTATTTTTTAACATATTATGTCAGAATGTATTTTATTGCTTTTCTTTCAGTAAATTAAATAAATTTTTTAATAATATTTTTCTCATTTTTTCTCGATATGCTCGCGCCCCCATTTAGTTTTATCACGCCATCTAGGGGGGCCCGCCCCACAGATTGAGAATCGCTGGCCTACACAGTAGTTTTCATAAATTAAAGTCGAACGAATGCTATTTTTTTAATTCAGTCGAATCGATGTAATTTATCGAAGATTAGATAACAGGTTCAAAGTTTAAAAATGGTCGTATTTTGGAAGGGAAGGGGAGGGGGGTTCCTGTGATAAAAATTATCAACCTTTATTTATTATTGTTTGTTTTATTTTCGAGAACAAATACAAATTAACATTTATAGTTTTAAAAATTCAAAAGAAATATTCTTCTGTGATAATAATTGAAAAACTTTTTATTTGTAGTATAGGTTTTTAAATTGTAAGTTTTTATTTATTTTTACTATTTTGGTATTATAATAGTATATGTTAGTACAAACGTAAACATAATAATTAATTAATTTTATATAAAATTTATATAACTAAGGTATTGGCACCAGTCTTGGATCATACCCAAGTGTTGGATTATTGTTTAACTAAATGTACTATATTTAGTACATTTATTTGTTAATATAGCATATATTATTTAATAATCGATGCAATTTATCGAAGATTAGATATACCCCCCCCCCTTCCTTTCCCACCAAAAAATACGACCTTTTTTAAACGGTGAACCGGTTATCTAATCTTCGATAAATTGCATATTAAATATGGGTTCCGGTCAATTTATCGTAAACAGTTTATCGTAAACAGTTTATCGTACAACAGTTTATCGTAAAACAATTTACCGAACGAACAATTTATCGTATGAACAATTTACCGTAAGAACAATTTATCGTAAAACAATTTATCGTAAGAACAATTTATCGTATGGACAATTTACCGTAAGAACAATTTATCGTAAAACAATTTATCGTAAGAACAATTTATCGTATGGACAATTTACCGTATGAACAATTTATCGTAAAACAATTTATCGTAGAACAATTTATCGTAAAACAATTTATCGTAAAGCAATTTATCGTAAAGCAATTTATCGTAAAACAATTTATCGTAAAACAATTTATCGTAAAACAATTTATCGTAAAACAATTTATGTATTATTATTGTCACAGACTCCACTGGACTTTCTTATACGTATTAAGGTCAAATCAATTATGAAAATATTATATAATAATTATTATATAGAAACCTTGTTTTCTAATTTTATCAATTAAAAAAATGTACAGATGCGTATTAAGTTAGATTTTAGGCCCAAATTATTAAAATAATAAATACACATTACATATAAATAATATATATAAACCTTATTTATTATTTAATCAATTAAAAAAAAATGTACAGAAGCGTATTGAGTGATTTTTGAGACCCGTGTATTAAACTAATTAATAAACTCACAACTCGCCCCCTGTCACAGATGGAGGGTTGTAACTGGTCTCATTGGATTCGGCGGGAAAAATACTATAGGATTCTAGGGGAATGGGGGGCAAAACAACCCTCTATCTAGCACAGGAGTCGAGATATTTACGATTTTCTGTAATGAATACCATAAGTAGCGAAACAGAAAAATTCAATATTTACAATAAATACTGCATATAAACATAAGATATTATTATTTAATTTAATAGAATGAAATAAAAAGTTCAGGCATGTATTAAGTGATATTTTAGGCCCGTATTGTTAAAACAACAAATACACATATGTATATAGAAACCTTGTTTATAATTTAGTCAGTTAAAAATAATTGTACAGAAGCGTATTGAGTGATTTTTGAGGCCCGTGTATTAAACTAATTAAAAAACTCACAAATAGCCCCCTGTCACAGATGGAGGGTTGTAACTGGTCTCATTGGATCCGGCGGGAAAAATACTATAGGATTCTAGGGGGATGGGGGGCAAAACAACCCTCTATCTAGCACAGGAGTCGAGATATTTACGATTTTCTGTAATGAATACCATAAGTAGCGAAACAGAAAAATTCAATATTTACAATAAATACTGCATGTAAACATATGATATTATTATTTAATTTAATAGAATGAAATAAAAAGTTCAGGCATGTATTAAGTGATATTTTAGGCCCGTATTGTTAAAACAACAAATACACATATATTAAATAGAAACCTTGTTTATAATTTAGTCAATTAAAAATAATTGTACAGAAGCGTATTGAGTGATTTTTGAGTCCCGTGTATTAAACTAATTTAAAACAACCCCCTTACTCGTATAGGTGACGTGTTAATTACGATTTTCTATAATGAATAAATATTGAAAAAGAAACAAAATCAATATCCACCTCTTACACAATAATAACATACCTTAGATGTATATCAAGTGATAATATAGGCCTGTATTCTTAAAATAACAAATTCACGTATACCTACTATTTAGAAACATTGAATATTATTTAATCGATTTGCGTTCAATTTATGGTAAACAGTTCAATGTAAAACAATGTTATATTACATTCTTTCATCACGTGACAGAGGCGAGTTTATTAATTAGTTTAATACACGGGCCTCAAAAATCACTCAATATGGTTCTGTACAATTATTTTTAATTGACTAAATTATAAACAAGGTTTCTATTTAATATATGTGTATTTGTTGTTTTAACAATACGGGCCTAAAATATCACTTAATACATGCCTGAACTTTTTATTTCATTCTATTAAATTAAATAATAATATCTTATGTTTATATGCAGTATTTATTGTAAATATTGAATTTTTCTGTTTCGCTACTTATGGTATTCATTACAGAAAATCGTAAATATCTCGACTCCTGTGCTAGATAGAGGGTTGTTTTGCCCCCCATTCCCCTAGAATCCTATAGTATTTTTCCCGCCGGATCCAATGAGACCAGTTACAACCCTCCATCTGTGACAGGGGGCTATTTGTGAGTTTTTTAATTAGTTTAATACACGGGCCTCAAAAATCACTCAATACGCTTCTGTACAATTATTTTTAACTGACTAAATTATAAACAAGGTTTCTATATACATATGTGTATTTGTTGTTTTAACAATACGGGCCTAAAATATCACTTAATACATGCCTGAACTTTTTATTTCATTCTATTAAATTAAATAATAATATCTTATGTTTATATGCAGTATTTATTGTAAATATTGAATTTTTCTGTTTCGCTACTTATGGTATTCATTACAGAAAATCGTAAATATCTCGACTCCTGTGCTAGATAGAGGGTTGTTTTGCCCCCCATTCCCCTAGAATCCTATAGTATTTTTCCCGCCGAATCCAATGAGACCAGTTACAACCCTCCATCTGTGACAGGGGGCGAGTTGTGAGTTTATTAATTAGTTTAATACACGGGCCTCAAAAATCACTCAATACGCTTCTGTACATTTTTTTTTAATTGATTAAATAATAAATAAGGTTTATATATATTATTTATATGTAATGTGTATTTATTATTTTAATAATTTGGGCCTAAAATCTAACTTAATACGCATCTGTACATTTTTTTTAATTGATAAAATTAGAAAACAAGGTTTCTATATAATAATATATTATATAATATTTTCATAATTGATTTGACCTTAATGCGTATAAGAAAGTCCAGTGGAGTCTGTGACAATAATAATACATAAATTGTTTTACGATAAATTGTTTTACGATAAATTGTTTTACGATAAATTGTTTTACGATAAATTGCTTTACGATAAATTGCTTTACGATAAATTGTTTTACGATAAATTGTTCTACGATAAATTGTTTTACGATAAATTGTTCATACGGTAAATTGTCCATACGATAAATTGTTCTTACGATAAATTGTTTTACGATAAATTGTTCTTACGGTAAATTGTCCATACGATAAATTGTTCTTACGATAAATTGTTTTACGATAAATTGTTCTTACGGTAAATTGTTCATACGATAAATTGTTCGTTCGGTAAATTGTTTTACGATGAACTGTTTACGATAAACTGTTTTACGATAAACTGTTTACGATAAATTGACCGCAAATCATTAAATATATATATATTTTTTTACATTTTTTGAGTTAGTTATTACCGAGTTAGAGGGGGGAGGGCAAAATAAAATACTGCTTAAATATGGTCAAATTCTACTGATTGAGATATACATTTTTAAACTCAACCTAGGTATCTAGTACTATCTAGATATGAAAATAAAAATATAAAATTCTATGACGCCCCTCCTTATTTTTCCAAAATTTAAAATGATATTGTTGACTTAAGTATTTATCGTTGATAGTCCCACCAAAGCCTCGTTACTAATTTTTTTTAGATTTTTGGAGTTAGTTGTTACCGAGTTAGAGGGGGGAGGACAAAATAAAATACTGCTTAAATATGGTCAAATTCTACTGATTGAGATCCTAATTTTGACACCCTACACGCCTTGGTATACAATTATTTTTTTTATTGTTTTTTTGATTGCTTTAAAGCCCCCTGTAGGTGCAATATGAAAGAGGGTCAAATTCTACTGGTTTGTTTAGTTTATACATTTTGACGTGCCACATGCATATATATTTGCCTAGCTATAGCACCTTAGCGTACCTAGAAAAATATTTTTTTTTTAAATTTGTACATCTTTTACTAGAGGGCATCATTTTACATGTTCAGTAAAAATATCAAGTTTACAGCTTATATAGTTTACAAAATATTTTGCTTTTACTGAAAAGGACGGACGGACGGCCGACAAAGTGAGATTAATAGGGTTCTTAGGAACCCTAAAAATAATCCAGGAAAAGTTTTGTGTGTTTAAGCAAAAAGTCCCTTTAATAGTAAGTGTTCATTTGCTTTTTGTATTTCACAAAAACCACGAACTGTTAATGTTCTTGCTCATATTTGTAATTATTCGGTTTGTTTATTAAAACTGCGGTTTACTGTCGTGTTCCTACACATCTTGACTGTGTTGAAATTTACTCTTACATGTATCTAGAGGATTCTCAAGAATTATAATTACTCATGTACTATATACTCGTATGTATAAGTACAAGTAGGTACTTCGGGAAAAAAAACACGCAAATTAATTTACATAAATAATAACATAAATTAAATTTCACTTAAATTCTATAAGCTGAATAAAATTTTGAATATTTATTTATAGTCGAGTCAATGAAACTCGAAAATCGTCAAAAACGTCAGAACCCTCAGAAACAGCACCGATTTTGATGAAATACAATACTCAAAGATTTTGATAAGGTTTTGGCTAATATCAAATATCGGGCATTAGATACCTACATATAATTTTTTTTATTATTATACCATAGAATACCAATTAAAAAACATTATAAATAAAGAATAAAACATTATAAAAAACATCTGTTTTAAGCAAAATTCTGCAATACTTTATTTTAATCGATATTTTTCGAAACGGTTGTTTCTATGGACAATGTATATTTTTGTGTATTTTGTGTCATATAATCTTCTACAAGAAGTCAATCTGGAGAAAAATTACACAAAAACATATATTATAAAAATCGACATGCTCACTAGCACCATATACCCTTGATCTAAATTACTATTGTTTGTTACTGGATATCGATAACACTTATTAATAATAAACTGGGTATCAAATTTCGTAACCGTATCACAATGGTTCTCTTGATATTAAATAAACACTAATTTTGGGAAAATATTTTGGAAGGCTGTAGCTCTCTCATGAAGAATTTTCGGACACATGCTTATATGTAGTTCTTAGGGTTCCGAAGAAACTCCATTAATCTCACTTTGTCGTCCGTTCGTCCTTTTAACTCAAAGCTAAATAGCTCGTAAACTATATAAGCTAGAAACTTAAATTTTTTTCTGAACATGTAAAATGATGCCCTCTAGTAAAAGATGTACAAATTTATTGAATAAATCATTTTTCAGGGGGGGGGGGCAGTAAAGAGCTACAGCTAGGTAAAAAAATATTTTTTTTGTACCAAGGCATGTGGCACGTTAAAATGTATAACCAAACAAGCGGAATTTGACCTTTATTCTATTTTTTTTTTAAATCAAAAATGGTGCCTGCAGGGGGCTTTAAAGCAAATTAAAAAAAAAAAAATAATTGTATACCAAGACGTGTGGGATGTCAAAATGTACATCTCAATTATGACCATACTTTTTAATTTTTTTCTAACTAAAAAAAGACGTCTGTAAGGGGCTAAAAGCAGTATTTTATTTTGTCCCCCTACCGATTCAAAAAATCTAAAAAAAATTGGCATCGAGGTTTTGGTGGAACTAACAACGACAAATACTTATATCAACAATATAATTTTAAATTTTGGAATTATAGGGAGGGGTGTCATAGAATTTAAAAAAATTATTTTCATATCTAGGCATGTGGGATGTCAAAATGTACATCTCAATTAATAGAACATGACTATATTTTTGATTTTTTTTCTAACTAAAAAATGTCACCTGTAGGGGGCTAAAAGCAGTATTTTTTTTATCCACCCTACCTCTAGCTCGGTAACTACTGGCTCAAAAAATCTGAAAAAAAATTGGTAATGAGAAACGGAAAATACTAAATTCAACAATATAATTTTAAATTTTGGAATAATAGGGAGGAGCGTAATAGAATTTTTTATTTTGATATTAAGGCAAGTGGAGTGTCAAAATGTAGATCTCAATTAGTAGAACTTGACACTTTTTTATATTTTTTTCAAACTCAAAAATGCATGGCTCCAAACATTCCACGTATTACGTACTTCGGAACCCTTATGGCAGTGGTTCCCAACCCTATGCCCGCGGGCACCATGGTGTCCGCCGACCGTTTTACGTGTGCCCGCCGCTGTGCGACTTTGATAAAACATTTATTTTTATTTTTCTATATTTAAAAAAATATATTATATCATTTTAACAATATTTTTTTTTAGAAAATATTGTAATTGTATACTTGTGTATTCTCAATCACAGTAAAAGAATCAATCATTTCCAAAATTAATTTAAAAATATATTGTTACTTTTTATTTGTGTATTGTTGTGTATTATTAAAGTAAGTGGTACCAACCAAACCAACGAATGAAAAAAAAATTTCAACAATTTGGAAGGTTACGCAGGCGAGTGAAACATTTTGGTGAAATTGAAAAATTATGAAACGCCCGACCGGTATTCTAGAATGTGCTCTTAGGTACAAAAAGGTTGGAGACCACTGCATTATGGCATACACTCGTGTATGTCTTGCCCGAATTATTTTGTTTAAAATAACATTCTCGATCTACTATTAAATTTTTTACACTACATAGTTGTAAATCACTCTGTATATAAAAACTACTTCTATAAAAAGTACTGAAATTTCAATATATGTTTACTGGAAACAAGTAACTACATACATTTTGTAGATGTTCTTTATTTTAATTAAAAAATGTATTACGTTCTGTAATATGCTTGTATATTATATGTAAAAATAATGAGATTTTTATTATGTTATTACACAATGTTATATGTGTTCTTTTTTTAAAGAAATAGTCTTTCATTTTATAGGTAGGTACGTTGAATATGCGATAATGCTTGCGAAACTTTTCAATATAAATATAATATTTATATGATAGTTTCGTTAATGTAACAGGAAAGTTAACAAACAGTGTAAAAAGTTGTATGTACAAAATAATAATTAAATTATACTGTACAAAATTATTTTTCATTTTGAAAAATAAAATTATTATTCTATGCTGATTTTTGTTAACAAATATATATTTTACATATATTTTAATTTCATCATTTTAACTTTTAAAGAATAAAAATGTGTGTTAGATAAATCATCTTTATTAATCCAAGCATGATTTCTAATTCTATTAATTCAAGATATTCATTCATTTTCTAAAATGAAAATAATTCTGCATTTTTCGACATTTTATAATGAAAATCAAGAACTGTGTAAATTGAGAGTTAATTGAACTAAATAAACTTGTATTTTTCCCCAGGGCCTCCACCATCTATTTGCGTCCATGTACGTAAATGCGATGCCCCTAACCCCCTCTACATAGTAGTTGGGATTTATCTGTGGCATTATTACAGTAGCTGCGGGGGGTACAATATATGTTTAAATAGACATAACCTCACACTAGTTCCATAAATAATTTGGATATAAGGTACTGGCATCCGTCTTGGCCCCTTTAAGTTCAAGGTATACTGTTTTTTGGGATTGATGGGCTTCTTTTTTGTAATTCTCATGAACTCATATTGCTTATAAAACAAGTACGTCTTTATTAAATCAATTTAACTACCAAAGTCCGAAAATATAGTTTTTTTTAATTATAGCCTTTTATTTTGTTTGTTTTTTCTCCAGTAATGGATAAAGTAAAACCAGTAATTGGCACCTAGTGATGGACATTTGATAATGATTACAAAATGGTAAGTACCACGACACAAAAGTTATATAATAAAGAATCGTAAAATTTGAAACAATGTAAAGCAGATACTATGATAATATAATAATTAATAAATAGATTACACTAATAATTTAAATGTTCACCATTTTGACATCCATTGACCTATTATCATCAAGTTAATCTGTTTTACAGTTAAGTGTCTGTAGATTATGATTCAGTAATGGCAGTAATTAAACATAAACAAATAGTTTTAATTTAGTACATTTAATTAAACAAGAATCCAACACTGGGGTATGATCCAATACTGGTGCCACCCCTTAAAGTTTAAACAGGTGTATGACTTTCGTTTTGCTTAGTGCTCAACCCTCTAATGAGCTATCGTAATTTAACATAGCCGTATCACGTCTGGGATCCTGAGGAATAACCCACTAAAAGTTAAATCAAATTCGGACTAGTGGTTTTTTGTATTCTTTGAACACTATTAGAGCTCGAATTATTACGGTAATTATATTATTGAATATTAATTAAATAATTTTAATTGACTCAATACACGAAAAAGCAATTACAATAGTCGAAATTGTTTTCAATTTACATATTTTAAAATAATTAATTAAAAAAAAAACTTTAGGTAAGTAACGATTTTGACTCTCCACCCACGTAAGGACTCGAGGTTTTCCGGACCCCCCGCCCTAATCTAAATTAAGTAGATAAATGTACATTTTTTATTTTCAGTATTACGTGTAAGAAAGTCCATTTGCACCTATAGCAACTTTTTTTGTTTATGAAACACTTATATTTAGTGTCATATAATCTTCTACAAGAACCCAACTTAGGAAAAAATTAAAGAACAAAAAAATACTTTATAAAAATAGGCGGGCCCACTGGCCATATACACCCCTGGTCTTATTATTGTTTGATACTAGAAATCGATAATACTTATTAACATAAACCGAGTATCAAATTTCATAACTGTAACACAATGGGTTCTCTAGTTTTGAGTAAAATCTTTGAGGGTCTGTAGCTCCTTCACGAAGAATTTCCGGACACATGTTCAAATAAAGTTTTTTACTGAAAATAACATCCTCGATTTACTTTTAAATTTTTTTACACTAGTTGTAAATCACCTATATATTAAGGATTAAGGATATATTTTCTGTGGACTAAGTCATTTTGGCAATTGAACAACTGAAACACAAGTAAATATAAAATGTTCCCAGGGCCACTAACTACCATCTCGAAGCGACTCACACACATTTTTGAAATATGCTAACACATATTTACATAATACCCCCGCCCCACACACGCACAGAAATGCTCGTCGGGATTACCCCTGCCTCATGACAGTGATTTTACAACTATGATCCGGCCAAGACGCCGCGCGCGCCCGACAAGGGTACTTTGAAACTATTACAAGACGCGACCGGCAGCTATATATAGGCGATGTGGGGATCCTGCACTGCGACAATAACGTTCTTATCGTGTAAAAACTACAACACTGTCTTCCCAAGTTTGCACTGCGGTCGCAAGACTTTATTTTATGTTGTTTCATCGGTATTATCTTACTTAAGTAGTTCGAGTTACTTGTTTATGTGCTATTGGTTAGGTTCATTAATCTTAAACTTCTTTTTTATTAGTGTTTTTGTATATTTGATTTAATTTAAGGTCCTTGCAAACCAGTGAGATACTAATTTTTGGTTAAATTGAGATAATTTCTGTTAGAAAAAAAAAAGTTAAATCCATTTAAATCGATGTTTTATATATTATATAATATAGTCGGTGGGTTCACATCGTGTAGTTAAAGTGGATGTCGGAATGTTGCCAAATCTGATTTGTTTAAATACTGTTACAGATTTTAATGAAATTTAAATATATTGCTTAAATTACTATAGATACAATTAATCATGCGTCATTAAAAATGTTTTAAAATTTTCATATATATCGAAGATTCGATTTAAAAAAAAGAAGATTATTGCAAATATATACATTTGAAAATATCGATCTTGTCTATAAATTAATAACGAATTCAAAATTGCAGCAATTTGCATTTCTATAGTTTGATGAAAAAAATAGTAGTACAAAATTACTAATCAAACAATTTAATTATACATTAAAAATCCAACAATCCAATATATCTAAATCAATAAACTGTCATCGTATAGTCCGAAAAAAATTCTATGAACTAAAAGAACTAGAACGAACTAGTTCATTAAATACCACTGAACTATAGGGGAGTGCTCTCTGTCATGAACTAAAAGTACCGAGTACAGTACATCCTGTGGTGGGGGGTAGCACTCGGCTTAGCGAATAGAATGCGTGTAAACTATAGACGCTTACTCGGTCAATATTGGTGCTCGGCCGAGTGCTCGTCTCATGTAAACTAGGCTTCAGATATATTCAGGTGGTAAGTTTTAAAACGCACACGGTATACTAATATACTCGTAGTACAATATAGTAGAACATTTTAAAATATAGTACTATACTATACAACGTCATTGTCTCTATAATGTACTATATATATTATAATATTGATTTGAGAAAACTTCTTCATTGTTGCTTTTATATATAAAAATATATTTTTCCATATGCATAAACCTAATATATATGTAGGTATAACGTATAATGTATATCTGTAGCATATTGATTGAAGATAGGATTTGTTAACTCTAAGGTACAAATATATGTATATTATTGTAAGTATAAATAAAGCATTACCAAAATTTAGAAAGAAAATGTCAGACAATATTATTCTACGGTTTCACTTTTTACTTCCATGTTCTGAAAGAAATGGGTTGTAATACCGTCGAAAAATCGTGTCCGAGAAAATGACAGACTCTGATTGTACTAACTTCAAAACGTAAAGAAAAGTTAATTTCCGCATAGCGGCTGTATGTGTCTGTGCGGATGTAGAATTTTTTTTTGTTCACGATAACTACTGTAAAAATTCACCGATCTGAGTTATTTTTGGGGAAAATATTTGTCTTAGTGAGTACTCCAGACCTATTAATTTTGGTGCTAATATGATTAGGGGTTTTGGAAATATTCGAAATTTTGTAACTTTTATCGTCTAAAAAGTGAACGTTGCGAGTATTATCTCACTAATTTTGATAATACTTGGTACATTTGTAGTTCAATTGAACCTAAGGGGCATTTAATATTTGTATGTTTCTAAACAGTCATTGAAGGGGTGAAAAACACTCTCAAAATATGAATTTTTAATACTAATTAATACGTCATTAATTCATGTTGCTTTGGAAACAAATACAAAACTAAAATCAAATTGTCAAATTAAATAATTATAAATTATAAAGTTTTGATACTACTACAAAATTATTTAAAAAGAGAGAAGGAACATGGAAGTCATGTATGGTGCTCCATACGTACATATGTATATTATTGAATATATTCATGATATAAGAAATTGTTTATTAATCCATGTTAGATATGTATATGATAAAACATTGAAAGATAGAATAGTAAAATTGTATATGCATATTATTTTTATTTGTTTGCATGTACAATATATGTACATACATACGTAAGTTAGTATCATACATAGGCCCGGTATTATAAAAGCCAGATAACTTTTACTCTAGGGAATAAATTTATTCCACAAATAGTTTACACATTCTATGAGGTCCTTATTTGAGAAATGTCATTGTCAGAAATGTCATATCGATTTCGGTTTTTTTACACAAAATAATGTTGAGACATATTAAATACAAAGTAAAAAGTGATTATATACATATAAAAACTCCAAAATATCAATTTTTAATTCAATATTATGGAGATTTCTAATAAATTTTTACATTTGAAAATATTGCAACCAATAACGTCTATATGATTTCTTTATCTATGTACATATTGAAACGTCAAACGTGCATCAAACAAATAACCTAAAACTTCATACGTAAATGCATATAACGCATAACATGAAATTTGAATTTTTACAGTATTTAAAATTCTTATGAATTTTATTATGTGCTCAAAATGAAGGTTAAATTTTATTGATATATAATAATACAACAATATTGGCACATATTTCTTCATTTTTAGATGGGATGGTATAAAACATGCAGAAAATTATTTAAAAAAAAGGTTTGATAAAATAAAAACTTGAATGTATTTGAAAGTCCATAAGACAGTTCGGTATCTTTAGGTCTTTAATTTTCTATATTACTGTATTCCTTCGATCTAAATTTATACAATTTTTCCTCATATAAATGTCCAAAAAGATTTTAGAATCGATAACGTCTTGCAATCGCAGGTATAATTGACTGCGTATTACATTATCATTTAAAATTTGCTGGTTTATTAAAATTAGACTACAGTTAAAAGAAACAGGAATGATTTAATACTTCATTTTATTTCTTATTGATGTTATCGTAGAGTAAAGCTTCGGGTATGAAATAAAAATGTAAATAGTTATGCAAAAAAATTTATTGATTATAATTATACATTAATTTTCAAAACAATGTACAAGAAACAAAAATATATTTCTTGTGAAACTATTAATAAATATGATTTCTAGTTTTAAAAAAATTTATATGTACTTACGATGTTGTTCGGTACAAACCTTTAGAAAACATTAATTCCTTTCCGTAACAAACAGCAAAGTAATTTTGGTTTAGTTTTTTGTATTTATTCGTATAAATACGATGTTATTTTGTTCGGTACAAACCTTTACAAAACATTAATTTCTTTACGTATCAAACTGCAAAGTAATTTTGATTTAATTTTTTGTATATTCGTATGTGCTTCAAATGAAAAAATCTCTTTTGTCTTTTTTTATGTTTCTTTTGCTTGAGTCATATCACATACATATGTACAATGTATGGATATTTGTATATATGTACTATGTACATATAAATAAACAGGCTTGTTTCTAAAAATTATAAAAATATAAAACTAGCACAAAATCTACATTATTATAAGCACAAATAATTATTAATTAAGTTACCATGTTTTTGAAAAAATATTATTAAAGCATTCCTAGCTGGTCGCAGTTTCAATATCTTCATAACATTATATATTACTCCTTAAATAATACACAAAACAAATTTGACATTTACGTGTGAATTGTAGGTAAGCATATTTCCACAAAACAGCTGTGACCTATGACTATGGCTGCCACAATTTATTCTTATTACCACGTGACCAAGTAAATATTTATTCCTTGCAAAAAGATGGGAATAAATTTAATGGTATGATATAGTGATATTTATAGTGAATTTGTTATTTTTATTCCGTTTTTAGTAATTTTTCGTTCCGAATGTTGAACTAGTCGACATCAGAAAGAGAAGAACTTATCTGTAGCAAGTGAAACAACAATACTATTTTTACTACCTAGTACTGTCGCTATTTATTCATCGAGTAAACTTATCTGCCTTTTATAATACCGGCCCATAGACAATGGTATGTTATGAAATATTATATAAGATAACTTGTGATGATACAAGATATTGTACTTACATATGTATATACATATAGTATAGCTTCTGTTTAGTAAACGAAGAACAAAAGCGTTGGAATTTGTTTATATTTGATATTTTGTAGATCTTAGGACAGTGGTATTGCATTTTTGTTCACTTACGTTAAATGTAGGTACAGATAAATTTATATTAAAAATAACGCAATGGACACTCAGGGTCAATCTAGGAGAGCGCAAGCAAGGCAACTCTTCAGAGCGGCAAATTTTGGAGGCATCAAAATTGGTTGAAAAAGAAAATTAAAATCAATAATCTTAATATATAAAAATCTATGTTTTGGTGTGTATGTACATGAGATCATCACGCCTAAATCACTGGACGTATCGAAGCCATATTCACAACATATGTTCGTTTGGTGCTCCGTTGGGTTATCTTTTTTTGGACCCGGTAGGTGTCGCTGGAATCGAAATATTTTTGAAAATGTGTATTTATGGTCTGATTTGGCTCACATTCAGAATATGTGTGTACAAAATATTGTTATGTACAAATACTTCCGATAGGTGGCATTAGGGGTCTCACGTATGGTATTTTTACCGCCGTATCTAATGAAACTAATTTTAACCTTGCATACGTGATAGGGGGTGAAATATTAACTAACTTAATCCTCTAGTAACTAATGAAAATCATAGTAGGTATACATCTTCTTCTATGGCAAAGCGTGTATGATAAGTTTGATGTTAATCATTCTACTTTGAATTTATTTTAATCTAAGGTAAGGTGCAATATACTCGGATAAATTTTAGGTTAAAGTTTATATTACCATCAATATAAAATTAACCGATGTAAATATTTTGAAGATTTTTCTTTAATGCCAATTGAAATTTTATGTTTTTTGAAGAAAGTTGCAAAAAAATATTTTAATAACCGCCTTTACGCGTACAAATAATATTTAAAAAAATATGAAAAAATATGTATATGAACGTAAAGTGGGACACATTCACATATGCTAAAACGTATACTTGGACATAGAAGAGACGTAAAGTGGGACAAATTGAAATTGTATGTAATTTTTTTCATATATGTAGTATAATAGGTTTTTGTATTATAAAAACTTCAATTCCATATTGTAGCTAAGGTCTTGAATTATACAAATATATTTTTTTTAGCATTTTTATTTATAAAGAATATTAAAAAAAGGTATTTTTTTCGAATGTCCGACTTTAGACCCCGATTTCGCTTTGTCCGAGTATACAGCACTTTACCTTATATCCTAAAGTTGTATAAAAATAATTACTGAAAGCAGTAAACTAATACTCTTTCAACTGAAGTTCAACCGGAGCTCCTGTTGAAAGCGCGCGACACTTTTGTTGTTTCATAGGCGAATTTTCGCGCGCATTGAATAGAAGGTCATTTATACCAGGTATTATAAAGAATTTTCTCGAGTGCAAAAGCTAATTAACTTGTGACCAACGTTATCTGCTAGGCATTGAAATGCAACACACTCACAGATGTAGCAAATGAAATCGTACATATGATAACCTTGACGTATGCGAGTTAAGTAGAAATCATACATTTACATTATTATACATTTATTAACACTGCTCTAGAATCCCGAGCAAATTCAACGATTTGACACCTCGCAGGTAACGTTAGCTCCCTAGCAAATAAGCTTTGCTCTCGAGCAAATTCTTAATAATATCGGGCATTAGAGGCTCCGATCGAAACCGCAGGAGACTACAACGTAATATACCGTGTTCTGTATCGAAATCGGAAAAAATGACTTTTTCTAGAAACAAATATCTATAATAATTTCACTCACTGTCAAAAATTAAATTTTAAAACAATTATCTATAATTAAATGTACATAATAATAATGTTATTAATATGTTACTTTTATGACTATGTGATATTATTCTTGACAAAATTATAATTTTAATGAAGAATATACTTTTGAAAGATAATAAACTTCCTTCGCAATAAAATTAAACATTAATTATTATTAAAGTAACTTTAATATAAGGTAAAGGCACCAGTTATGGCCTCTATAAGAGCAAAGTTTCGGGTTTTTTTTTATTAATGGGCTTGTTTTTTGTAATTCTCATGAACTCATGATACTAATAAAACAAGTAGGTAACTCTTTATTTAATCAATTTAATTACCAAAGTCCGCAAATATAGTTTTTTTTTAATTATAGCCTTTTATTTTCTCCAGTAATGGTAAAGGTAAAACCTGTAATGAGTACGCAGTGATGGACACTTGCTAATGCTTACAAAATGATAAGTACTACGACACAAAAGATATAAAATAAAGAATCGTCAAATTTGAAACAATGTAAATCAGTTGTTATGATAATATAATAATTAATAAATAAATTATACTAATAATTAGTTTAAATGTCCACCATTTTGACACCTATTGGCCGATTGTCATCAAATTACGCTGTAAGACAGTTAAATGTATATAGATTAATATTCAGAAATGGTAGTAATCAAATATCGACACATATTTCTAATTCAGTATATTTAATTAAAAATTTTCCATTACTGGGGTCCTTGCCAAGACTGGTGCCACTACTTTATCCAAACGTCTACCATTTTGTGTAGTAGTTTTTATCTATCAAAAGTCTAGGATCCCAGTTTTTAACTTTTATTGTAAACTCTCAACGATATTACCATAAAAATCAAAACTAATTTAACTCGGAACAAATAATTCGATTTTACGACCAGGGCCATAGAATCGAGTGCGTGTGGACAAATAGAAACTGTGTTTCTCAATCAGTGGCACATGTATCTTTTCTGATGTTTTTATAATATTTTCCGTTTGATTTAAATTCAAACTGAGCATTTATAAAAAAACGTAAATGCTTTTTATGCACATTTTGTTTGTTTTAATAATAAGTACTTTGTTTTCTATGATATAATAGTTTTCCTTTGTAAAATGCATTATTTTATGGTAAGTAGTATACTTTTTACAGTATTAAATCATTATTACGTACTGTAATGTACCTATTTTGTTTCATCTCAATATTCGAAGGATAGGGAGAAGCTATGTATGTTATCATTGGAAAGTAGAAAGATTTTCATTTAAAATAAATCCTTTTCGTTTCGTGTCTGTCTATATGTATGTTTGTCCCTCGAATTCTTGTCACAAAAATTACTTATGAACCACTGAACGGATTTTAATGAAACTTTTTGTTAATTGAACATCATTTATTGCTGAACATTAAATTTTCTATATGAAAATTGAAATAAATATCAGATTGTGTTTAACCCAATTTATTTTCAGTACCTATAACTAATATTTTGTATTTTTAACAAAATTATTTGGTAAATGTTAAAAATACACGGCGAGCAAAAAAGAAGTAATCGATTGAAAGAAATAAAAAAAGGCCATTCAAACATTCCTATGATTTTTTTTTCTTATTGAAAAACCTAATAAAAGGTCATTCGAAAAAAAACCTGGTCTAAAAAAAGTTTTTATGGTTCATGTTCAGTTCTGGTTCAACAAAAAATTTCGTTCTGAAACCGTTTTTTTTTGGTTCGGGTTCGATTCGACTCCCTGATTGAAATCGACCATAAACTGTATACAAATATATAAGATAGTAAAGTCAAGGATCCCAATGGCGTAATAGGGCCGTTAGAATGCAAGTTGAACAGTGGCGCGCGATAAGATTAATTCCGGGGGACGTGTGGTCGGCCGCCTCCAGACACGTAACGGGTGGGTCTTGTGTTTTATAGCGAGTACATGATCCCATGCTTTATCTACGACAATCGACTGATTACTCTCTATTTTATAGTTGCGAGAATTGTGTGTGTGATGCGTCGCATGTCTTGTAGATTTGCTCTCAGGGTTTTAATGCCACTGGATGTTTAATTTTAAGTGTGGTTATAAAATATAAAATAAGCCATTTTCATATACATATATGTATATGTACTATGGGATTCAGAAGACGTCTGCCAACCTAAAGGTCAGAATTGCTTACAACAGATTCAAAATTATTAAGACAAACATAATCGGTTATCTTTTTCTAGAGCGGAGTTTATATAGCTACATCATCACTATATATATAAATGAATGATCGCTTGTATGAGGCTTATAGACTCGGGAATTACTTAACCGATTTCAATGCGGTTTTCACCAGTAGTTAGATAATTTTTCTGTACAAATTCGTGGCTATTAATATTTTATGAAAAACCTAAGATTTAACATCAAAAGACTAAACAAATCTTCATCAAGTTGTGTTTTGATGATATCAGAGCATACAACTGTCATTTATATAAAGCCATTGAATAAAGAATTCTATAATAATTTACGGTTACAGTATTTTATTAAAGAACAAAAAAATACTTGATAAAAATCGGCAGGCCTACTGGCCCTATACACTTGTGGTATAAACTATTATTATATGATACTGTAAATCGATAACACTTATTAATAATAAACCGCTTATCAAATTTCATAACTGTACCACAATGGCTTCTCTAGAAATTAAATAAACACTTTTTTGGACAAAATTTTTGGAAGACTATAACCCCCTCACAAATAATTTACGGACACAGGTTCACATGAAGTTTTTTGCTTAAAATTACATCCTCGATCTACTGTAATTTTTTTACACTAGTTGTACCTAAATCATCCTGTATCATAATCATCTTTTGTATTGTACATTAATTATTAATTAAAAGATTAGTATCAAATAGTAAATATTTACTCATTATTGATGATAACCTTTTAAAACCGGAAGGTTCAAAACGTGGACTCGAAAAAAGTAAAAAATAATTTTTTGAGCGAGAAGTTAAAAATTTCAAAATAATAAAGGCCACCCAAGACTTTTCCGTTTGTAAATGTCTTTATATTATAACACTGAGCAAAATAACAAAATATATAAATTATTCAAATAAATAATCGATTTATGTAAAGTAAATAAATAAATTACGTATACAACAATAAACAATTAATGTATGAGTAAAAAATGATATTAATTATTCTGAATTACCAAATAACAAAATGTTCATTTTTACTAATTCATGTCAACATTTTGACAGAAAATATAATTTATACACACTATGAATCATTAAACAGAATTATATACATATGTTCTACACTTTTATACATATGCATTTGTAAATTATAGAGATATGATTTTAATAGGACAATAAAATTAACAAAAATCATTAATACAACATGATTTTTTTAACTTACTTATACGATATGTATTTCATATACATATAGTATAAGTAAGTATACTAAAGTTGATTTTTTTCGAAATCTGGATTTTGATGTAATTATCCATTTTGATCTTCCCTGAATCCATTCTGACTATTTTCGTCATGATATCTGTGTGTCAGCTGTATGTACATATGTAAATACGACAAATTGTAGAAAGATGAAATTTTATATATAAAATTCATTTTTGTCTGGGAAGAAAACGTCCTATTTTTGAAAACGGTCTTTCAACCGGATACGGATGTTTACTGGTGTCAATTTTTCAATTTTTCGAATTATTTTTAAAACGGTGCGAATTACAGAAAAATGGTCAGGCAAAAAATTGTAGGTAATATTATTATCTATTTTATGTTCTTTTTATTTTTTTTTCAAAAAAACAACAGAGAAGAAATATCTCCTATGAGTGCCATGGGACTTGTTTATACTTATTACAGAGATTGAACAATGTTCGTGTTTGCCATAGGTACCATAGGACTTTCTTATACGTAATAGGTACTGAGAGTGAATAGTGTGGGTGATTCTTATTAATTATTTTAAAAAAATCTTTCTGGCTAAATCATAAATCAAAAAATGAATGGGGAATAAATTATAGATAAAAACAAAATTGACATTTTTTATCAAAAACATTTTTTTCTTATTTCAAAAATAATTCAAAAATTGAGAAGAGTGAACATCCGTTTCCGGTTTAATAATTACATTAAAAAAATTCATTTGATACATGTTGTAGAGAATATTATTATGTATAATTTATGTCCCATTATTTTTATTCTATTTTGTATTAGTTTGTATAAATTATTAAATTATTGTTCATTTTAGTTAATAGAAATAAATAAATAAAATAAATAATGATGTGGTTGGGAGGTGGGGGTTAACGGTTTCATTTTTTTGAATTTCTACTGTTGTCATTTGAAAGAGCACAAAAAATCATAAAAATGTTATATTATAGATTTTTTAAAATCTTCATTAATTTCCGAATTATTTGAAATACATGATTATTTTGCACATTTCCATAGGGGTGTTTCACCCCCTTAAAACGTTTTACCGCAGCTAAGATATTTTTTTTCTTACTTACCCTGACCCCCTCTAACTATATACAAAATTTAAACTTGATCCAAATATGCCACTTGAAAAGGTTCCCTTGTAAGAAAGTTGATTCAGAATGCAATTTTGTAACCCTATACTGAATTTTAGAGCATTTAAAAAAATAACACTTTCAATAAATTAAATAGATATTATATTGTGGCGTTAAAAGTAGGGTTGAAAACGCATTATTATTTAGTTATTAACAATAAGATTTTTCCAATTAAGTTGTATCCTGGGACACACTGTATTAAAAAAACTTTTCGTAAAGGAAAATCACTCACAAAATACTAATTAGAAAACATCTACTTTCACGTTCTTATGTTCGAACCCTCTTTAATTCATGTTTAAAAGAATTAATAAATCTACGCTTATGACTTTTATTTGAGGATAATTTTTAGAGGCGGTCATCATAAAAGAATTGCACTTTCTAATAAATATACTCTGTTGTTAATTTGCTAAACTTGTTTGGTTTGGAAACTTCGTAAGAAGTTCATTGTTTAGATAAATATTGTTGAAGACTTATTTGTTCTATTTACATCTCCTTTGATCTCGAAGCAGAAAGCTGTGTCCATAATTACATAATTTCAGAGCGTCTTTATTTGATAATATAATAATAAACAGTACTGAGGTTTTCATAATAAATGAAGACAATAAAAAAATAATTACATTCAAAACGGAAATTTGAATAATGTATTATTACAGCAATTTACATCTTTTTGAACATATTTTGTTAATGTTTCATATTATATTTTATTCATAAAAACATTTTAAAACGTTATTATTCTGAATGTTCATTAAACGCATAGGCGTACTTATTTTTTCTTCTTATTATTATTAAATATATATTATATCTTAACATATTTAAGGCAAGCTTACGCATAAATTGTAGAATTACGACCTCATGAAACTGAAGTTGAAGAAATCTGACTTTTATTTGAAAATGCGTATGTTACAATCAATACACAGATAAAAAAATAATTTGGGTCAAGATATTTTTGTTTTATACAGTGTGTCCCAGGATAGATGTAACAAGAGGTGTAAAGAACACATTTTTTCGAATTTCGGAATCACATTTGGGGATCGAGTCCTGCTTGATGTAGAACTAACGTATTGAAACAAGAATACTAGAGACACATTATTTAGTTGTTATTGTCTATTTGTTAGACGTGGCGTTGTCTTATTACATTTTAAACTAACTTTTCTTAGTAATTTTCTTTAAATTTTGAAAAATAAAGGATTTATTCTTGGTAGTTTTTTCATCTTTGCTTATGAAATACCCTGTAGACGACCAAACCAACAAATTTTTGGTATACGTTAGTTTTACATAAAGCAGAACTCGATCACCAAATGTCATTCCGAAGCTCGAAAAAATTTTGTTCTTTACACCTCGGAAAAAAAACGAAAAAAATCTTTAATTACAAATTACAATAGGGATGGGGGGCTTTTTTCAGTTTTCGATCTCTAGCTACGCCACTGCTCTGAAGTAAATTTTGGTTTGTATTATTAATTAAAGATTATGAAAAGATACTGTCTTTCTGTCTGATTACAATAACTTTAAGTATTATCTACTATTTAAATGGAAATTTCTTACTGGCTGCAAGATGTTAATCTTACATTTTTTCGTTCTTATAAAATCATATAACAAATAATACAGGCATTTCTCTACTAACATGGTCACTTTCAAGGGTAGTATCCCAATGATATTTTTGCTTGATTGATGCAATTAAGTGCATTAGATTGAAGATAAAAATAAAACAAATACAGTTAATCATGGGACTCAAAGAAATTTGCAGTATTATACGATATAATAGAGATTAAAAAAAAAACTACACAGGGGACTGTGCTCAAAATTTTTTAATTTTCTAAACTCATGATCATCTCAATCACCCCCCTATCTACACCACTGCAGCAACACGGTGTTTAAAAACACATTGTATTTAAAAATGCATAGGGTTTATTGTACTTTTGTCAAAAAGACACGATGTTGCTGTTTTGTTTTTTCGGTCTAAACACGGCATAAGAATTGTCAATAATCCATGGAAAAATAAAGTAAAGAAAGGTATATATTATTTTCATGACAATTTATTATTTCATACATGTTGCTACATGTATAAAGAGATGGGGGTAAGGAGGACATGATATTGATATGAGCAATTACAGATTCTCATCTTTAATATCATTAATTCTATCTTGCTGTACTTAATTTAACTTTTTAGATGCGTCAATTATTATTTTTATTGTTTTATAAGAAGTGTCAATACTACATGGAAAAATAAAGTAATACATATATATGTCACCACATCTATATCCATCAATATATTATTATTGTAATTAAGGTAAAATGGTGAGTAATATATTTAATCAGGGGTTATTTTAGTGTGTAGTTGTAGCTTGTTTCTGTAGTTCTAAAAATTAAAAGTGCAGTTGAAAAAGTCAATTTATGTAGTAAAATTATAAAATATATGTATACAGGGTGTTCGCCAGAATCGAATGATCATTGATAACTTTGTTATTATTGGAGCTAGAAGATGAAATGAACAAAACAATTGAATGTCGAATTTCAGAGAAATATTGAAAAATAACGTTTTTTTAAGTATAAAAATGCTACAAAAAAATGTACATCCAGTTGAAAAATTATTAGTAGAAAGCAAAAAAAAATAAAAAAAAAATAAGGAAAATGTGCTGTTGTAAAATTTTCTTAAAATAACGCCTGTATTTAATTACGTATCACATAATATAAAACAAAGTCTCTCGCCGCTGTCTATTTGTGCACGATTTTCTCAGTAACTACTGAACGAACTTTATTCGGCTCGTTGCATTCCAGCAACATAAAGTGTCAAGCCGATATATCGACTCGCCTCATCTAAAGGGTTAACAGAGATTCAAGATTGTCAGATTTTGTAAACAACATTTCAGGATTTTACAGTAAGAGTAAATAAAACCCTATCACCAAATATATTAAACTATCTGTGCCGCGTGGACTACGGAATTATTGTTTAGGATCTTTGAAAAATATAGTTGAACTAGCTACTACCCGCGGCTTCGCTAGCGTGAATTTTGAAACCACCATCCACTCATATGTAAAAGAGTGTGAAATATAATTTTTTTCTATTTTTTGGTTTTCATTCATTATGCAAAATCGTAAATATCTCGACTGCTATGCGAGATAGGGGGATGTTTTTCCTTCTATATACCCCATATATAAATACCCGACTCCTGTGGTATTTTTCCCGCCGGATTGAATAAAACTAATTACAACCCTTCATATGTAACAGGGAGTGAAATGTTTATTACTAAAAAAAAATTCCCCATACAAATTTTTCAACCCTTTTGCAATCCCTTAAGGGTTCAATTTTCGTAATACGAAGTAGCCTATGTCCTTTCTCGGGATGCAAGCTATCTCACTGCCAAATTTCATCAAGACCGGTCACCATTTGATATATACAATGTTGAACAAAATCAGTCAACCACGGCGACGCTATATCAAAAAAACGATGAAAGTTATGGGCCCCAATATTTCTCTTGTCGGACCTTATAGGGATAAATGTAATACTTAAAAAAAATTAATAGTTAAAATTACAAGACAAAACGATTTATAAAAAGTATAAAGTTATAAAGTAGTTCATTTTTTAATTTAGTGTGAAAATCATGAATAAAGTACTGTTTATCGGAAATCTGGATTGCAGTTTTTAAATCGGAACTTCCTCGCCGAAATCCAGACGCCTGACATCCCTGCAAAGGTTTAAGAATCATCTGTGGAGTATTTCAGAGCAAAATGAAATCAAGGGAACCCCTGCGCTCCTGGCATCATACACACAAATAAAAAACAACAGAGAAAACAACAAAACAACTTCATTTATTAATCATAACAAAAAAACCAGAAGCTATAAAATACTTTACACAGATTATTTTAGTAAACTGCTTCATACGAATTATATTCACTAAATAACTTCATAATGCGTATGTATTATACATGCTTTTCTTTGTTCTTTATTTTGTTTTTATTTCATATATATATTTTTTCTTCCGGTTGTACTGTTCACTGACCCATTTCGGACATACAAAGCTGGGATAGAGCTAACGGGGGTGAGTGGAGGGGTAAGGGGTTGAGTCAACTTGGTTTTGCAACCACCGAATGTAGGTATTTATTTTAGAGACCGAACTATTACTTGTTTATATAACCTAGTGAATAAATATTATTACATAGAACGTATTGTATATGGCCTCTTCAAAGCAAATTATGGAGGGGTGAGGGTCATAATGTGGAACTTTTAGTATAATAAAGTATCATGGTGTTTTTTCTTTCTTATACGTAAGTATTGGGAAGTCAATTCTTTTCAAAATCTGGATTCTGATGGAATCTCCATTTTGACCTTCCCTTAATCCATTCTGACTATTTTCGCCATATATCTGAGTGTCGGTCTGTTGATCTGCAGACGCTCGCGTTGTAACTCAAATACGACAAATCGTAGAAGGTTGAAATTTTATTAATTTTTGTCTGACAAGGGGACCACCAGACCCTTGTCGCACCAATTTGCTTTAAAAAAATAGGGTTGTAGTTGTGGCATAGGCAAACCTGCATAAACAAGAAAAAAAATTATGAAATTTCTCTGTAAATTCGCTTAAACGTGTAGGTAACTATCTATCAAAAAAAAAATCAATCGCACTGAGAATCGAACCCAGCCATTCACGATTGTCGTTTGTAACTAATCCTGTGAGTAGCAAATCTGTACTCGAAAAAACCTGTATGAATATTTATTTCGAAAATTAAACAAATTACTTAAAGACTAATCAGACATAAGTTATAAAGTTTGGGGGGGGGGGTCACTTTTTATTTTTTATTTGTGGGTATTTTTATAGTTTTTTTAAATGGTAACTTTGATTTTTTAATAAAAACCAAAATATCTGCCAAGTAAATGCACATTCCTCGTGCTAAATTCACCAAAGATAGTTAATTATTGAAAAATTTAAATAAAAACCGATAAAGTATTCAGATGAACTGCCATTGATTAACAATTGAAGTTTTATACATTCTTATTAAAAAATATTAATTCGAAATTTTTCATAATACGCTCTTGAATATTTTTAAATTTTTGAAAGTTTCCATCTATGTAAATCTAAATTTTTCTCTGATGTAAACGTCAAAATGGCATATAAAACGTCAAAATGGCATTTAAAACGTCAAATTGACATTTACAACACCAAAAATTATAAAAATTTGTTTTAAAATGACGATTTTTTAAAGCAATTTGTGATGAATCTTTGTAATAGGGATTATTTTACAACAGAAGTTGTGCTGACCTATATTATAGAAAAATATTATATACAATTTCCACATAACATGTATCGTTCTTGAGATATTTTCAAAAAATTAATATTTTGGAATGTTATCCCTCCCCCTCATACACGATATTGAAATGGGACCGTCCTCAAGTCAGATCAAACCAACCAACCAAGTTTCATTAATATCGGTTTAGTGGTTCATGAGTTATGCGCCTGACAAGGATTCGGGGGACAGACAGACAGACAGAGACACGGGACGAAAAGTATTTGTCTTGACCTGAAACGAAAAGATCAAGTAAAAATTTTAAAATTGAAGAAAAAATTTTGTTCTTATTTTCAAACTATTACAAAGCTTATCATATCTTCGATATGACGAGGAAATAATATTTTTGTTTTAAGGATCTGATTCTATGTAAGAATTTTGTTTATCCATGGACATTTTTTGCAAATGAATTTACCGCAGGAGAGTTTGTCATTTGAAATAAATTTAAATCACATCACAACTGTATTAAGCAATTTTTTTTAGTAAACTTTATTAAAAAATAAAAAAAAGGAAAAAACACGCCTAGGGATAAAAAATGCTTCGAACAAAAGTTTACATTATTTTCACAAAGAATCAGATTCTTAGAACAAAGGTATTGGTTCTCGTTTAAAAAATCAAAGTTACTATATAAAAAAAACCTAAAAA
Source organism: Sialis fuliginosa (assembly GCA_961205875.1). Lineage (NCBI taxonomy): Eukaryota > Metazoa > Arthropoda > Insecta > Megaloptera > Sialidae > Sialis > Sialis fuliginosa. The sequence goes on from OY540811.1 coordinate 33,965,324, forward strand.
AATCAAATAAAAATTAAAATAGCTAACTTTTCGAAATAAAAATTTATAACGTTTTATTTTAAAACCAGGTATATTTAAATAATCATTAATTTGCCAAAAATCACTACAAAGTTCTGAGAGCTGGTGATTTAACTAATAATCATACAGAAAAATATTATTGGTTAACATTTTTATATAACGAGCACTCTACTTCCAATCTCTTCTGAAGTTAGATCTCCAACCACAACTGTCACATAGACCAGAAATACGTTCTCGAACATATCCTACATCCGAACAAACTTTAGTTATTACACTAAAAAGCTCTGTTACGTTGCAGTTAGTGTACTCTATTGTACATACTGATATAGAACTGCTTGTGTCCTGTGTAAAATATAGACAATAGTAAATGTTGAGACAAAAGTAATAAACTTTAGATAGCAGGTAGTCAAACATCTTGTTAGAGTTTATTGTTACTACTGACATCAAATTGAATTGGAATTAAACTGGAAGAGAGCAGACAACAACGAAGATTAAAGGAATCAACACGTTAATTTATTTAATATCTGTATGGAAACAAGTAATTTTACGACGATCTTGAAGTGAATATGTACTAGAACAAAGAAAATCTAGCTTTCTTATTAAAAGGGGAAATATATTGCTTTCAAAAATTGGTAAGGGACTATATAAATTTCGTCATGCTACTTTATTCTTTTTGACCTAGTTATACTTTGTCACAATCATAAGAATCCCCCTCCCTTATAATCCTTCACAACAACACTCATTTCCTCCCTCCCTCCTTAATATAAAAAATACAAATACACCTTGAACATTTTTTTTAAAAGCCAACAAAAACATCCTGGTATGGCAAAAAAAAACATTGAACTTTTGTTTCTGTTTTTTTTTCTTTTTTTCATTTTCTTTTTTTCCTTTTTCTTTTTTTTTGCAATACCAGGTTGTTTTTGTTGGCTTTTAAATAAAATGTTCAAGGTGTATTTGTTCAATTTAAACATTTTATTTGACTTGTGTGTATTTCAAAATGTCAATTTTCAAACGTCATTATTCCGAAAACCAATGATTTTAGAGATATGGTATGTTGTACAAAAAGTATTCAGAATACACTGTAGAATTCAAAAATGGCATAATATATAACAGATACTGTATATGTTCTTCTTCAGACACAATTTTCTTATCTCAAAAAATCCGCAATTAAAAATACTAATCGACGTGTCCGAGCGTTTTTGTACAAAATAATTACCTGAATTTTAAACGAATTTGTTCCTTTCATCATATATTTTGCTACCTCCTCCCCTTACTAATCAACTAAAAACAATTGTTTCAAATGAACCACACTACGTGTCTAATATTTACAGATAAGAGTTATAGAAAAAGTACATATTGTCTCTAAAGTATGAGGAACCATAAGGCGGGTGTTTGCCCCTAAAAATGGTTAAAAATTTAAATAGGTATATCCTATTAATATAATAATAATTATGTTTTTTTATTTTTAGTGCGTTTACTTTAAGGTTTAAACAAATCCTTTTGATAGGATTTATGTATCATTTTTTTGCATATTTAACCGCATTTTTTAATACAAGCGCAATTACGTGAATTACATAATATTTCAATTAATTATTCTGTTTACAGAATTTATTTAACGAAGGCATACATACGCCAGGAGAAGAAATGACCGTAACTACCAATTTTGACACGCGCAGTTAATTTTAGTACCATTTCGCCAAATTTCATTGGATTACGTTAAAATTTTAACACAATTAAGAAGATAGATAAAGCTTCTTCTTCTTCTTCTTCATCCATTTATGTCTCCTGGCTTGGCCTTTTCAGACAGCTCCTTCGTGGTTGGTTTTTACTTTGGAGAATGTGTAGTGCGTGTATTGTATGTGTATATGAGTATTAGGGGGCATAGGGACACAATATGGACTAGGAAGTTGCTGATGGGCCAATCATAGCAGGATTTAACGAATAGGGTGACCGGGATAATAGGAATTATGTAGGGAGTCACATAGGTTGTTCACATATAACATACATAGGATTTATTTTTTTATTTTGGAGTTTCGCAGATAAGTAATTATGTGGGAATAGTGTGCTTTATTTTCTAATAATTCTTTTGTTGTGTGTATTTATATTCCTTTAATGCTTTCTCGCAATTTAGTTCTTTCCTTATTGTATTTAGGACATTTCAGTATTATGTGATTAATGTCACATATGGTTCGGTAGTTGCAGTCGCATAAAGGGTTATCCAATGCTTTAATCTTGTGCATATAGTGTAGTGTATATGCGCAATTTAGTCTTAAACGGTTTATTGCAGTAATATCTCTTTTAGATTTCTTCATTGAGTGAAACCATAACTTTTTGGGTAGCTGGGGTTGAATGCTCTTGTAAAACTTCCCTTTATTATATATGCTTCTGTCGTATTTAACTTGCCACTTTTCTTCGGCTTGTTTATTTAAGTGAGATTTTAGGTCTGTATGTGGGATTAGTATATGAGATTCATCTTCTAACGTAGTTGCTTCGTTAGCTAAAACATTCGCCTTCTCGTTACCTTTTATATCAACATGGCTTTTACACCATACAAAAATTACCTCTATTTGTAGTTTTTCGTACAGGTCGACTAATTGAATTATTTCCATGATAACGTATAGATAAAGCTACAAATACATCTATTTAACAGTGAGTCAGCATTCTAGTTACATCGTAAGTCTATGGACACATTACACGCCTGCTGTCGGGATAAAACAAATACAAGCCATCACAGATCACACCTGATTCCGGGTCGGTAATAAAGAACTCTGTATGTGTCTAAACGCAGGTGCGACGATCTGATTTATCACTTCTCGCGTTACACGATTGTTGTTGTTGTTGATTGCTATCTGTCTGTGTGGATACATTACTCTCAGTGTAGTCATTCTTGGACATGTCCTCTTCAGTCCTTCTCCTGTCCAGACGGTCTTGTGTGTATGATACTTCATATTTTTTGCTGTCGTAGACGTTACGTTCTATTATTACATTTTTTTGTCGAATGATGCTTGTAATGGTATACTCGAATATTGTTTTTGATGTTGAGAAAAACGATATATGCGTACATGTGGAAGGGATGAAGAAGCTAAAATGATTGAGTATATAAAAAGAACGGTTGAAAAAAAACGATAGTTTTTTTATACTACCTATGTATAAGTTATTAAGTAGGGGAGAGTGGAGTACTTACGAACACCTAAGGAAGAAATCAAATAAATTAAAACCTGATTAATAAACCAATAGATGTATTGTGTATTATTATTAAATAATCTGTTAGTTATACATTTTCAGTACCTATCAATTTTAATAAAATATGAAAATTAAATTAAAATTAAAGACTAAAACAAAACCCTACGTGTTCGTGATTACCTGACTAGCATGGAATAATTAAACATAATTAGTACTAAATTCGCAGCAAAAGCATCTGGATGTACTTTGACCACTGGTACACTTATCATGTGTCCATAAATTACACTTGAAGAACATTACCTAGTCTTCAATCTCGATATTTTTTATTATAATAACAAAATTAGTTATTTTCTTTATCAACATCTACGTTTCTTCTTCTTCTTTACTTGGCACTTTTTCTTTTGGTTATTTTCTTTAAAACGACTGCGATTCCTCGAACTTCAGTTTTAGTTTTCATCAGTCTTTTTTTACAACGTTCGGATTTACCCCCATTTAATTTGTTCGTCATTAAAAAAAAATATATTTTTTTGGGGTTAGGATCATATAATAAACAGTTCAAATACTGTTTGATCAAGGCTTACTTAGGCATAACTTAATCACATTTATATTAATTACATATCAGTTATTAAATGGCTTTTATTTTAATAAAAAATTAGATTAAATATAATATAAAATGGAATTAAATCAAACTTAGTTTGTAATGTGAGCGTGATCTACACTGACCGTTAACGGTCCGATTCTAGACGTAGGCCCAACTATCAGTTAGTGAAGAGAGAATATTAGCTTTCTTCTTCACACTGAAACCACTGAATTTGCGACTACCTCGCGTTCGTGATTACCCCACTCCCCCTATAGAAATGATGAAAATTTTCGAAATCAAAATTTTGATGGAAATATAATTTTGATTATTTTCAGCATGGTTTTTGTTGTGTCTGTAAGTATGTCTGTAGACACTGTAATTAAAAAATGACATAATATTGACGTGTTGATGGCAGATATTTTGATATTTGGACTTATAAGGAGATTTTTTTAAAAGTGGGGTCTTTCAGATAATTTTTATAATTACTTTGGACAATGTAAATACAATATTTATGGCAAATCTGTCGGTAAATTCCTTGGAGTATGAAGATTAAAATTAATAAGAATTAATCTGAAGAAATTCCTCTAATATAATTTAAATAATCTAGGTACAGCACGACTGGTCCGCGACGCTTTTATGTGCGGCCCGCGGCCAAATATGAACAAATTATGTTTTTATAATGTATGTTTTAATTATCAGGTGTTTCAGAATGACTGAGGTTGGTTTTAATTTCCCGTTGTTTTGTTTAAAATATTGTTTTATTTATGTAACTTAACTAATCATTTTAATTGATAATATTGTTTTATAATATAATACAAAATTATTTATACATACATTTAATATAATACAAAAGTATTTTTGTGAATAAATAAAAACATTATTTATTAGTAGGTATTTTAAATACTTGAAATCATACTGATATATTTTGTTGGTTAAATATTTTTTTAAAATTTACTATGATTGAACTTCTGTTTTTTCCCCTCGAATCGAATGAGACAAATTACAACCCTTTATCTGTGACGGGGCGAAATATCGAGATATTTTTCGCTATTTATTTACTATACAAAATCGTAAATATCTCGCATTCTATGCGAAGTAGTGGGTAATTTTTTTACTAAAACTCCTGCACTTATGTAGGATTTTTCATAATGAATAAGATCAATTACAACCCTTCATCTGTGACAGGGAGCGAAATATTGAAGGTCGGCTATTTGTATAAAATCCTATGAAAATTAACTTTACATTTTTTATACTAGTACATTTAAAAGTTTTGTGTGGGGGGTTAAAATTGATTATATAAGCTATTTATTGGCTTTTTATTTATTGCTCTATGATTATTAGTTCTGAAGATATAAGCTTTCAAAGTGTGACATATTTTCGATACATTCGTGTTTCCGAGGTTATTCCCTAATATAAAATATATATAAAATTGATTAAAAAAAATTCAAGACAAAAAAATTACAATTTTTTTACAAAATTATGTGCGGCCCTCAGAAAATTTTAGATCGTCAATGCGGCCCGTGGTGCAATTTGGTTTGGCCAGGCCTGAGCTACAGTATGAGTATAACAAAGAAAAGATAAAATGGGTATGATTTATCAAATAGCTACAGTGTTTTTTAAACTTACAACATACACATAATTTTATCAATGTACTTGTGGTAATTACAACACTTTGAGAAACACTGTGCAGTGGCGGATTTACGTTAACTGCCGCCTGGGCAAAAAAAAAATTGTCGCCCCTCTGTCCAACCGCGGGCCAGAATATAAAACTGAAGACGTTTTTTTTTATCGCGTCAATTTTTAATTTTTTAGTGAATAATTAAAATTAAATTACAAAAAATAAAAATTAAATACCTTTTTTTTAATTATCCTCGCGGGCCGCGGGCTGCACAAGCATGTATTAAATTAAAAAAGTTGTATTTTCCCAGAATCTGCTGCCCCCCCCTAAAATTTTGCCGCCCTGGGCAGTAGCCCATATTGCCCATGCCTAAATCCGCCGTTGACACTGTGGCATAGCTATCAATTTATTGATAAATATAAATACTACAATGTCTTTAGAAAATTTGAATATGGCACCTTGAGGAAAATAAGTTAATCTTCGACTATATTTAATCATTTTTATATGTTCAACAAAATACAAACAATAATAATTTTTATCTATCCATAGACAGTACTTTAGCCAGATAGCTTTCTTTACATACATTGCATTGGAACTTGATGTTGCAGTAATAAAAGAAATATAATCAAAATATAAAGCACTCTGTACAACTGATACTCGGCCATCTGTTTTCTGTGAAGATGTCTGTCGGTGATAAACGGACGAGTGCGATTCTTCCAGCGCCATTGTATCAGCGTCCGATAAAAGTTCACAAACCACACACAGAACAAAGAACAATTGGGTGTATATGTGCGAGGAGGAGAAGATAATATACTCCCAAGCTAGAGAGCTCTATGTGTGTGCCCAATAGTTACAATATTCAGAACATATAGGGATGTGTATTGTTTAACTTTTCTTCATATTTATGATTTCTTGACAACATTTTTTTCAAAATTTATACAGGCTGATTTACAACTAGTGTAAATAAAATTAACAATAAATCGAGGGTGTAATTTTAAGCAAAAAATCTTATGTCCAGAAATTCTTCCTGAGGGAGCTACAGTCTTTTACCCAAAATTAGTGTTTATTTAATATCTAGAGAACCCATTGTGCTACAGTTATGAAATTTGATACAGGGATTGATATTAATAAGTATTATCAATTTACAGTATCAAATAATAATAATTTAGATCAGGGCTGTATGGGGCCAGTGGGCCTGCCGATTTTTATCAAGTATTTTTTTGTTCTTTAATTTTTTCCCGAGTTGGGTTCTTGTAGATTATATGATACAAAATACACGAAAATATACTTTATTTATTTGTCAAAAGATCAACCGTTTTCGAAAAATATCGAAAAAAAGAAAATACTCTGAAATTTTACTTAATATGGATGCTTCAAATTACACAAAATAAGGTTATATTCTTGTTATATAATTAAAAATAAGATAAAAAAGTTAATATAAATATACCTCCTAGCCTAATACTTATCATTATAGAGTTATAGCCAGTACTACTGTTACACATATTGTACTATAACATGTTTAAAAAACGAAACTATAAATGGCTGTTTGTTGTTAAAAATGCAGTTTTATATTAACTTTTCATATTATTTTTAATCATAGAACAAGAATATAAACTTATTTTGTATAATTTGAAGCATCCATATTAAGTAAAATTTTAGAGTATTTTATTTTTTTCGATATTTTTCGAAAAAGGTTGATCTTATGACAAATGAATAAAGTATATTTTAGTGTATTTTGTATCATATAATCTACAAGCAACCCAACTCGGGAAAAAATTAAAGAACAAAAAAATACTTGATAAAAATCGGAGGCCTACTGGTCTCATACACCCCTGGTTTAAATTATTATTATATGATACTGGAAATCGATAACATTTATTAATATCAAACCCTGTATCAAATTTCATAACTGTAGCACAATGGGTTTTCTAGATACTAAGTAAACACTAATTTTATGTAAAAGATTGTAGCTCCCTCAGGAAGAATTTCCGGACATATTTTTACACTAGTTGTCAATCACCCTGTATATTAATACGAGAACATCGAAAATTGTCGTACGTTTTTTTAGTATTTATTATAAAAGGAGATGAATGAAACTATGTTAAAGTATTGTTCCATAGATGTGCACAAAAATGGTCGAATTTCGACCATAGGCGATACTAGTTCTATCTAAACGCCCGTGCATACCACAGATTTTTAGTTAGCTCATAGTCGGCTGATAATGATTGGATTTGAGCTGCAAACCAATTTGTCTCCGATTAAGGTGGTTCTATCGTTAGACGAGTTATTAGATAGAAATGTGAATTTAAAGTATGTCATAAAACAACAACATTCAGTGAGTTGATATTTGCAGTTTGAAAGATTTACCGTACAGTTTAATAGAAATTAATTATTATTAAAGTACTTTTAACATGGGATATATGGAGAATCATACCGGCAACTACTTGTATACAGGGTGATTTACAACTAGTGTAAAAATATTTAACAGTAGATCGAGGATATATAATAATTCTACAGCTTTCCAAAAATGTTGCCAAAAATTTGGTTTATTTAATATCTAGAGAACCCATTGTGATACAGTTATGAGATTTGATACAGCGTTTAGTACTTATAAATGTTATCGATTTCCAATATCAAACAATAATAATTTAGACCAGGTGTGTATGGGGCCAGTAGGCCCGCCGATTTTTATCAAGTTTTTTTTTGTTATTTAATTTTTTCCTGAGTTGGGTATTTGTAGAAAATTATATGATACAAAATACACAAAAATACACTATGTTCATTTATCATAAGATCAACCGTTTTCGAGAAATATCGAAAAAATAAAGTACCTGTGCCCTATAGAAACCAGAGTGCCAAAAAAAGTCAAAACATGTTATTATAGCGAGATAAGAAACTAATGTCACTATATAAATAAACGATAATAGTTTAAACTACGCGACAACAAGGTAATGACAAATTTACTCACCGTTCACAAAAATATTTCACATCATTTTTAGGAATGAAATTTTAATTTTTAATTTTTATTGCATATTAACAACAAAATGTTTTTTAAAATGTTTTTAAATGAGATTATATTCATAGACATTATTGACAGTTGAATAATTGCTGTCAGCCTTTTGGTGTACCCGGTACAAAAAGTTGTGTTTACCCGAAATGACCCTGCGTTAAATTTAAAGGGGGAGTAATTATTTGAGCAGTTTTTTTTAAATATTCGGGCGGGTACACTGGGCAGTTAATAATTCATTTGGGCAGTATTAAACTTTTTGTGCGTTAATTAAATCAATTGTGGCAGTAAAATGTAGTAAGTAATATACAAGATTTTGGTAAGTTATTTACCTGACAGCGGCAGTTAAAAACCTACTCCAGCAGTAGATTAAATAAATGGCCAGTGCAATAATTATTTAAGCGGTAAAATAATTGAATTTTACAGTTAAATAAATAGTTCGACAGTTAGATAAATAGTTCGGTAGTTTGGTAAAAGTCAAATTACTTTTGGTTGAAAAAAGCGACACGCGTTTGTTAAAATCTCCCCCCCCCCCCCCCTCCTACAAATCCCGGTCTTTTAATTATAAATAAAAATCGGGATCATTATAAATGTGTAACATAAGACTTATTATTTTTAAACAAAAAATTATTTTGGAACATTATAAAATTTCAAAATTGAAGTTAAAATAAATAAATAATTTTAATTTAAATTTACCCCCCCGCCACAAAAAAACTACCAGGACCCCACCCTCCATTACCTTGAAAAAGTCGGTCCCGCATTGCCTTCTCAGAAAAAAATGGTTACCGCTTACTCCAATATTTCTAACGGACCGATCATGATTCATAATTTAGTTATTGCTTACGTGTTACTACCCAATCAGTTATTTTACTTCCCAAAGTATTTATTCAACCACCCATTTCATTATATATTACTGCTCGTTTCCATTTTTTTACTGCTCACATTTTATCACCCAATATGTTATTGAACTTACCATTTTTATTTTAATACTGACCGAAACTGTAATACATTACCGTCCGTTTAAATCATAGCCAATTTAAAGTGCACTGAGTATAGCCTAAATATTAATTGTCAACGCTGAGTTTTTGGCTATCTTATTTTTTGGTTCCAAATAACAGATTTAGGTGGCGTCCCATTAATATTTCAATATGAGCGGACACCCTAATGTACTGCATCGGGGTAACGTCGATACATAATACTCGGTAATACTATTTTAAATAAAAAAGCTCTTAAATTTTTTCTTACATTTAAAATATACAATTTTCCACCCCATATTCATAACAATCATTAAAAAAGAAACAATTTAATTAAAATCTGCCCACCCCTTGCCTAAACCGTCATGGACGGAATCCAAGAGTATAACACTAGAGAGTAACACAGTAGGATGGGGTAGATGGGGGTTACATGATGCCGGAGGGTGGCAACAGGTTCATTGCGAAGAAGCAACAGCCCCATCGACAGAATCAACCCCGCATTTTTTGTACAAGGGGTGATGATTTGTGGACGTGTTTATGGTATGATTAATATTTATTATTTATCCGCCAGAGCGCGTTAGAGAAGAAATATATAAAGTTATTTATCGTAATGAGTCCTTTTTTACATGGCCGACTACAGAGACTGTTAGGGTTCTTATCTTTAACAGAAAATATGTATGCTACGATTTCAAACCACTGTCCGACTGATGCTGATAAAGTCGCGCTTCTTTTTTAAATTTTATTTATTTCTTTATGGATCACTTGTTTTCTATTTTACTGTTTTGTAAGGAAATAAAATGTAGTGTATATACGAGTATAACCAAATGTAATTTTTTAAACATGCATTTAAAAGTATGCCGTCTTGATAATAATTTTTATTTAATATTACATTTGTTTATGTAATAGGTAAATTAATTATTGCTTCCCCGCCATATCGAAGATGCATGAAGCATTGTAATCGTTTTAAAATGAGAAAAAAATGTTCTCCGATTTCAAAATTTTAACTTAATTTATCCGTTTCAGGTCAAGACAAACACTTTTCGTTCCGTGTCTGTATGTCTGTGTGTTTGTCCCCTGAATCGTGTAACTCATGAACCACAAATCCGATATTAATGAAACTTGGTTGGTTGGTTGTATGAGAACGGTCCCATTTCAAAATCATCAAATTGTGTGTAAAAGGGAGGGGTGACGTCCTAAAGTATTAATTTTTTTTAGATATTTCAAGAACGACGCATGTTAAGTGAAAATTTTATAGAATCTTTTTTGTAGAGTATTCAATTTTCTATAATATAGGTCACCAAAACTTTTCTTGTAAAATATTCCCGTACAAAGATTTATCTCAATTTGCTTTAAAAATCGTCGTTTGTTTTTTTGTATTGCTATTTACTTTGACATATTAAATGTCATTTTCACATTTGCATAGCAGAAAAATTTAGATTTAGATTAAAAATGTCAACAATTAAAAAATATACGAAGAAATATTCAGGCGCGTATTAAGAAAAGTGTCGAATAAATATTTTTAAATCAAATTGTATAAAAATTAAATGGTTAACCAATGGCAGTTCATGAGAATACTTTATCGGTGTTTATTAAAATTGATCGATAATTAAATAACTACCTTTGGTGAATTTAACACGAGGAATTACTGTGCATTTACTTGGCGGATGTTTTTTTCATAAAAATTACATCAAGAAAATACGATGAAGTTAAATAAAAAAACGAAAAATTAATTTTCTCGCGAACTTCTCAAATAAATTTAATAAATTAAACTAAAATTTGATTTCATCTTCGGGTAGAAAATTGTATCGAAGCAATCTTGTTTATATTTTGCAAAACGCGAGAGCGTAGGAATGAATAATTGCAAAAAAGTAGATATGCAACGTACCAAAGAGAAAAATAAAACAAATGTGCTTAAAAAACTTGCAAATATAATTCCAACTTCTGGGAAACGTGATATAAAAAATATCTAATTTAAAGATGGTGAGTTTTACATGAGTTTCTCTTACAGATTTGTTTCAATGTCTTTGCCGCAAACAAAAATAAAGTGAAAATACTTCACGCCTTACTTACACTTAATAATTTCATTTTTATTTTGTATATTTATTTTTTATTGAAACACTCGTTAAAAAATTAAGTTAAAAAAGGAAATAAAGTGGCAACATAGAGATTTTATTTTCCGTTTCGTATGCGCGATTCGTGTATTCCCGATGATAGCTACGTATTATTTCATGTTTTGATTTGATAACGTGTACTGTTATCTGCTCATGAATTTATTATTTATTATAAGATTATAATCAAGAAATAGTTTTTATTATTTTTATTATTCCTTGAAATTAAAATAACAATATATTTAGCGCGTATGATTTTTAAATACCGCGACAATTGTCTATACTTTGCGACGTTGTCATTAATTTCTTGATTTTCCTTCGCATAAAATTATTTACTTTTTCGTTGAAAATCCGCTTAAAATGTCGAAATCTCTATACTTGCAATGTTAAATTTTTGATTTTATTTTGACGATATCTTCGCTCACAGACGGTCCATCGTTATAAGATTTTGAATGAAGTTTCAAATAACCTTTTTTTAGCTTATTACAAAATTTGAGCTTCCTCTTGAATCTTTTAATTTTTCCGAGAAATACCTTAATAAAAAAGGTAAAATTCAAATCATTACATCTTCGTTAAAAATAGTCGAAAAATGATTATTCAAAATGCATTTTAAAGCGCGTCATAACTAATTTTTAATGTTTTGCTCTGATTTAAATTCAATTGATTTTTGAAAAGTTTGATAACAATAAATCGTAGCCGGGTAAAGTCAAAATAAGGCATACCCCTTAAACTTTTTAGATTATATTAATTAGTAAGGTTGTCAACTTTGTCAATTTTAGTAACAATAGTGACTATGTAAGTACATGTATAATGCTCATTTTATCAATGTACATACGTAAAAAAAATAAAGACGAGAATAGAAGCATAGCTTGGGATATGCAATTTATTTCAAACTTTGTAAAGTTCTAACTCGATGTAAAAAATTGTGGAAGGGTAAAATTTCTTACATTTTAAAGTTTTATTTTTTGTTCTCCGATATTATTTATTTTAATGCAAAATTTAAGTTTAAAGCAAAATAAACTGTGAATTACTAGGTATATTTTTGAATTCCTACAATACGAGTATACCTAGCGTTTACCAAAGAGAATATTTTTATAGATCATAAATAAGCCACGGGACTTTCTTATACGTATTACTGCCAGTGAACAGTGTACGTGATTCTTATTTTATTATAACATATTTCTGACAAACTAATAAAAGATAGAATAAAATGAATAGGACATAAACTATATTCTCTACAATATGTACCAAATTAATTTTTTTGAAAAAGTAATTACTAAACCGAAAACGGATTTTTACTCTTGTAAATTTTTGAATTTTCGAATTATTTTGAAATAAAAGAAGAGTTTTAGATAAAAACTGTCGAGTATATTATTATATATAATTTATGTCATAATACAATAGTAGTGACGTTAAATATAAATAAAAACAAACTTGTTTGTTTAAACGTCAAAAATTTATTTAAGAAAAAGTAATCGCAAGCTTTCGATTCACAGAATCATCGTCAGACTAAAATATAATAAATAACAATTAATATAATGCAAAATATTGATATTTTAAAATAAAAATTCAGAAATATACATACATATTAATAAAGATTCAATAATATTCATGTGACTACGGAAATGTTTGAAAAAATAACAAATCTCTTAGTAACTCAAATAGTTACTAAGGAACGAAAAAATTGATTTAAAAAATTAATGACAGAAATAATTAATTAATTATTTAAAATTGTGTTGTAAATAGTAGATAATGTGGATATGTCAGTTTTCTTGTTAATTGTATTATTGTTTCTTTTTATGTGTAACATTTCGGAAATGTAACGTTTAGCTTTATGTTTTTCATTATCTAAAATTTTAGTTTGTTTATAATCAAAAATATTGAGATAACAACATCGTTCTCAAATTTAAATCTTTATTAATTTCTTAATTTTTATTTTAAAATATCAATATTTTGCATTATATTAATTGTTATTTATTATATTTTAGCCTGACGATGATTCTGTGAATCGAAAGCTTGCGATTACTTTTTCTTAAATAAATTTTTGACGTTTAAACAAACAAGCTTGTTTTTATTTTTAATTTATGTCATACTAGCTGCTACCCGCGACTTCGCTCGCGTGGATTTCGAAACCCTTCATATGTGACAGGGGGTAAAATATTAAATTTATCTTATTTTTAGTTTTCTTTAATTATACAAAATCGTAAATGTGTCGGCTCCTATGCGAGATAGAGGGGTTTTTCCGCCCTAAAACCCCCACCCCCGTGGTATTTTTCCCGCTGGATCGAATAAAACCACTTACAACCCTTCATATGTAACGGGTAAAATATTAATTACTAAAAAAAATTTAAAATTTTCCTCCCCCTTGCAATTCCTTAGGGGTTGAATTTTCGAGATATGAAATAGCCTTAATCCGTCCTTGGGATGTAAGCCATCTCACTGCCAAATTTCATCAAAATCGGTAAAGCAGTTTAGTCGTGAACAGGTAACAAATAGACAGACTGAGAGATACACTTTCGCATTTATAATATAAGTCGCGACTCCTATGTAAGATAAGGGGTTGTTTTGTCCCCCTAATAATCCCTCTTCCGTAGTATTTTTGCCCGCCAGATCGAATGTAATCAATTACAACTCTTCATATGTGACAGGGGGTAAAATATTAAATTTTTCTTATTTTTAGTTTTCTTTCATTATACAAAATCGTAAATATCTCGGCTCCTATGCGAGATAGAGGGTTGTTTTGCCCCCTAAAACCTACGCCCCCGTGGTATTTTTCCCGCCGGATCGAATAAAACCACTTACAACCCTTCATATGTATCGGGGGGTAAAATAATAATTACTAAAAAAAATTAAAAAATTTCTACCCCCTTGCAATTTCTTAGGGGTTGAATTTTTAAGATACGAAATAGCCTATGTCCGTCCTCGGGATGCAAGCTATCTCACTGCCAAATTTCATCAAAATCGGTAAAGCGGTTTAGCCGTGAAAAGGTAACAAACAGAAAACAGACAGACAAACACACTTTCGCATTTATAATATTAGTATGGATATCGTAAAATGTCCAAATATTACTTTACTTAATATTTTATTAACTAATTAAAATTTGAACAATAAAACTTAAATTTTTCGAAAAATTGTTCATTCGAAGAATTTTGATTTGAAAAATTGTGATTCGAAAAATTGTGTTTCGAAAAATTTACACCAAACCTAATAATTAATTTCGATATTTTACCTTTCATAGAAGTGAAATGTTTCTTCATATTTAAATTTTCAATCAATATAGGCATTTCAAAATATTTAATTGTTAATATGTGTCAAAAATCATTTAATTGTTCGACAAAATATTTTAAAGAGACATAATCATAGTAACCTAAATTAATAAAATAAAATATTGAAACCGTAAATTATAAAATTCCGTATTCCATGGCTAGGTACTATGTTTTTATATACCTAAATTATAACATACCTGGTTAAATTATTTCTATATCGTCCCCTCCAAGGCAAAGTATCGTAAGATACACTTTTTGCGAAATTGAGTTATCGATTCTAAAAATCTCATATATAAGCGACAAAATTCTCTTTTCCGCTAAAAAATCTGTTAAAACTTTTATCGTATTCCTCCAGACAATGCATTCTAAGCACCGATATCTGTTTTATGAAATATCGTAACCAACAATAATATAGTATCGTAACCAGTGACGTAGCTAGCCCTGAGTGGATCCTGACTGGCCTATATGGTAGGTACTTTCCCGCGACGGAATAATATAGTGCTGTGACGGAGTGCTTTCTTATTTATTCATTAGAGCTGGGTTTTTATCAATTTTAATTTTATTAATTTTAAGATATTTTAGAAAAATCGTACCTGTTAAAACTTTATTGCACAAACTAAATATGGTTTCTCTATGAGGTTTTTTCAATATATTTTTTACCCTCAATAACTCAATTTGGTTGATATTGAAGTATGATGTAGAACAGTGCTTCCTAAACTTTTCCTACGACAGAACACTTCACAAATCCTGAAATTTTAATGGAACGTCTTGGTTATTTTGTAAGTAATATATAAAATAAGGAAAAAAGTAAATTTAAATCAGTCAAGCATGTTTGAACTTCTCGCAGCATTTAAAAACATTGAATATTAACTTTGATATTTTTTACGCTTAAACTGATAAGACATACGTTATATATCGTAGTACAGGTATTCCTCGACTTACAACCGAGATAGGTTTCTAAACATCGATCGTAAATAGAATAAGTTGTAAGTTAACACGTACAATATGTACATATTTTTGCTTTGGACGTTTTCCTTGATGTGAAGCGAATCGCATTTTCTATACATAACAAACAGTTGCGGGTTCCCAAAAATATCTACATAAATAATAATAAATTACATTTTTGGGAAATTCCCGGAACTGTTTGTTTCATTTATGTAATATGTGCATGTAAGAAAGAGACAAAGACAATTATAAGTCGAGGATTACCTGTATATTTGTTTACGATGCGTTTTCAACTCTTGTCGTATGAAAATATATTGCATACTAAATACATATTATGACATTTGTTTCTGATATGACAACGACAAAAAATTATTTTATGACTTCTGGTACATGTATTGTATTACATCATGTACTTACATGATTTGAACATTTTATGAATATTAAAAATAATTTCATTTTTGGTTTTTCTGCTCGTGTCTTTCAAAAATTCATCAATGTGTCTATATAAATACATTATTAGCTCTTGTAGATACTCGTACACCCTTTGTACAATTAATTAATTAATTACAATCAAATATAGGTCTTGTCAATTGAATGAAGCTTTCGTAACAATTTGCAATAAATCAACATCTTGTTTTAATTTTGTAAATGTACATTTTAGGTTAGTACATTGGGTAAAGATGACAGATATACAGTTTCAAACAACAATTAAAATAATATCATTTAAAATTACAATGTTAATTTGAAATTATATAAATTCTTCTGATATTTATGATTACAAATAAATATAATAAAATACCTATACCTATGAAAGTAAAAATATTGATAATTCAATGACTTAAGATTAAAAAAATGTCATTATATACTTAATTTTTATTTGTACCGGGAACACATATCTATCGCCGAATGTTGGTCGAATTGTGTCCGAATGCTGTAATTGTTTGTCTTCAATTTTTTTGTCAAATTTATTTATGAAAATTTTAATTATATATTACATTAGAGTTGTGCATATTTTTTCATTCGTTATGTTCTTTATATTTCTTTTTTGTTATATTTTATTGTTCACTTCAAAATTTTAAATGGCCACTGACATTTAAATTTTTTTTAAATAATCAATAAAATATAATGTATCCATAGTTACGACATTTGCAATTAATTTAGTAAATGCTTAAAGCGCATTATATGTAAACGTATTTTGTTTATTTTCTCCTCTTTAACATATCTTTTTCAAAAATCAGACACGGGTTTATGGTTGTCAATTAACCAAAGTATTTGAAAAAAATTAAAAAAATCTAATATCGGTTTTCGTTTTGATACTTTTTTACATCAAAACTTTTTTTTTCCTTTTTTTTTCTTTTTTTTTAAATCTGAAATTTGAACCTTACATTATATCGCCCAAGGAATATAAAAAAAATAATAAAAAAATTCTAACTTTTTTTTTGAAAAATTGGGGGCCCCTTGTTACCCCATTTATAAACTTTTTCAAAAAAGGCCCACTAGTTGTTATTTTTTACCCCCAAGGAATATATATACCAAATTTCAAAGTTCTCCGATGAGTGGAAATGGTCAAAAAAATGATTATCAGTCAGTCAGGGCACTTCGTTATATATAGTAGACTAGCTGCTACCCGCGACTTCGCTCGCGTGGATTTCGAAACCCTTCATATGTGACAGGGGGTAAAATATTAAATTTATCTTATTTTTAGTTTTCTTTAATTATACAAAATCGTAAATGTGTCGGCTCCTATGCGAGATAGAGGGGTTTTTCCGCCCTAAAACTCCCACCCCCGTGGTATTTTTCCCGCTGGATCGAATAAAACCACTTACAACCCTTCATATGTAACGGGGGGTAAAATAATAATTACTAAAAAAAATTAAAAATTTTCCTCTCCCTTGCAATTCCTTAGGGGTTGAATTTTCGAGATACGAAATAGCCTTAATCCGTCCTCGGGATGTAAGCCATCTCACTGCCAAATTTCATCAAAATCGGTAAAGCAGTTTAGTCGTGAACAGGTAACAAATAGACAGACTGAGAGATACACTTTCGCATTTATAATATAAGTCGCGACTCCTATGTAAGATAAGGGGTTGTTTTGTCCCCCTAATAATCCCTCTTCCGTAGTATTTTTGCCCGCCAGATCGAATGTAATCAATTACAACTCTTCATATGTGACAGGGGGTAAAATATTAAATTTTTCTTATTTTTAGTTTTCTTTCATTATACAAAATCGTAAATATCTCGGCTCCTATGCGAGATAGAGGGTTGTTTTGCCCCCTAAAACCTACGCCCCCGTGGTATTTTTCCCGCCGGATCGAATAAAACCACTTACAACCCTTCATATATATGTATCGGGGGGTAAAATAATAATTACTAAAAAAAATTAAAAAATTTCCACCCCCTTGCAATTTCTTAGGGGTTGAATTTTTAAGATACGAAATAGCCTATGTCCGTCCTCGGGATGCAAGCTATCTCACTGCCAAATTTCATCAAAATCGGTAAAGCGGTTTTCACGGCTAGAAAAGGTAACAAACAGAAAACAGACAGACAAACACACTTTCGCATTTATAATATTAGTATGGATATCGTAAAATGTCCAAATATTACTTTACTTAATATTTTATTAACTAATTAAAATTTGAACAATAAAACTTAAATTTTTCGAAAAATTGTTCATTCGAAGAATTTTGATTTGAAAAATTGTGATTCGAAAAATTGTGTTTCGAAAAATTTACACCAAACCTAATAATTAATTTCGATATTTTACCTTTCATAGAAGTGAAATGTTTCTTCATATTTAAATTTTCAATCAATATAGGCATTTCAAAATATTTAATTGTTAATATGTGTCAAAAATCATTTAATTGTTCGACAAAATATTTTAAAGAGACATAATCATAGTAACCTAAATTAATAAAATAAAATATTGAAACCGTAAATTATAAAATTCCGTATTCCATGGCTAGGTACTATGTTTTTATATACCTAAATTATAACATACCTGGTTAAATTATTTCTATATCGTCCCCTCCAAGGCAAAGTATCGTAAGATACACTTTTTGCGAAATTGAGTTATCGATTCTAAAAATCTCATATATAAGCGACAAAATTCTCTTTTCCGCTAAAAAATCTGTTAAAACTTTTATCGTATTCCTCCAGACAATGTATTCTAAGCACCGATATCTGTTTATGAAATATCGTAACCAACAATAATATAGTATCGTAACCAGTGACGTAGCTAGCCCTGAGTGGATCCTGACTGGCCTATATGGTAGGTACTTTCCCGCGACGGAATAATATAGTGCTGTGACGGAGTGCTTTCTTATTTATTCATTAGAGCTGGGCTTTTATCAATTTTAATTTTATTAATTTTAAGATATTTTAGAAAAATCGTACCTGTTAAAACTTTATTGCACAAACTAAATATGGTTTCTCTATGAGGTTTTTTCAATATATTTTTTACCCTCAATAACTCAATTTGGTTGATATTGAAGTATGATGTAGAACAGTGCTTCCTAAACTTTTCCTACGACAGAACACTTCACAAATCCTGAAATTTTAATGGAACGTCTTGGTTATTTTGTAAGTAATATATAAAATAAGGAAAAAAGTAAATTTAAATCAGTCAAGCATGTTTGAACTTCTCGCAGCATTTAAAAACATTGAATATTAACTTTGATATTTTTTACGCTTAAACTGATAAGACATACGTTATATATCGTAGTACAGGTATTCCTCGACTTACAACCGAGATAGGTTTCTAAACATCGATCGTAAATAGAATAAGTTGTAAGTTAACACGTACAATATGTACATATTTTTGCTTTGGACGTTTTCCTTGATGTGAAGCGAATCGCATTTTCTATACATAACAAACAGTTGCGGGTTCCCAAAAATATCTACATAAATAATAATAAATTACATTTTTGGGAAATTCCCGGAACTGTTTGTTTCATTTATGTAATATGTGCATGTAAGAAAGAGACAAAGACAATTATAAGTCGAGGATTACCTGTATATTTGTTTACGATGCGTTTTCAACTCTTGTCGTATGAAAATATATTGCATACTAAATACTAATACATATTATGACATTTGTTTCTGATATGACAACGACAAAAAATTATTTTATGACTTCTGGTACATGTATTGTATTACATCATGTACTTACATGATTTGAACATTTTATGAATATTAAAAATAATTTCATTTTTGGTTTTTCTGCTCGTGTCTTTCAAAAATTCATCAATGTGTCTATATAAATACATTATTAGCTCTTGTAGATACTCGTACACCCTTTGTACAATTAATTAATTAATTACAATCAAATATAGGTCTTGTCAATTGAATGAAGCTTTCGTAACAATTTGCAATAAATCAACATCTTGTTTTAATTTTGTAAATGTACATTTTAGGTTAAAGATGACAGATATACATTTTCAAACAACAATTAAAATAATATCATTTAAAATTACAATGTTAATTTGAAATTATATAAATTCTTCTGATATTTATGATTACAAATAAATATAATAAAATACCTATAACTATGAAAGTAAAAATATTGATAATTCAATGACTTTAGATTTAAAAAATGTCATTATATACCTACTTAATTTTTATTTGTACCGGGAACACATATCTATCGCCGAATGTTGGTCGAATTGTGTCCGAATGCTGTAATTGTTTGTCTTCAATTTTTTTGTCAAATTTATTTATGAAAATTTAAATTATTTATTACATTAGAGTTGTGCATATTTTTTCGTTCGTTATGTTCTTTATATTTCTTTTTTGTTATATTTTATTGTTCACTTCAAAATTTTAAATGGCCACTGACATTTAAAATTTTTAAAAATAATCAATAAAATATAATGTATCCATAGTTACGACATTTGCAATTAATTTAGTAAATGCTTAAAGCGCATTATATGTAAACGTATTTTGTTTATTTTCTCCTCTTTAACATATCTTTTTCAAAAATCAGACACGGGTTCATGGTTGCCAATTAACCAAAGTATTTGAAAAAAATTAAAAAAATCTAATATCGGTTTTCGTTTTGATACTTTTTTACATCAAAACTTTTTTTTTCCTTTTTTTTTCATTTTTTTTAAATCTGAAATTTGAACCTTACATTATATCACCCAAGGAATATAAAAAAAATAATAAAAAAATTCTAACTTTTTTTTTGAAAATTTGGGGGCCCCTTGTTACCCCATTTATAAACTTTTTCAAAAAAGGCCCACTAGTTGTTATTTTTTACCCCCAAGGAATGTATATACCAAATTTCAAGTTTCTCCGATGAGTGGAAATGGTCAAAAAAATGATTATCAGTGAGTGAGTGAGTGAGGACACTTCGTTATATATAGTAGATTCATTGTTTTTCATTATTTATGATTTTCATAGCTAGAAATAATTTTTAAAATAATTAATTAGAGTCACCCACACTTATCATTCATTCACGTAATACGTAACATTCAGAAGTATTATGTATAAGAAAGTCCCATCCAGTGCCGGATTATCCATGTAGTAAGAGTAGCAAATGTTACGCGTCTCTGGGGGCCCCGCGGTTTTTCGTAAAAATATCTCTTATTGTATTTACTATCTATCATCCAATGATTGATACGGGGTGTCCAAATCTAAAGTAATAAATAATTTAATTTTAGGGTTTCCAATTTCGATTTGATTTAATCGAAAAATCGATTTTTAAAGTTCTGATTTTTTAATCGATTTTTCTAAATTAGCCCGCATTAATCGCCCCGGGTGACACACGTCTCATTTATTAATAAAATAAAGCCTACCTCTTTTTTTTGGTTATTTAAATCTTCCAAGGGGTAAAATGTCTAATAAATTGAATCAATTGACTTTTGAGTCCACTGATATTTATCTGTCGTAAAAAAATCACAGGGGGTGACACTCGCCTAATGTAAAAAAAATAAATCGTATTGACTTTTTTCTCTGTAATACGTATAAGACAGTCCCATGACACTCATGACAGATATTTTTATTCTCTCTCATAAACCATTTGAAATATAATTAAATTTTTCTTTCAAAAATTTATTTTTTCGAAAAAATGAATAGAACATAAATTAAAAATAATAATATTACCTAAAAAATTTTAACTTGGACATTTTTATAATCATTCAACCTGTATACTGTATATGGTGGTATCAGAAAGTAAAAACTTCTATTTGCTATCCAAAAACTTTATAATATATCAACAATGATAAAAAATCTAACATTAACAAAAAAGTTAATTCATCCATTATCTTAAACTCTACCATTTGACGTATGAAAAATAACTGGAACTCAAGAAATTAATCCGTACTTTTATTTTAAGACCAATTGTTCTTGTATTCTAATTCTCAAGTTGTTGTCAACATGACTTACAACGTTATGGCCGTCAGTTTTTATACAGACAAAAATACACAACAAAAGTACACGGCTTACCGCATTACAGAGCATCTTTTTGTTTGCCGGCAAAGCAAACAAATCAGCTCGGGCAAAACTTAGACGAAACTCATTCTAGGTACCTACCGTCTTTAAATTGGAACGCTTTTTATATCTGGAAGTTTGAAATTGTGCATATTTGCAAGAATTCTTATTTATGGGTTCGTGTGACATGATTTAAGAGACAAATGAGCCGTTTAAAAACCAAAGCAACTAATGTTAATTTGTTGTAGATTGGATACCGTCTTAATTTTGATGATGTTTTTTAGTATTCTGTATCAAAATCAAAAATTCACAGTGCTTCCTCGTACTAAATTCACCAAAGGTAGTTAATTATCGAACAATTTTAATAAATACCGATAAAATATTCAGAACTGCCTGCCTATTTAATTTTCATACAATTTTGAAAAATTATCTAACTATTGGTGAAAACTGCATTGAAATCGGTTCAGTAATTCCCGAGTCTATAAGCCTCGTACAAACGAACATTAATTTTTAGGGTTCCGAAGAAACCCTATTAATCTCACCTTGTCGTCCGTCCGTCCATCCTTTTCACTCAAAGCTAAATAACTCGTAAACTATATAAGCTAGAAACTTGAAATTTTTACTGAACATGTAAAATGATGCCCTCTAGTAAAAGATGTACAAATTTATTGAAAAAATATTTTTTCAGTGGGGGGGGGGGGGTCTAACTAGGTAAAAAAATTCTTTTTTTTATACCAAGGCATGTGGCACGTTAAAATGTATATCCAAACAAGCGGAATTTGACCCTTTTTCTAATTTTTTTCTAAATTCAAAATGATGCCTGCAGGGAGCTTAACCCATTTATCCCCATAGTTGCGTAAACGAAACATTTAAAAACAATTGTTTTTTTAAAATATGTCATTAAATGGAATGTATGCCAAGTATCAAGAGCATCTACAAACAAACTGTTTTTCCAACGTTGCGTAAACGCAACATTTTGTTATAAAAAAAATATGTAATTTTTTTTAACTTCATAAACAGTTATTTGAGTATATGTTTAGTAATAAAATGTAATAAATTAAAAACATCGAATTAGTTTTATTTTCTAACCTTGGGAATTAATGGGTTAAAGCAAATCCAAAAAAAATAAAAAAATTGTGTACCAAGACGTGTATCAAAATGTACATCTCAATCAGTAGAATTTGATACTATTTTTTATTTTTTTTAAACTCAAAAATGGCACAACCAGGGGGCTAAAAGCAGTATATTATTTTGTCCCCTCCCCCTCTAACTCTGTAACTACTGGCTCAAAAAATCTGAAAAAAATTGGTAATGAGGCTTTGGTGGGACTACCAACGACAATTACTAAAGTCAACAATATAATTTTAAATTTTGGAATAATAGGGAGGGGCGTCATAGATTTTTTTTTATATCTAGGCAAGTGGGGTGTCAAAATGTAGATCTTAGTTAGTAGAACTTGACACTATTTTATATTTTTTTTATAACTCAAAAATGCATGGCTCCAAACATTCCACGTAGTACGAATTATTATATATAGAGATTTAAAATATAAACTGATCGTTCGGGTGTCAAAACGACTAATAACTTCTTGAATTGGAACAAAATATCCTAAAGTTATATATTTTTGTACATTTTCTAAATTGGAACGTTTTTATATGAAGTTTGAAATTGTGAATATTTGCCAGAATTTTTATTTATGGTTTGGTGTGAATTCATTCTGACACCAACGCGACAAAATTCTGTTTTTGTTGATTGTCTTATGATATTTTTTAGAAAATAAAAATATTGCTGAATTTCACATATTTACAAATGTTTCATATCTTATATTTAACATCACAAACAGCAATTTTATTTTTGTGCTTTCAGACTTATAAGGTTATAATTAAAATTGTAATTAAATATCAGTTTGATTATTCATTTTATTTTATTTCCTTTATTGCCCCAGCCTTTTATCTATCCAATAATCTGTGTTTTTTAAGGAAAATTTGATACCCATAAAATAATCATTATATTTAATTTTATTATGATCACTTCCTAAATAAAGTTTCGCACAAAACAAGACGAGTTAGGTAAGTCTCGTTTCGGTCTCGAATTTCATAACTGACAGTGTCGTACATGTGATTGAGACTGTCTTAATTTTGTGTGAATTTATTAAAAAAAAATATTTTTTACATTTATTCTTTAGGAGGTTGGTTACCTAAAGCAATAGGGTTTTTAA
The DNA here is from genome assembly GCA_961205875.1 of Sialis fuliginosa. Taxonomy (NCBI): domain Eukaryota; kingdom Metazoa; phylum Arthropoda; class Insecta; order Megaloptera; family Sialidae; genus Sialis; species Sialis fuliginosa. Next base: position 33,989,671 of record OY540811.1, read on the forward strand.
CACTATTAATAATAAATACTAAAATGTTGTAAATAGTGTAGTATAAAGGTATTACTTTAATTTACAATCAAGTGGTTTTTACGTGAAATAATGTCAGTATTTTAATAATAAACCTAATTTAAAATTGTAATTTTTAGCCTGTTTATCACGTGATCACAAACGCGTCTATGTCTTAGATCAAGCTTGTCCAACCTGCGGCCCGCGAGGATCTTTGGTGCGGCCCTTACAGATAATATTTTTTAAATAGGTAATATCGATTGACAACTTATTTAAAAAAATATATATTAATACAATTTTAAAATCAAAACAAATTTGAATATTTCAGAATATTAACATAACACAGTTTATCAAATACAAATCCCCTAACCATAAAAATTGTAAGAGTTTAGACTTACACGTGTTTCAATAGCAATGCTATCATCATCAGAGTCCTAATTATTTAAAGAATTATATCAGTTATCAAGAACTAAGTGTTATACTAATCAGGCTTTAAATTTCATAAAAAAAGAAATAAACTAACCTATAGACAACAGGTCGCAACAGTATATTTTATTTGTAGATTTTTTTGAAGAAAACCTTGCACCAGCCATTTCCGAAGAACTTTTCATATTTTTCATTAGTTATACTTATTTTCTTTATAAAAGAAATTAAATACACTAATTGTTAAAAGTATACATACATATAATCACTGATTTAATTATTTAATAAACACCATTTAGTTAGGTTAGATGACAATTGACCCGATTGCGTTAGTTTCAATATTTACCACTGAACGCGTCGCTACCATCGCAACACATATCAATAACGTCAGAATATATTAAAAACGTTAGAAAACTGGATCCCTATTGGTTAATTTCAGTTTACTTATCAGACACTGACGTCACATATACCACGTGACTTTAAATTCGCGTTTTAGCGGGAATTTTTATTTTTTATAAATACATTTTTGATAATACACTCACGGAAAAAATTAAAGGACCACTTTTATTTTTCGAAAAAATTGCTCATTTTCAAAGTAATGCCGATAGGTCAAATATGATCCATTTTTTACTTATAGGATATGAAAATTGAAGGAAATTTTATCATCTTTTCGAATTTAGGGGTATATTTGTTTTATTAAATTTATTATTGTGACCAAATCGCGGTTTAATAAAAAATAAAAAAATTGATTTTTTTTTTCAATTTTGAAAGATACCCACGGGGATGTTAAATTTTTTTTCTAAAATTTCAAGATAACCATTTTGTAGGAAATTTGTTCAGCTTTAAAATGCTTTTTCAAATTTGTTTTATAATTTTATGTTGTTACGATATTCGAGTTTGAATGAAAAAAGTACCAAAAAGTTTTAAACGACCATAAAGGGCCTAATGTTAGTTGCACAGAAAAGAAAAAAAAAGAATATTAAAGCTTAAATAATTACCTATTGTCTAGTAGCATTTATAAAATGTTTAATTTTAACTTAACCCTTCAAATACGAAAAACAAAACAGTGTTCGAATTTAAATAATCCTGTAAAAATAACCTTTTTTTAATCATAGATCTAATGTTTAGAATGTATCCAGAAATTAAGTTCTATCAAAGAATATGAAAATTAGACTTATTACCTTCTATGTGAACAAAGGTTCCAGTAAAAATCTTTTAATTTGGCTGAGAAATTGCATTTTGAATTTTTTGTATACGTTTAGGATTTGACCGTACTTTTTATAACAAGTTTTACTTTGGGATTTTTTTTTCGAAAAGCAATCAATTTTTGAGAAAAATTGTAAGAAGGAAAAAGTTTTTCTTTCTTGTTAAAGAATATTCTTAATTTTTTTCAGATGTTTTATATCAATATTGTGGGATTAAATTTATTTTTAATAGGGTACTTTTTCATTCAAACTTGAATATCTTGGCATCAAGAAATGTGACAATCATTTTTTAAAAAGCATTTTGAAACTGAGAAAATTTACTAAATGACGAATATCATGGAATTTTGAAAAAAAAAATAATCATACATCCCCGTGTGAAACTTCCATAATTACAAAAAATTTCAATTTTTAATTTCAGTCAACTGCGTGTGGTCATGAAAAAACGTTCAACAACATATTAAAGACTCTTGATTTCGACAGTTAAATTAATTTTCATTGAATTTTCACCTTTTATTCGTTCAAAGTAACTAATTTTTTTTGGTCCACACGTAGTTAACTAAAAAAAATTAATTATTTATTTGCAGTTATAGAAATTTCACACGGGGATGTATGATTATTTTTTTTCAAAATTTCATGATATTCATCATTTAGTAAATTTTCTCAGCTTCAAAATGCCTTTAAAAAAATGATTGTCACATTTTTTGATGCCAAGATATTCAAGTTTGAATGAAAAAGTACCCTATTAAAAATAAATTTAATCTCACAATATTGATATAAAACATCTGAAAAAAATTAAGAATATTCTTTAACAAGAAAGAAAAACTTTTTCCTTCTTACAATTTTTTTCAAAAATTGATTGTTTTTCGAAAAAAAAATCCCAAAGAAAAACTTGTTATAAAAAGTACGGTCAAATCCTAAACGTATACAAAAAATTCAAAATGCAATTTCTCAGCCAAATTAAAAGATTTTTACTGGAACCTTTGTTCACATAGAAGATAATAAGTATAATTTTCATATTCTTTGATAGAACTTAATTTCTGGATACATTCTAAACATTAGATCTATGATTAAAAAAAGGTTATTTTTACAGGATTATTTAAATTCGAACACTGTTTTGTTTTTCGTATTTGAAGGGTTAAGTTAAAATTAAACATTTTTTAAATGCTACTAGACAATAGGTGATTATTTAAGCTTTAATATTCTTTTTTTTTCTTTTCTGTGCGACTAACATTACTTTTTTCATTCAAACTCGAATATCGTAACACCAAAAAATTATAAAACAAATTTGAAGAAGCGTTTTAAAGCTGAACAAATTTCCTACAAAATTGTTATCTTGAAATTTTAGAAAAAAAATTTAACATCCCCGTGGGTATCTTTCAAAATTGCAAAAAAAAATCAATTTTTTTATTTTTTATTAAACCGCGATTTGGTCACAATAATAAATTTAATAAAACAAATATACCCCTAAATTCGAAAAGATTATAAAATTTCCTTCAATTTTCATATCCTATAAGTAAAAAATGGATCATATTTGACCTATCGGCATTACTTTGAAAATGAGCAATTTTTTCGAAAAATAAAAGTGGTCCTTTAATTTTTTCCGTGAGTGTATTATCTTAGATTTATGTTTACAGGCCTTTAGGAGTCCGTGTTTTATTATGGCAACTGTCTAAGGTTTTCTAATTGTTGATTTTTGCCTACATTTACTTAGAAAATGTAGATTTTTTCTTTAATTACTTGTCATTAATAAATAAAAGATAAAGATTAATTTTGTTTTTATTTCCTTACACTTATATTTATCGAGATATCAGCGTTTTAAATAAGGTAGGTCTTATTTGTATCAGGTACTTTATATTTTATTAGAATAATATAAATATTACTAAATTTAATATTTAAACATTATATATCACCAGATATTAACAAAATCCTGTAATAAACGATGTTCAATTTTACAAATTAATGGTTCGATACTCGAACGTGAGATAAAAAATAAACAAAATGGGTATTTTATTTCCGAGAAATATGTTCTTTAAACGTGTAAATTTCATTATAAAAATTTCAAAACAAAAATACCGGTTCGATTTTTATTCAGCATTCTTTCTCGTGCGATGTTTTATTTAATATTATTTTTAACTTTTAATTCTCTGATAAAATTATAGAGATTAAAAATTATTTTATTCAGCGGTGAATGTTTTAGATTAAATTGATTGATTTAATAGGTACACGGAGTAAAATATTTTATAACAATCACTTAATTTTTAAAGAAATATTACTATGTAGTATTTTAAAACGGGAGACAATTTTGTAATCTATAATTTGTGACCAAAAGCCGCGTGGCAACTGCTCTGAATGTTGAGATACATTGATTATAAATTTTCGCTAGCGTTACATCAAGTTTCTGAAATGCCCACCCAGTATCTGGCGTAAAACATTAGACGTTATTTCCGTCAAAACTATTAGTACTTTTTTTTACAACGACCAATAATTTAGTAAATCGATTTCAAAAAATTAATTAATTATAATAAATAAAAGATATTCTTTTCATCTTTTATGCATAAAAATTGGCTCGTTGATATCTCGTGGGTAACAAATGGTAGAGGGATATTATTTTTTTTGTAGATTTTTTATGTATTATACTATACGTGGCGCTAAAGATGTTTAAAATCTAATTTTTTGGGTTTTTGTTTTTGAAAAATTTTCTCCGTGTTGAATCAATAAGTTTAACTCAAAACTTTTTTTAATCCGATTTTGTAAAAAAATACCTTCGGACCCCGAAAATATAAAGTTTTTTTCAAAAAGGTCAAAAAAATTGCCTCCAGAGGTCATCCAATGTAAAGATTTCAGTACATAAGTAATCCCTATGAAGCGTAAAACAAGTTTATAAAAATTGCTTCTAAAATTTCGCTAATATGACTCCACTATACTAACAATTAATTTATTATGACAAAAATAAAAATAACTTAATTTTAAAATAAACGAGGGTGAAGCAGCGGGAAATTCATACTAAATTTTAAGAATCTGAAAAACTGTAAAAAATTGTTTTTACATCAGACATATCACATTTTAGTGTAGAGTATAATTATAATTATTTATCTTTTAATTAAAATACTCATAACTTGCACCCTTTGATATTTAGAATATTTTCCGAAAAATTCATGAGCAAGCATTAAATCGACTCATAACTTTTCCAAGAATTAAGACACAACAAAAAAAGCAACATTAGCAGAACTGTGAGTGGCTTTCATTTTATTTTGCAAGCAGCGGCGGTCAGTCGTAGTGCGCCATGGAAACGGCTGAGAATCACAAATCTTTAACACCAGCGGCGCTTGGATGAAAAATGTACTAATGTAACTTACTGTAGCACCAGTTTTACTGGTTACTTTAGAACATGGATCGCAGTTGTGTTTTATTGTCCGGCTATGAAAAGAAAAATGATGTACTCTGGTAAAGTTAGTTAGTTAGTGACTGTTGTATATCATGTTTCATATCATTCTTTTTATTTATAAGTATACTATTTTATGATTAATCTGATAGTTTGAAGATTATTTTCAATGACATTCAATTTTATTCAGAGTTTTCACCATTATCTTTATATGTATATTGTATCTATATGTATAGTACATGTTTGTTATAGTTTTAAGGGCTCCGTGAGTCGATAAAGTTTGAAGAGCAATTTTGGAACAAAAACAAAATAAATAAACAAACTTTTTTGGGGAACTCCCTTCCCAACCTTAGGAAAGCATATTTTAAAATAATATCTAAATATCTGCCTTGGGAACCACGGGACTTTCTTATACCTAACCTAACCTAACCTAACAGTGAATTGTATACGTGATTCTTTGTTTATTAAAACATTTCTAACAAACTAACAAGAAAGAACAAAATGAATAATTTTATATTTATATAACAAGTGATTTTTTTTAACGTAATAACTGAAAACGGATGTTTACTCTTGTAAATTTTTGGATTTTTAAATTATTTTTGAAATAAGAAAAAAATGTTTTAGATAAAAAATGTCGAGTATGTTATTATCTATAATTTATTCCCCATTTTCTCTGTTATGAACCATTTGAATTATAATAAATTTTTTTCTTCAAAAATTCGTTTTTACAAAAAATGAATAGAACATAAATTATAGATATAGATATTAACCTACATTTTTTAACTTGACCATTTTTCTCTATTTCGCACTGTTTCAGAGTAATTCGAAAAATTAAAAAAATCGACGTAGGTAAACATCCGTATCCGGTTGAAGGATCGTTTTCAAAAATAGGACGTTTTCTTCCCAGCCAAAAATTAATCTTAAATATAAAATATCACCCTTCTACGATTTGTCGTATTTGAGTTACAGCGCTTACAGACAGACAGACGGACACACAGACATCATGGCGAAAATAGTCAGAATGGATTTAGGGAAGGTCAAAATAGATAATTCCGTCAAAATCCGGAGTTCGAAAAAAATCTGCTTCACTATACTTACTTATACTAATGTATATTTCATATACATGGTATAAGAAAGTAAAAATATTAGTGACTCGACGAGAATTGGTTATTGCCCAGTCTTGGATCCTTTAAGAGCAAGGTATACTGTTTTTTGGGATTGATGAGCTTCTTTTTTGTAATTCTCATGATAGAACTCACGTTACTAATAAAACAAGTACATCTTTATTAAATCAATTTAATTACCAAAGTCCACAAATATAGTTTGTTTTTTAAATTATAGTAATATAAGTTAAACCAGTAATTAATCACTGGGTGATGGAGACTTGCTAATGATTACAAGATGATATGTACTATGACAGAATTGTTATAAAATAAAGATGCTATGATAATATAATAATTAATAAATATATTACACTAACAATTCATATATAGGTCCACCACTTTGACATTTTGAGGTTCCATATTTAGAGGAATATTTACATCAACTTTTTTTCGTATTTTTAATCCTAGGACAAGAATATACATTTATTTCGTGTAATTTGAAGCATCCTTATTAAGTAAAAATCGTAAACGGTTGATCTTATGACAAATTAACAAAGTATATTTCTGTCTAATTCGTCTCATTTGAGCTAAAAAATCAAGAACAAAAAAATACTAGATAAAAATCAAAGAGTCCACTCGCCCCATACATCGCTGATCTAAATAATTATTAGTTGATAACACGTATTAATATACTAAACCGGGTATCAAATTTCAATACTGCATCGCAATGGGTTCTTCAGATATTAAATAAAAACAAATTTTAGACAAAATTTTATGGCTCCTCGGCGAAGAGATTCAGGATACATATTCATATAAACTTTTTTGCTTAAAATATTTTTCTCGATCAACAAGTTTGTTACACTTAATATGACTCACCTGTACATAGATAAATATTTATGAATTTTATCTCCTTTTTAGTTTGAGAAAAATAATTGTAAGTTAATTGTTTTTCCTTGTGGACAATTTATCAACATTTGCTTTTTCTTATTAGACAGGTAGGAAATCATTAAATTTATAAAATAACATTTTTTAAATTCCAATAAAAATTCATATTTGGAATACCTACCTTTTTCTGTAAAATGTTTATACTCAAGTTAGGTTGATTTATTGCAGAAATAAAGAATGAACAATAAATTACATTGATGAAAAATAATATTAGAATACATCGTTTGTATATCCTTCAAATATGCTTTCTCAAAATGTAAAAAAAACACTAAAATATTGATTTTATTTTATACAAGTTTTAATAGTGCTTTAAAAATTGTTAATATGTATATAAATCAAGTAATTTAGCATAGTAAATAATGTTTTATTAATGAAAAAAAAAGTTATTTAGTTAGTTATTATAGGTACCTATTTCTGTATTTGAAACCTAAAAAGATCAACTAAAATTGTGTGTTCATATATCATAATTAGGTAGCTGCGATTTTCCATGTTACCCCTGCAAAGCCAACATATATATTTGAATGAAGTAGACAGTGTTATAGCTATCATAAAACTTGGAATGTCGTTAAAGCTGTTCCTATGAAACATATTTTTAACCCTTTTATTTGATTTTGTTTTTTATTATTTCAATTTTTGTTGAATCTTAATTTAAATGTTTCTTAATTTTTTTTTAGTAATTCGTTGAAATGCTTTTTTTTAATGATTCGCTTATTTGATTTTAGATATCCATCATCGATTTAATTTATGATATAAATCAGATCTTGGGTCAATCCATATGAAATGGCCCAAAATTAAATTAAATGGTTGCTTGACCATTCTAAAAAAAATTGGTTTTTTGTATGTAATTATCCTAACATGTTGGTAGTTCGAAATTACCATTATTTTAATTTTATTGTTTTTTGTTTTCGCGTGACGGCCATATTTGTTTTACAGGTCGCAGCATTTTTTGCACTTTAAAGGGTTTGCGGAATCTAGAATATCTAAGCTTCTATCAAACCTTTTACATGGGACTAAAAGCAAATTGTTCAGAATAAAATGGGCTACAAGATTACTTCTAGACATTTTCACCTAAATGTTATCCTAAAGGGTGAAATTTCAGCCTTAATTCTTAGTTCTTTTTTTGAAAAAATCCCATTTTCAAGGGGATGTTTTTGCAAGAAGAGGAAAAGTTAACAAGTTAAATTATTTTTTACAAATATGTGGGTATTAGTTATATTCACATACCAAAGTTCAACTCTGAGACTTTCCCCCCTTTATTTAAAAAAATTCTCAAAATTTGAAAATTCGAGAAAATGGCACTTTTCAAAGGTTAATAACTCTGGTGGGGGACCAGATAAAAATCTGAAATTTTAGCCCATAATAGTGCTACATAATGGTATTACGTACCAAAAATTTTGAGATTGAGATTTAACTATATAAACTGAGATATTCTAGTTTCCGGAAACTCTTCAAAGTGCAAAAAATGCAGCGACCTGTAGAACAAAAATGGGCGTCACGCGAAAACAAAAAACAATAAAATTAAAATAATGGTCATTTCGAACTATCAACATGTTAGAGTAATTACACACAAAAAATAATTTTTTTTAGAATGATCGAGCAACCAGTGCTTGACCACTTCATATGGATTGACTCTAATTGTCATTTCTTTCAACATGTTTAAATTTTGGCCCTTTAAGTATTGTTTGAATTCGGCACTGGACAACAAGAGGTTTTATTATGTGCGTGTGTTCGAACTCCGGCTCATTGGATTCGATCGGTCGCCATCGATAAGTATTTAACCAGTAGGTACTATATGATTGAACACGTGTTTGTTTTTCAATCCATTGAAGTGAAACAGTGTTCTCTTTTATCAAATTCACGGACGATTCATTCGCATAAATAACAACGCGCCGATAAAAATGTTATTTATTTCACAAAAAAGCTTCAAATAAACTTCATTACAGAACATAATAGGAAGATGGGGATAAATCAGATATAGGATAACTCAGACAAAGTACAAGTGTTAATAGGAATTATAATTGTATTGTTTTCAAATATCTTTTTTTAAATTGCTTTTTTAGGTGGATTTGTTGGTATTGGATTTTTTTTGTTGGCTTTATTTTTTGTGAGGAGTTTTTTTGTACCTACTGATATTTTTCTTTTTTTATTTGATATGAATATTAACTATAGTCATTATAAATGATCTGTATAATATTAGTGTTGTTTCAAATAATAATATTAGTATTTACAATAAAAACTTAAAAATATGAAATATATATTTTATTATTATGATTCCAACTTTAAATTTGCACCATAGATATATAAAAGTATAATCAGTAGTTATCATTGGTTAGAAACATACTAACGCTTTTTATTTTTTATTTCAGAAAGGAGCCTTCCCAAATTCGACGTCGTTCCAGGTAAATACAATTTAACTTTCTTTTTAGTTGTTAAGGGTAGCATTTCTCAACTAGCGGTCCACAGAGTCTTGAATTTCTGCGAATTGTACCTGAGGGACTGATCTAACTTGAGTCTTACATACACTGTTATTCTTCACAATCTCTAGCATGAGCTAGCATCTCACAATAAATCTTTAGTCATTATTGTTTTAACTTATTGTTAACTTATGCATCTTATATTATAGTGGGAATATGCAAAAAGAGCACTAAAATACAACTTGTACCCAGAAACCCAGTAATAATACTAATAATGAGTTAAGTATGTCTGGTTTCAAGTTTCAACAAACGTAGTTATTTGTATCATCCTAGTAAATTTACAAATGCACCAATCAGAGCCTACTTCTAAATACTGTGTTCTGATTAGTAGAAATAATAGAATGGTAACTACAGGGCCGTACTCAGATATTTTGAGACCCGAGGAAAAAAAATAGTAGTTTTTATTGTTTTTAGAAATGACTGTCGATGACCAAAAAAAAGGTCAATACGTATATTACGCGAGGCCTCCAGTGAGCGCCTTGTGCGCCTATTTATAAGTAAGTAAGAAATAAGGTATTATAATATGATTTTTTAACTCAAGCTATTTTAATAATTTAAGTGTACTGATTAAAAAGGCAATACATTGATTTTGAAGCTTCCGTGGTGATCAATCGATCGTTTTATTATATTAATCTTCATTCACCATGTATATTTTAATTGTTATGTACATACCCATAATATAATGAGAGTTAAAAACATTTTGTGAAATAAAACTAAAAACAAAAATAGTAAAAATCGATATTTTAAAATTTATATGATACACAGTAGGTACAAGCTCGCTAATCGTACGTTAGACAAGATAAGTAATTAGATGTTTTTGAGCTTGCGGGCACCCAAGCAATGTTTTATAGTTAAACGGTAATTGGACTCCCTGTAGTTCGACGTTGAGAGAAACAAAAACAGATGTTTATTTCTTAATAAAAATATATTTTTGGCGAACAGATAAAAGACAGAAAAATGAATGAGACTTAAATTATAGATGACTAGGGTATTGGGCCCGATTTCTTGTGAAACACTCTTTCCATTAGTGAAAACCGGCATAAAATCCGTTCAGTAGTTAAAAAAGTTAGCAACAATCATAATCAATTTCGATATCTTACCTTTCTTGGAAGTGAAATGTTTCTTTATATTTCAATTTTCAATCAATTGTTCGACAAAATATTTGAAAAAGACCTAAATTAATAAAATATTGAAACCGTAAATTATATATGTTTTTATAAAAATAACTTTTGTATGGAACAAAACACGACTTGATAAAAGATTTTTTAGCCTTTTGATGTTAAATCTTAATAGCTAAGAACACCCACTGAATAATTATCTAACTATTGGTGAAAACCGCATTAAAATCGGTACAGTAGTTTTCGAGTTTACCTGGAACATATAGAAAATAAAACTGTGTGCAGAGACAATATTTTCTACAACTTTCTAAAATATAGGGTAATGCAATAAAACATTAGATTTCTTTTTTCGAAATGTTTTTTCTTTCATCGTGTTCTTTAGTCTATGTATGAAACACAATATCCGTTAAATGCCCACCACGTTTCTTCTGACATACCAAAAATGCTTTGTATCTTAGTTATAACAAGTATGATTTCGTACTTTAGCTCTAAAATCATCTTGGACTCAGATATTGGCATAGACCTTAATTTTCACGTAGCCCCAGAGAAAGAAGTCCAACGGTGTCAAATCGAAAGATCTCGACGGCCATTTGATCTAAATGCATATCTGAAGTATACAAGAAGTTTAAAATTTCATGTCTGTAATCTCACCGTTTTGGCTGTAGACCGTTCAAAGGCAAACAAACACACAAACACACACACACACACACACACACACACACACAGACGTCATTGAGATAATGGTCGTACGTAATTAAGGGACACTCAAACCGTGTAATTTCGTTAAAATCTCGAGTTCGAATTTTTTCATGATCACTATACTTTATTACAGTACATTTCATGTACATGTGTATAAAAAAGTAAAAATCTAACGACAATCTAAATTAATTTAACAAACGTCCAAAATGATGTCCATTGTTGTCTAAACATCTCTGTATTCTTTTTCTAAAAGACACTCTTACATTTTGTAAAGTATGACCATTTTTCGCAAGTTTCAGTAATTTTTCAAGGCTTATTTGGAAATTGTAATTAATGTGTATGAAATATCATAAAAATTTTACAAGGTTGCACGCAAAAAATTAAGATCTATTCATAGAATCAATAAAAAGGTAGAGTTGAATATCATAGTCACGTAACTAATAGCATCATTTTATTTTTTAAGTTTGGCATTACCTTCATCGGAAATAATTTCTCTAAAAACTTTTTCTAAAACATTTTTTTTAAATAATGAATATTTTAGAAAATATGAGCAATATTCCATATTTTTAACTCATCCTGTAATTCACAAGTTTGGAAGAATAGTTAATTAAATTTTGAAAATCAACAAATCACAAAAAGTATTTATGAAGAAAATGGAAGTTAATTATTATGTTGAAAATAAGGATCTACCCGTTGGAAATAATTAGTGGGAACATTAGCAAATGTAAACATATCCATTAATGAGGCATAAAAAACAAACATGCAGTATCTAATTACGGGCCTGTCGGCAATCTTGTTAAACCTATACGAAAATAAACTGTTGACTTCCAGTTAAGATTAATTAGAGAAATAAGAAGAAATAGAGTTGTCTTATACACTAGCGCTCGTAGTTATTCGTCGACAGGCGTTTACCAGGACCGTAACCAGTTAAATTGTATGGGCTCATGAAATATGCAAATAATAAAATCATGTTTTGTGAGTTCTTGAATCGAGTATGTACGTTTATTTTCACAATACGTCTGTGTTTGTCTGTATGTCAGAGAATGCACTACACTCTACAGCAGGGATCACCAAAATTTTCGAGAATCGGGTCGGATCGAATTTTTTTTAAACATAGGAGGCCGGACGAAAAATATTCTTGTTGGAATCCTATTAGAACATTTATTTACATGTGCAATTAGTATGTAAATAGAGTATATATCGAAAATAATGGAAAATATCTATTCAAATGTAGATAAATACACATACATCAACATCACATACATATTATGTACATGTACATCAAATCTTTAAATTTTATAAAATTAATATTATTTATATATTTATATATAAAAATCAGGTGCCGGATGAAAACCTTTGGAGGGCCGGATCCGGCCCGTGGGCCGTAGTTTGGTGACCGCTGCTCTACAGCCATGAAAATTACTATCTTTAATTACACTTTTAGTTCCGTGTCTATTTGTCTGTCTGTCTCTGCGAATCCTTGTCACACTCATAACTCATGAACCACTAAATCGATATTGATAAAACTTGGTTTGTTGGTTGGGTCTGGTTAGTATATGATCCTATTGAAAAATCATCAAAATCGTGTTCAGGAAAAAGGGTGGTGTTCCAAAATTAAAATAATATTCAGGAAAGTAATAAGAAAAATTTCGAATAATGTTTTTAATAAAATTTTATAAAAATTATATGGTTAACAGATGTTAGTTCGTCTTAATATTTTATTGGTGGTATTATATTGTAATTTTGGTATTAGGTACAATTAAGGGTGGTCCTTATATGGGGTTAGGACGAATTTTGACCGGGCCGCCCCCCAAATCAGCTCCAAATAATTCAAAAAGAATGTAGAAAAAGTTTTAGCCCTCTATCTTATAAAATGGCCATTACCAGAGGGGGGTGATTTTCCCATTTAAAATACACCTGTTTTTTCGATTTTTCAAAGACCTGCGTACGAGAGTGTCTTAAACTCTTTCTAAAAATCTAGAATACTCATGAAAGCATCCCTGGTACTCATATTCCATATCTTGATGGATAATGTAAACTTCTGATTCAACGTTGATAGCTATGAGTCATTGGGTCATTTCATTAAGAGAAAATTAAAAAACAAAAATTTTTTGTATAATTTCTGGATAATTTTGTCAGAAAAACGTTTGACAATGAAAATATTGATCTTTGCAATAAAAAATTTTGATTCTAAAATTAAAATTGAAAAAAAAATTGGTCGCGCCAGTTAGAAATGATATTAAATGATCTTTTTTGATTTTAGAATCAATATTTTATTTATTTCAAGTTCAATGTTTTTATTGTTAAACGATTTTCTGACAAAATTATCCTGAAATTATACAAAAAAAAAATTATTTTATTTTCTTGGTGGAATGACCCAATGACCCATATAGCAGACAAAGTTGAATCAGAAATTTACTTTATCCATCAAGATATGAAATATGATTACCAGGGATGCTTTCATGAGTATTCTAGATTTTTAGAAAGAGTTTAAAACACTCTAGTACGCAGGTCTTTGAAAAATCGAAAAAACACGTGTATTTTAAATGGGAAAATCACTCCCCTCTGATAATGGCCAATTTATAAGATAGAGAGCTAAAACTTTTTCCACATTCTTTTTGAATTATTTGGAGCTGATTTGGGGGGCGGCCCGGTCAAAATTCGTCCTAACCCCATATAAGTACCACCCTAAGGTACATAGTTAAGTATTGTGTAATTACTTAGTAGATGGTTTAAAAAAATTAATGTACTATCTGGTTGACTTTTGACGTGAATAACGTCTAGTGTTTCACGCCAGCCTGATACTGGGAGAAGGGGGTATTTCAGAAACTTGATGTAACGTTTTCAGGGTGAATAACTCAGAAACTAAAAGTCCGACTGGGGTGATTTTGGTATCATTGTAACCGGCGTATTGGTCCGTACACATTAAACACTGAGCCACCCCCGCGGAAATGCGGTACGAATGAACGGGTACCAAATCATTTTGCGCACTATTTTCACCAATTTTCATTCTGCTATTTTTACAAATTTTATTTATACGAATGGCTTTGGGCAGAACGGGAAGTACTGACATTTTGATGAAACTGAGTTATATATATTTTCTTATAGTTTCGACCAAGCCCGATCGTTTGGTTAAGGGATGGTTCTACCGTTTAAAATAGCCAAGCTACGTACATTACAAATGCACGTTTGGTGCAAAAACAGAAGTACTTCAACGATTTAAAACGCTGATATTTAAAATGATTAGCGAAATTCAGGAAATATTTTACTTGGTTTTAAATATAATACAACAAAATACCATATAAATGGATTATGTAGAAAACGTCTGTCTGTCTGTTCTTATAACTCGAGAACCACTTATTTGATTTACGAGTTTTTTTTTTTAATTCATAGATATGTTCCTTGGCCATGTTATAGGATATATTTTGTTACGTTAGGTAACATAAACAATAAACAGTGACGATAATAGTAAATCTAATCGGAAAAAAGTTTGCCGCCAGCACGCTCTTTTGCAATACGCTGCCTAAACCGTTAAATATTGAATAATATAATGCAGTAAAGAATTGTGTGGAAACAAAAGATCTAAAACAAAGTCCGGGAAACCATAAAGCTTACTTTTATATTTAAGCCACATTGACTGCTTTTATGTTACAAAGAAAATTAAAAATGTTTGGGTTCTGTTTACTCGGACTTATGACCTGCAAAACATTAATCCTTATCGAATTAAATGATTTTGTCGTCATAAGTACTTAATGTATATAAAATTTTCCCTTTAAAGCATCCAATTTGTCTTTAAATATACATACGGTAACATATTGTTCGCGCGAACTAAAGAAAACCCGCGTCGGGGGGTGGGGTACGAAGGAGCGATTCGCGTGCGTTCGGCCGGCATTCGGACTTATTAGAAACTTTGATTGTCAATTGTTTATTTTGTTTTCAATAATTAATTTTTAAATTTAAACAGAACAAAAAATTATTTGTACTTTTTGTTCTGATTCGTTGTAGTTAGGTAATTTAGGTGTTGATTAGTTATTAGTAATAATAACTATTGTTGTAAAACAATAACCAATTGTGTTTGTACTTAATTCAACTATATTCAAAAATCCTAAACAATAATTCCGTATTTCACGCGAGCGAAGCCGCGGGCATAGCTAGTATGTTTATATTTGTGATTCGAAATAATCGATTTAACCTCGATTATCATGAAACAATTTTTGCTTTCCTTTCTGCACATAGCTATTCATATATTTTGATAATTATCATATTATCGAGGGAGTTATAAATAATTATAATGTCAATAAGAAAGGAACATTTTAAGTTATATATAATAGTACTATATCAGTATTAATAATTAACAAATAGTATTTTGAAATGAAAAATACTACCCTGTCGCCAAACATTTGGCCAAAGAGCAAAGCAGTTTAGGAGGGCTGGCCAAGCAAGACTTTGCCGGGTATGGGGGACAGACGCGCAGAATGCATACGAATTGCTCATTCCCACGGGAGAGAAATCCGGCGTCGGCCAGCCCTGATTACTGGCGAATGTGTTAGCAGTGCTTTTTTTTAAGGAACATTTAAATCCTGCATTATTATTCGTAGATGCACATGTGCAAGAAATGCAGCCGGGTAAATGGATTTAGTACGCTCTGTGTAGGAAAAATGAGGTTAATAGTTAATCTGGATGTGAATATCCGATGTCTGGATGCTGGGGAAGTTTTTAGTTATAGGATGATGGATGATCTTAGATAATCAATCAATAGTAAACGAATATTTATTAATAATATGTACTTTAATATCTGCGAATGTTTTGTATTCTTTAAAAACATTTGCCAAGTGAATGCACAGTGCTTCCTCGTGGTAAATTCTTCAAACAGTTTTACTATTTGATAATTTCAATCTAAATTTAAATTATTCTGTTATGCAAACGTTAAAATGACATTTGATATGTCAAAGTAAATGGAGGTTGTAAAAATAAATGACGATTTTTAAAATCAAATTGAGATAAATCTGTGTAAGGGAATATTTTACAACAAAATTTGTGACCTATGTTATAGAAAACTGAATGCTTTACAAAAAGATCCTATAAAATTTTCACGTAACATGTGTCTTTTTGAGATATATTCAAAAAAAATCGTGCACAGACATAAAAGTTAGAACCTATACGCTATAAAATTAATAACAAAATAATAATTCAGTTCAAGTCAAGGGCGCCCGTAGAAAATTTTCTCAAGGGCGAGGGGAGGGGGACGGCGTTTTGTTTTTACGAATGACTTTTGAAGATAAAAAAATTATATAATTTTTTACCCGCATTGGGTAGGTAACAGATCAATTAGCTTTGTTTTTCCCAATCAGGGATAATCGGTTAAATTTTTTATCATTTAATTTGTGACAAAAATTATTTTTGGGTTTGCATTAATTTTCTCGTTCCCAGGAAGGGTAGGGGGGTGCTAAATTACACCAAGCTTTGGAATGATAGAAAATTATTTTGCTATTTAAATATTTACTTAATACAGTAAGACCCCGTTTAACACTATTTCGGTTTAACGCGGTTTTTGCAATTACTTTTTTTAAATTAATTTTTCATTTACATTATTTTCATCACTCAAGTGCAATTTTTAACATCGTATGAACACAAAGTGCCTGAGCGTAACAGCACAGGCAAACAACGTTAGACGATTTCTTTACAAAAAAAAATAAAGTATCAAATAACAAGGAACTTTCCACGTCAACATAATCACTCATTCAAATATTTTTTGTTTTCATGAATACTTATTTTTAACATATTGATATTTAAAATAATTAAAAATAAAAGTTATCAAAATATTAAAAACATATTTTATAATATTATATTAACATTTTTTGCATTTAAATATTTACGACATGTATTGTTACAATTTTTTTTTTATCGTTTTTTAATTATCCCCATTATTTACATGTTAAGATAACCCCTTTTAACGCTGTTTCATTTAGCGCTGGTATTTCCTGGAACGTATCCCCCGCTTTAAGCGGGGTCTTAAAGTACATCTATTGTGTGATATGTATTCAATAATAATAATCGAGAAATATATTGAATTAACAATAAATAGATAGGTATGTTTATATAAAAGCTCTATATTCACCTCAGCTTTGCTTTTAATACGGTTTTTATTAGAAAAGATCTATGTAATTTTTTTTTATTACGGGCCTGCCTTAATTCCAACTACCAACATGGACTGTACTGCTTAAAAACGGCATTTTAAATTATACAGATTTTTATATTAGTATCGAGTATTTTTATATATTGTGGCCATCAAATGTTTCATATATTACGTTAACCGCATAGTTTTATTTTGATTCATGTAAGTATTAAATTTAAATTAAAACTAAAATCAGTAGATGGCATAAATATGTATCCCGTTCATATTGAAATATTAACGGGACGCACCATCAAACTGTTTTTTGGGATAAAAAAATAAGGTAGCCAAAAACCGTGTATTTTAAATAGCAATTTTCACGTTTTTTTTAAATACCTACCTCTTTTCTCTCAATTTGTCATGTTTTTTCCTTTATATTATGGCTTTTTGTGGTAACTGGCAAATTTTTAAAGAAGATTATAGTTTTTTTTTATAATTTATAAATTCGGCCTCCACAGAAAATCGATTAAACATAAAAATTTGTTAAATAAATACAAATAAAAAAAAAACGTAAATAACGATTATTCTTGTATTTATCATCTTACATTATAATATAAGCCGTAAGATATATATTTATATATAAATTTATATGTCTGTCCGGCCACAATCAATTTATAGCCCGTTAAACCTTTCAGTGGATTTTTTTCATACTTTGCCTGTTTTTAGATTCGTCCTTGGTACAACTTAATGGCTATTTTTTCTATTCAAAACTACAACAGTTTCTGTGATATGTATTTTTTTCCGAGAAACGGCATGTAAAATTGGCACAAAATTTTGCTTTCTAACGTTTAATTTGAAATTTAAGAGTTTCGACACTTGGCTTTTGTTTTTGGAATTCCTAACATTTCGTCACTCTGATTGGTCGAAAATTGACATTTCGTAAAAATTTTAAACACTCCACGTGGACTTGATATTTGCCTGTCATAAACAGCTGTTTTTTATTTGAAATACGTCAGGGGCGTGTACAGAAATGTGTCAAATTGGTACATTACAATTAAATTGTTTATAAATGAAAATTTTAACCAAAATTGGTTAGTATATTGATGTAATTAATATAATTTATATTTAATAAGAATTACGTCAGGAGCGTGGTTACAAGAACATTTTTTATTGCTTTTTTGATATAATTTTATTAAAATGAAACAGTTATTTTAGTAATTGGAGATTGATGTAATTTGCCCAAAAATTTATATTTATTAACAATTAACTTAGGTGCGGCGTAGTAAAAAATATTTTAAATTGTTATTTTTTAAGAGTTGTATAATAAACATTTTTGAAAACCATTTGGTAGTTCAAAGATATATGTAATGTATCAAACAATTTATATTAAATAATAATAAAGACAGGGCTATTAAGGGGAAACACTACTGAGATATGTTGAAAAATTGATGAATTTTGCGATTTTTTAAAATTTATTTAATAATTTCTTTTAGAATTGTCAGTGGCATCGCATTAAAAAATATTTAAAATTGCTATTTTTTAATCGTGACGAAAAAAAATTGATTTGATTGAAATTGAATAAAAGTTAAAAACTTAAGAAATTTATAAAAATATAAGTCAAATTCAGGTGTGTGGCCTTGAAATATTTTTTTTGCTATTTTTTCATAAGATTGCGTAAACATAAATTAAAAATCGTAATAAAATAATTTAACCTAATAAATAACATCGAAAATGCATCAACGCATTCGTTGAATATGTTGTATGCAAAAAAATGTGGAAATTGATATTTACAATGATTTTTTAGTAATTTCTTAAAGGTTTTATCGAAATTAATGATAAAGGTATAAATTACGAAGAATACGAAGGTCGCAGCCGAAGGCTGAGACCCGAGTACGTTTGAGGTTATGGTGATTTGTACATATAAATTGTAATATTACTGGAAAACAATTATAGTGAAATATTTTACGAAAATTTGATAAGATAATATAAAAAAATAATTTATATTTTATCAATCAATAATTATCAAATGTGGCACGATTTGGGGTTGGGGCGCGTAGCGCCCAGGGGCAAAGCCCCTAGTAATCTTATATACTAATATTCTTTAAAATATAAATATTAAAAAGAACACAGTGCTACCAAAAAACATCATTAAAAATTATGTTCCCTATCATTCCGCGCCTTCAGCCGGTTCGCAATCAGTTTTATTATAAATTACAGCTGTACAATTATCGAATGTACAGTATGGAACGTCTACTCAGTCTGCTGCCTGTAGGTATACGGTTCACTTCTTTGTTGTTTAAAATATTATTTTTTCTATCACATTGAAGAAAAGGAAAAATCTATATCTTGTTAATAATTTATTACTAATACAAGAAAATTAAATATTAAAATGATACAAGAATGTTTTCCGATAGTTTGACACAAAGTTGTAATATTGATTAACCTTAAACACAAAAAAACAACAAGGAAGGATATTTGAAAAGCAATATTAACATGAATTTAAAATACTCGCAAAAAATGTGATATTTTTTATTTTGATAAAGAAATTGTATTTATAAGTACGATATTTATATTTCCGGACAAATTAATTAAATAAAACTATGCTACAATAAGACTAATACAGAATGTTTCATTTAATTATAAATGTTAATATTGAATGGAAGTTAATCTGATTAATTAATCTCTGATTTTAAGACAAAAAGTTCAAATTTACAATTCGCTTTATTTTTGAAATATTTACAAGTGATCAAGATTTTTTTTAAAATTGTATATTTTTTTTAATAACTCCGAAACTACATAAGATATTTTTATAAACCTTGATGAATGTAAACAAGATGTAGGGACGCATCTTTTGTGGAAAAAAAACGACTTTTTAGTTTCAACCAGAGCGTCCCAATTAATGTCACCTTGATTATTTTGAATTAAAAAATAAAACGAAAACGGATCTATGTTTATATGAACTTTTGGTCTTAAAATCATGCACTGATTAACCCTCTTCAGTATTGAGATTTAATTATGGAACACCTGAATATTTTAGAAATTATAAGTAAGTTTATATAAAAAATAATAAATGTATACTTCTTGGCAAAGAATAATTAATTATTAATAAAACAAAACTACGTTGCATTTATTGTATAAAGAACTTCCGTTTAAAATATGCATAAACTATTGATTAAATCTATATATATACAATATACAGCTTAATAAAAGATAAACAAACACATTGGCGCCGACTTTTCATTTTACCCAGGGAGGGAGGGCGAGATTTTCATAATAATATTGTTGGTGTAAAATTATTTTTTACGATTTTTTTCACCTTATAAGTTATAAGTTTGCAGCTAAAATCGTCGTAAAACTAACCATGCAATCTCCATTTTGATAACGCTAATGCCACTGGCGATACAACAATTCATTATCCGTATTGTATAGCTTCGAAAAAATTCGATAAATCTTCAATTGCCCAAAAGAATTGAAAAGATTGAGTATACTAGACCGATTGATTTTGGTGCTAATTTGATAAGGGGTTTTGGAAATATTCGAAAGTTTGTACCTATTATCGTCTAAAAAGTTAACGTTGCGAGTATTATCTCACCAATTTTGATAATACTTGGTACATTTGTAGTTCAATTGAACCTAAGGGACATTTATATTTTGTACGTGCCTAAACAACTATTGAAGGGGTGAAAACACCCTCAAAATTTGAATTTTAAATACTAATTAATACGTCACTAATTCATGTTGCCTTAATTGGAAACAAATGTAATTAAATTCAAATTGTCAAACACAGAATATAGGTACTACTAATTTATTATAATACTTTCTACGAATGTGTATGATAATACAATATTAGGATATTAGAAAACTGATATTCATAATAGAAAGGTGAGTTTTATTTCAGGCAAATCCCAATGAAATTTTTCATATATGTATGTATTAAAAATTATTTAAAAAGATATTAAAGAACATGGAAGTCATGTATGGTTCTCCATTCCGATATTTACTAATGTATATGTATTTGAATATTACATAATTTTTTAGGAAAATAAAAATACATTTAATTTTATTAATGAGTTTAGTTTAGTTTAATTTAATAGAAACTAGAGTGAAAATTCTCCAGAGTCGGTGCCTATGCATACACACATATAATGTTTATTAGGGCTATAGTATTATCACAAAATTCAGAACAAGTCTTATTTTTACATCATAACAATTGGAAATTTTAAAAAATCTTTGATATACAGGGAGAGTGGAACAAACTTGAACAGTATAAGAAAAAAATTTCAAGTAAAAAAATTCATATAAATATGTATGTGTCCAGACACTCTTCGTGAGGGAGCTACAGACTATCAAAGATTTTGTCTCACATTAGTTTTTATTTAATATTTTGAGAACCTATTGTGATACAGTACTTAAATTTGACACCCTGTTTAATATAATACGTGTTATCGATTTCCAGTATCAACCAATAATTATTTAGACCAGGGATGTTTGAGTTATATCTAGTTTTTTGTTCTTAATTTTTTTCCTAAAAAAATCAGTTTTTCTCCATGTGGCCGTCCGCCGCCCCTTCTGAACTGGAACTCAGAGCAGTCGCCCAACCTCCCTCCCTAAAACTAGCATTGCTGTTATACATTAACAAAATAAGCAACGAATTTTAATAAATATAAAAATTTTAAACATCAAGTATTCTTTTTTCCAAAGCTTACTTGACTTTTTAATATTTCACTCGAGTGATTGTTGTAGTTTTACAAAAATATTTTAGTTTTCCATGGCAATTGTGATTTTTATTCAATAATGAATAAAATGTGTTGTATCTTTGTTATGAGTTGTTTTATTATCGAAAATACGGAAAGCTTTGTGATCATTTTTTAAAGAAAAATTGTGCTACGATTTCAAAATTTTCACTCGATCTTTCTTTTTATTATCGGTTTAGTATTAATACGTATTTAATACTAAACCGATTATAAAATTTCATAACTGTTTCACAATGAGTTTTCAAAATATTAAATAAAAACTAATTTTAGACAAAATATTTAAGAGTCTGTAGTTCTCTCGCGAAGAATTTCCTGACACATGTTTATGAACTTTTTTTCTTGAAATATTTTTCTCGATCAACTGTTCAAATTTGCCCCACATGATGAGACCTTGTATAATTAAACAGTTCAATGTCCGTAATATAATGACATTTTTGTTAATATATCATTATAAAAAAATTATTGTTATAATTACAATCATACTTTTGCTGCATAAAATGTTAAAAAACGGCATTTGTGTTATGAAATGATTGTTTCCATTAAAATGTTTGCTAATAAAATGTTGTTATATCATAATTATTATATTTATTTTTGATTTTTTAAACAAATACAACGTGTATTATTTATGAATTTCTTAGTAGAAAGCAGTAATACAATTTAAAAATTCCGGGAAATCCGGCCGGAATTTCCTAGTTGCGGCCGGAACCGGAACCGGAATAAAATCGTGAATTCCGGCTGGAATTCCGGTACACCCCTAAAAAATGGTATTAAAACTGCGCGTATCAAAATTGGTAGTTACGATCATTTACCCTCCTTAAATAAATTCTGTAAACAGAATAATGAATTGAAATATATTATGTTTATTCGAGATTCAAACTGTTTTACAAAATTAGAAAAAATTTATACAAAACGTAGGTACTTGCTCATAAATTTTTTTATAAAAAAATTTTTTTTCAGCGATTTTCTTGACATAATAATTCTATTAAACATAACTGCCTTGGGAACCACGGTACTTTCTTATACCTAACCTAACCTAACCTAACAGTGAATTGTATACGTGATTCTTTGTTTATTAAAACATTTCTAACAAACTAACAAGAAAGAACAAAATGAATAATTTTATATTTATATAACAAGTGATTTTTTTAACATAATAACTGAAAACGGATGTTTACTCTTGTAAATTTTTGGATTTTTGAATTATTTTTGAAATAAGATAAAAATGTTTTAGATAAGAAATGTCGAGTATGTTATTAATCTATAATTTATTCCCCATACATTTTTTTCCAACATTTATGATTTAGCCAGAAGGAATTTTTTAATGTAATTATTTAGATTCACCTACACAGTTCACTCTCAGTATTACGTATAAGAAAGTCCCATGTTACCTACGGCAAATACACACACTGTTCAATCTCTGTAATACGTATAAGAAAGTCCCATGACACTCATGGCAGATATTTCTCCTCTGTTATGAACCATATGAATTATAATAATTTTCAAAAATTCGTTTTTACAAAAAAATGAATAGAACATAAATTATAGATATAGATATTACCTACATTTTTTAACTTGACCATTTTTCTCTATTTCGCACTGTTTCAGAGTAATTCGAAAAATTAAAAAATCGACGTAGGTAAACATCCGTATCGGGTTGAAGGATCGTTTTCAAAAATAGGACGTTTTCTTCCCGGCTAAAAATTAATCTTAAATATAAAATATCACCCTTCTACGATTTGTCGTATTTGAGTTACAGCGCTTACAGACAGACAGACAGACGGACGGACACACAGACATCATGGCGAAAATAGTCAGAATGGATTCAGGGAAGGTCAAAATAGATAATTCCGTCAAAATCCGGAGTTCGAAAAAAATCGGCTTCACTATACTTACTTATACTAATGTATATTTCATATACATGGTATAAGAAAGTAAAAATATATCGAATAAATAAAAATTATGTGTTCACAGAATTTATTTAGTGAGTCATACATACGCTCCTGGCGTATGTATGACTCATTTTTCCAATTTTTAATCGATTACGTTAAAATTTTAACACAATTAAGAAGATAGATAAAGCTACAAATTCAGTAAATTGCATTAAAATTAGATAAAAATTGTTTGTGTAATAGCACTTTGAATTTAGAAAATTGCCGAATTTTTACTTAAAAAATCGATTTTTCTTTGTTTAAATTATAATTTTCGAAAGGAATAACTTTATGAATGTGTACTTCAAGGCTTTTTAGTTCAATTGGAAGCTATAGCTACATCTTTGGTTGAAGTATTTGATTATAATATCGCGACTACAAGTTAATTTTGTTCATACTAGAAGAGACATTTTTTAAATCTCTTTTCAAATCAACTTTTTTTTAAATGCAATATTTAGTACGAAAAGAGTCTAACCGAATTTTATTTTCTGCTTTTTTGTTTTAAAAAAATTAAAAAAAAAAAAAGTTTTTTATATTTTTTATTAGATTCAAAAACTCGCGAGACAAATGTGATCACAAAAACCGGCGCCTACTGTATATTCACAAATATTCTAATAAATGCAAATTACAAAATAAAATAAACATAAATGTAATTATTGAATCTATCTTTCCTTTACTACCAACATAATTTCTTTCGTCTGTATAAAATTTTCGACCAAAATGTCAAGTATTAAAGTTCAGCTCCTGGCGGCGGCGGCGTTGGAGGTTCTTAGAGGGACTTGTTCCGGGGCCAAGCGGAAAAGCCAATAATGTATCAAGCTAAATTCTGAAAGATGTAGCAGTAAGTTCAATCTTACATGGTATTACATTTTTAACGTCAGTAGAAAAAACCCGACTCTTCAAATTGATCTATTGTCCTTTGTTGGACTTATATAAAAATCTTTAAAATAAAAACATGGTTTTCTAATTTGCGAAGGAAAGGCATTGTCTGATTTAATTGATGTTAGTGAATAATTGTTAGCGCTGGTGATAGTTTTATAACTGAACTTATTTAATTAGTTAATTAAAAATTGAAGTCAGTAGTTATAACGAATGTTTGCAGAGATTATTTTATAGTTTTTAATTATCTTCATAATTTATTGAAGTTATTCTTTTAATATGAATTTTTAAAATACGCCAGGTGCAAAAATATAAGTAATTCAAAAGTTTGTTTTTCTCTACATCAAATTAATTTTTAGCCCATAGGTAATGTTATATTTAATACAAATATGAATGTTAGTTAAATGTATGAGGTGTCGAGTTATACTTTTCTTTATACCAGTGGTTCTTAATCTTTTTATCATGACGGACACTTGAAAACTTACAACAAATCATGCAGACCTCGTAAAGATAAAAAATATTTTTTTAAATGAAAAAAAAAATTATATAATATTATTGAATATCTCAGAAAGTATGGGGTTTAGACATAGGATATTTCTACACAATTGAAAAGGAGAAAAAACCCATCGAATAGTGAAATAAAAAAAGGGTAGTCACATTTACGATTTTGTAATGAATAAAAAGCAAAACATAAATAAAACATAAAACTAAAAATATATCTTAAAATATTATTTGTGCTGCCAACATAAAAAAATAATACAACGCGAGCGAAGTCGCGGTCAAGAAGTGGAGAAAAATTACAATATTAGAGTCAACACATTTCAATTTCCTTATAATCCAGTAATTTTAGATTTCAGCAGATAGGTTGAATTAATATCTAAAATTACTGGACATTACGAAATAATCAATAATCCCTATAATACAAAATTTTTGGTCCTCCGATAATTTAATTTTAAAATATCGAAGGACCGAAAATTTTGTATTCTAGGGATTCCCATTTGTTTCAATGAACTCCTTTTACAGAGCGAATTTAACTTTTTACAAAATTAATAAGCTTTGAGACTATTGCGTTGATCTTGAAGTGAATCTAGTCTTCTGGGTGTGTGCCGCATCGTTTTCTCGGCTAACGTTTAGGTGAAGATTTTACTGTGATGTGAGACGAAAATGCTTATTCATTCATGTAATATAATGCAAGTATTCGAAGAAAATGTCAGTACAAAAAGAAAATTGATAACATTAAAAAGATTCCCGCACAGATATTTATGATAAAAACATTACAGAAATAAATAAAAAATAACGCGAACCTTATGCAAATGCAATAGTATAAATGAGCAGCAAAAAAGTCATTACGTGGAAAGAGAGCAAAACATAGACTGAAGAGGAAAAGAAAAGGGTATACATGCCGCAGTTACAGATACACTGACCGCATGTAAAAGGTACTGTTTATTCAAAGGAAACGGAAAATTAAAGTCAAAGAAAACGTAGAAGATACCGACTGAGAGAGCGCATTCAGTTAATTGAAATGTACAAAACGGAGTCGGCTTTGAGTCGGCCAAGGAATGCTACGATCGTACAACGACTGCAGGCGTTTGTTTATTATTTGTGAATGTAGCCAACGATACAGATGTTTTTCAGGTTGCGACTCAGTGGCGGACTGTTGTGTGAGGTTATGGAGAAACTGGATTAGACAAAATGATAGGGACCATTCCACTGGAATTTTTTTTTTAATATTTCTTTTCGCATTATCAAAAAATATAGACTTTCATAAAGATGCTGTTAAATTTTGATCGCGACATTCGACGAGTTATTCCGGTCGCTAATAAAAGAGATGGACCAGCTGCGTGCAAGATATAAGGCAGAGCATCTTACATGCTAATTTCAAATGCGTTTTTCAAAACGGTGGAAGATTTTCAACGAAGAATTTTCAAGATATCCGTTTCAATTTTTTCCATATAATTCTTCACGCCATTCCTAACGACGCGTCTTACGGACACTTATTTTATATGAAATTTTCATAGTTTTTTGAACGAAAAACTGTCGAAAAAAAGGCCTAATTTGACACTTAATTTTTAAAAGGTCACCATTTTGTTAATTTTCATCGGAAAAAATCCTCCGTAATACTCTACAGTTTTTCATACTGATTAATAATCTTTTTTTTTCAAACAATTTTTGGAGGAGTAGGATTCTCCACCGTCAAGCGCTTTTTTTAGGGATCATTTTGCAGTGGCCAAAAAATTGATAAAAAATAAAAGTAAAACATTAGAAAATATTTTTATGTACAACATAAGTCATCTGAATAAACGAAAAAAACATCATGAAAATCAGCAATTGCCTGACAAATAAGAAACAGTTGAAAATATGCAATCATCGTATGTATATAAAATTTTTGTAATTTTAATAGAATTAAAACTTGTGTCTGTTTGTTTATTCCGACTTAGCACCAAAACTATTGAACCAATTTAATAGAACTTTCGTTGTAATAAAACCTAAGACCCTATAGTCTAATAAAATTAAAAATTTCCTATAGGTGAAAAAATATTCACCTATAGGAAATTTTTAATTTGATTGGACTACTAGGATTGAATTAAGAGAGTATTTATAATAAATGTACACTTTTAAGCCTCATAGCAGGCAAACATATCGAGTACAGTTCAATACGCACCCGCAGTAAAAATGAACGAAGGATTAGGCTGTTTTTCCACACACCGGCATTCTCAGTGCCGGTGCAGTTGAGTTCTAGCTGTGGTGATAGAAACATGTCTGCAGTGTTCAATAAGCGTTACCTTATTGGGTTATTATAACTCAGAAGGAAGTATATACATAAATCACAAATATAAAAAATTCAGGCAAGACATACACGAGTGTATGCCATAAGGGTTCCGAAGTACGTACTACGTGAAATGTTTGGAACCACTTACAGGTGCATTTTTAAGTTAAAGTTAAAATATCAAAAAATGTCAAGTTCTACTAATTGAGATATATATTTTGACATACCACATGCCTAGATATCAAAAAAAAAAATTTATGACGCCTCTCCCTATTATTCTAATATTTAAAATTATATTATTGACTTTATTATTTGTCGTTGGTAGTCCCACCAAAACCTCATTACCAAATTTTTTTCAGATTTTTTGAGCCGGTAGTTACAGAGTTAGAGGGGGGGGGGCAGAATAAAACACTGCTTTTAGCCCCCTACAGGCGCCATTTTTGAGTTAGAAAAAAAAATAAAAAATATGGTCATGTTCTACGAATTGAGATGTACATTTT
Organism: Sialis fuliginosa; assembly: GCA_961205875.1. Taxonomy (NCBI): domain Eukaryota; kingdom Metazoa; phylum Arthropoda; class Insecta; order Megaloptera; family Sialidae; genus Sialis; species Sialis fuliginosa. The sequence continues at coordinate 34,017,957 of OY540811.1, forward strand.
GACATATCACATGCCTAGATATGAAAATAAAAATTTTAAATTATCTTACACCCCTCCCTATTATTCAAAAATTTAAAATTATATTGTTGACTTTAGTATTTGTCGTTGGTAGTCCCACCAAAACCTCGTTACCAAATTTTTTTCAGATTTTTTGAGCCGGTAGTTACAGAGTTAGAGGTGGGGGGACAGAATAAAATACTGCTTTTAGCCCCCTACAGGCGCCATTTTTGAGTTAGAAAAAAAATAAAAAATAGAGGCATATTCTACTAATTGAGACGTACATTTTGACCTGCCACACGTCTTGGTATACAATCTTTTTGTTTTTTTTGGATTTGCTTTAAAGCCCCCTACAGGCACCATTTTTGATTTAGAAAAAAAATTAAAAAAGGGTCAAATTTCGCTTGTTTGGTTATACATTTTAACGTGCCACATGCCTTGGTATAAAAAAAAATTTTTTTTTACCTAGCTTTAGCGCCTTATTGCCCCCTCTGAAAAATTATTTATTCAATAAATTTGTACATATTTTACTAGAGGGTGTCATTTTACATGTTCAGTAAAAATTTCAAGTTTCTAGCTTATTATAAAGCTATTTAGCTTTGAGTGAAAAGGACGGACGGACGGACGACAAAGCGATATTAATAGGGTTTCTTCGGAACCCTAAAAAAGCAGTATTGGGTACATCCTCTGTTGACTGTAAGGTACTTATCCGATTGTCGAGTTCAACGCCGGTAGCATTTGACGGTGCCGGTGTAGTCGCCGGCAAATTATCCGGGCCGGTCTACGTGGAAAAGCTCTGATTTGATTACATTGTTACCGGCATCGGTTTTGCCGGTGTGTGGAAAAACGCCCTTAATATTATCCAGTGTAGGAAAGTATAAAAACTGTATACAAAATTAATTGTTTCACATGGTGAAATTTTTACTAGAGCCCACTACTGTAGCATCAGATGTTGTTTTAAAACAGATAAAGTAGATTCAATATTTTAAAATAGAGTTACTTTAAAATGCATGTATATGGTATATTGCAATGTCTTTGATATTTTTTCTGTTCTGTGTAGAATTTATCGACGGTATATACGGATTTCGATGTTTGAATTTTTATGGTCACTATGATTTTGTGGATATTAACCCGGGTAACACCGGGTCCAATGCGCTAGTTTACAATAATTATAACATTGGAAGAATTTTGAATACTTTAAAACATTCTTAGAATGTTAAATCTTTAGTTATTAAGAATCAAAAGTCAAAATAAAATTAAACAAGTTGTAAAACAATGCAAAACTTCCTATTTTCCTGTTAATAATTTGTAAGAACTCCTTTTAATGTTTATGTCCAAACTTGAAGATGAAATTTAAAACTAATGTTAATTTGGGTCAAGTTTGAAAACAAGAAAACATGTATTTTCGAGTTTGTCGTAATATTAACAGGAGAGCAAATATTTGCATGTCTCTGAAATAATTTTATACATTGTAGCTCAATTCTGAATGTTGTATGTATGTATGTACGGTTGGTTTCGGTTTTAATTCCTCTTTTGTGATACACCTGTATTTTTATTTTAATAGAAGCTTCTTTTGCCTGAAATTTACCATTATAATACAGCGTGTTTCAAAAAGGACGTAACACTGAAGATAAGTGTGTAAATAAATTTTATGCCATAATATCAGTCAGATGGTAATACAAACTAGAGTTGGGCATTTTAGTTCATGACAGAGAGCGCTTCCTATAGTTCAGTGGTCTTTAATGAACTAGTTCGTTCTTCTAGTTCTTTTAGTTCATAGAATTTTTTTCCGGACTATACGATAACAATTTATTGATTTAGATATATTGGATTGATGGATTTTTATTGTATAATTAAATTGTTTAATTAGTAATCCTGTATTACTATTTTTCTCATCAAACTATAGAAATGCAAAGTTATAGACAAGATCGATATTTATAAATGTATATATTTGAAATAATCTTTTTTTTTAAATCAAACCCTCGATATATATGAAAATTTTGAAACATTTTCAATGATACATTATTTATTGTATAGTAATTTAAGCAATATATTTAAATTTCATTAAAATCTGTGACATTCCTTTTTGTTGATTGTCATAAAATAATATAAAAATCACGTGCTTTTGACAGATATTAAATTCATGTGAATTAAAAAAAATTAAATATAATATATCTTTAGTAAAATAAATTCAAAATTGGTAATAAAGTATTGCAAACGTAACATAAAAATCGTACAATCTCATTTTTAGAACAGTGTATTTGAAGTGCATCGGGAACTATTGAACTAAAAGAGCGGAGCGCATACGAACTAGTTCCTCTAGTTTTCGTGTGGGAGCGCTCTTTTCAACTAGTTCGTTCGTGAACTACACAAGTCTAATACAAACCAGAACATAGTAGCGCAGTCGTTCGGAAGATTATTTCGATTGAATTTTTATCTTATTGCGGAGGTTGGCCCGAATAAAAAAGTGCAAGCTGCCAGTCGGTACCTTGGTCGGATATTGTTTAAACCGCGAAAAGGCCCTACAAAATGAAAAAAATGTTTAATCATTTTTGTTGTATCATCTTTAAGCCTTTTCGCATAAAAAAGGTTCTTACACTCATAACTGTGTAACTATACTCCTTTATTTGTTATAATTTTTTTAAAGTTCATGAAACCTTGAATTTAAGTGTTTTCAATCATGAAAATGTATACTTTAAAACTAATGTTATCATTCTTTATGTTTTTTATGATCTTTAAAAGAATGTTCACAATATGGTTATACTTCAATTTCAAGATTCTTCAACCACCTTTATTTTAATTAACAATCAAATGCGTTTCTCTACTCTGTATGTTTATATTGCTCTCTCACTCACTCTACTACGTTCAATATGGGCAAATACAGTTATATATAAAATTAAAGATATTAAAATTATCTACCAAAATGGTTCTATACATACATATTTTTCTTTAGATTCGTATTTCAACGAGTAACGACTGTCTGAATTTATTAAAATTATTGATCGAGTATTTCAATGAAAATACTTCATTAATAATAATATTAAATAAGACAATAATGTTTTTTTAAATGCAGACAATCGTTGCTCGTTGTAATAAAAAAAAAATGTTTTTTTAATTTTGAAGGGTCTTTTCGCGATTTAAACAATATCCGACCAAGGTACCGACTGGCACCTTACACTTTTATATTTGGGCCAACTTCCCCAATAAGATAAACACAAAAAATTCAATCGGAATAATTTTCCGAACAGCTGCTATGTTCTGGTCTATATTGTACTCAAAGTTAAATGCTCCATTGAAATGAACTTGTCGCAAGCCAGTCTCCCAACAGCATTCAATACTTTGTATTGTGTCAGTTATAACGTTTGAACATGTATTTATTGTTGATCTTTATTGGACGTACGAATCGCACAAACGTATGATTCAGGAGTTTGGGTATCCTCAGTCTGCAGTTCTCAACAAGTCGACAATATCTCGTTTGATTAGTAAATTTCATGATACTGGGATCAACCAGACCGACCATCACTGTTAACTGTCGAAGTCATTGATAATGTGTGTCAACGATTAATTTGGTTCACCCAGAAAATCTCTTAAATAAATATCGGTATGAAGAACCATACCATACATGACTTCCACGTTCTTTAATATCTTTTTAAATAATTTTTAATATATGTATATGAAAAATTTCAATGGGATTTGTCAGAAATAAAACTCACCTTTGTATTATAAATATTAGTTTTCTGATGTCCTTATGTCAAAAGCATAATACATATTTATGGCGGACAACGCTCAAGGTCATAGACCGCGCCATCTTAATCTAGTACTCAGAACACACCCTCTAACAATTTAAAACAAAAAAATGACTCTGTAGAATAATGTAGAACAAAAATACAATTGATTGGGCAAATAACTGCCATGTATGTCATGGGATTTATACATATTATAGAGATTGAATAGTGTACGTGTTTGCCATAGGTACCATGTGTGAGTGGTTTTATGTTTTGTAAGAAGCAGATGTGTGTGTGATTCTAATTAAATGTGGAAAAAATGTATGGAACATAAATTATAAATAATAATATAGGTACTCGACAATTTTTCAAAAATAATTTGAAAGTTGAAAAATTGACAAGAGTAAACATCCGTTTCCGGCTTAGTAATTACGTTCAAAAAAATTCATTTGATACATACATGTTGTAAAGAACGTAACATGTTGTATAGAAGTATAAATAAGAATCACGTACACTGTTCACTGTGAGCATTGCGTATAAGAAAATCCCGTGGCTCCCATGGCAGATAATTTGAATACATTGAATGCAAAAGTGTGTAAATGAATGTTCACAATGATCTTTTACCCTTTTTGTAAAATATAAAAAATAATGCTGGGGTATAATATAATGCATACATATGAGGGTCAAAGTCGAAAACTGACCATGGGTTGCATAAAGCAAAATTAACCACGATTAGTTAATCAGTTGTTTTCAAACCATGATTAATGTTAATTCTAAACTTAATTTCGATTTGTAAATGAACAATTCACTAAATATGATCATTTTTTACCTTATAAAATTTATCATAAATGTGATTGTTTTTTTAGAATTAACGTAATAATGGTTTAAAAACAACTGATTAACTAATCGTGATTAATTTTGCTTTATGCAACCCAAGGTGAGACTCGAGTAAATTTGAGTATCTAAATATGGCGCGATTTGGGGTCATGTCAAAGATAATACATTTTTACTAGATTTATTATAAATTTACCTATGCATGTATCTTCACATACAACATAATATGACTATGCATCATATTATGGATAGTAATAAAGTTATGTAGGAATATGCACACCTACCATATGAAGCATAGTAACAAAATTTATATGAAATGTTGCTTATATATTCAGTAATTATTTCATATTTCATTAATATCACATTTGCTTCTTACAGAACATAATATAAACGTTACTTTGTATTATATTCTATGTGTAATACATTTATAGATTGCACGTTGTTTTGAATTATCGTACTTTATAGTTCATAGATAACATAAAAAACTACTCATTACCGGAATATTTCACAGAGATCTTATTGCATGGTATGTATATAATTATTAATATTAACTTCTTGTGATATTAAAAATGAATAAAAAAAGTTGTTAAAAATACCACATTTATTATACAATGTGGTATTTTTAACAACTTTTTTATTATATAATAATTTATTGTATAATAATAATATAATATACAGTATGTCCCCAAATAGACGCATAGTAAACAGGTTTAAGACAAAATAAAATGAGTTAAGTTTTGTTCAGCCCTGCTTTAATGAAAAAATATTTGTTTTTATAATTTATGATTAAAAATAACTTCTTTTTCAGTTACTTATCTATAAAGCGATATTTCTGTTTACCATAAATTTAAATGTTCAATTGTTATGTTAAAAGACATTTACTAGTCTAAAAAAATTTAACAGTAGATCGAGGTTATTATTTTAAGCAAAAAACTTCATATGAACAATGAACATGTATACAGCTTTCCAAAAATTTTGCCCAAAGAGACTTCCAACAGAAAAACCAAGACGAGACTTGCCTAACTCTTGACTCGTATCATGTGCAACCTTCATCTACCTATGCAATATTAATATGTGAACATTGAAAATTGTCGTAAATTTTTTTCGTATTTATTATAAAAGGAGGTGAATGAAACTTGTATCATTCGAAAGGTACGGTGCCATAGATGTGCACAAAAAACTATATGTGTATGTTGCCGTTAAGGCAGGTAAAATAAAGTTAACATACACACATAATTTCCCCTCGCATCGTTCAACAGCATAGCAATATTCATAACGCCACCAACCGGAAAACATAAATAGTTTTGGGTTTTTGTCAAATGTAGAGAATGCGTATAGAGATTTCAATTCGCGTTCAATTTCAATGTTTTTATTTGGAAATTTTTGTTATAAAAGCAGGTTAGGTAAGGTTAAGTACTGTGCCATAGATGTGCATAAAAAATCATATGTGTATGTTGCTGTTATGGCAGGTAATAGTAATAGATGGTTGTGAAGAAAAAGGTAATACGCCATCTTGAATATTGAATTTAGAATAATATTAGATATACTATATTGTATTGTCACCGGACTTTTACTCGAGTACAAAATTTCAAAGTTGTAACTTGATTAGAACTAGTCGAAATTTAAATTGCAATATTCGTTTTTAACATACTAATAAATAAGTGAAGTTAAATAAAAGCTTGTAAAAATCAAATATATAATTTTTATTCAACCAGTGCTGAATCCTTAAAGGACAAAACCAGTGGCATTGCTTTCTTGCTACCCTGTAGTTACGCCACTGAATAAAACTCAACTTATCTTTATACGTATCCATGCGTCGATCCGAGGACGCACGTAGAATTTTTATAAATACATTTTTTTATTGATAATAATCTAAGTTTAATTACATTTAAATATTTATAATTTAAACATGGACCTGACATAGTATATAAAGTATATATGTACAATGTATAGCAAGTTTCTCACCGGATCGAATGAGATCAGTTAGGTATGTACATATATATGTAGATACACCGATTTTGACAGTTAATTAGAAGAAAAGGATATAATATTCTATCAAAATTCAGCGAAGTAGAAATGATATGGTTAGGTTTGACATCTCCCATATAAGGACCCTTTGTATACAATTTTACTAAAATTAGTTACAGAATAATTTATTTTAGTAATTATATATATTTTTAATAATTCTGTGGTTTACTCACCATAAAACTATTTTTATTCAATAAATGCAAAAATGTGTGTTTTCTAGTTGTTGATTCAGTTTAATTGTTATTTACAGTAGATATCTTCAAATCTTTTGTCTTGTGTAATACTAAGAAACCTAGATCAAACATAAAGTTATATTTTAATAGACATATAACAGGTGTATTAATTTAAAATAATATATGGGAAAGATAGGGTAAGGTGGCGATACGGGGTAGTATGGTATATAGGTTTTTATCTTAATGATCACTAATGCTATCTTACTGTAATATTATTTATTGATATTTTGAGTGACTATTTTTTTATTACTTAAATTCATTTGATAAAAAATAAAAAGTAATTTTAGGGTTCCGTAAAAAACTAGAAACTCTTATAGTTTTGATACTAACGTCTGTGTCTGTATGTCACAGCCCTCTCATCTTTTCATTTATCTCAAATTTCATCTAGATAGGGATAAAGAAGTACCTATTTAAATCAAATGTAGTATACGGATGTAGATTGATTACCTAATAACATAAATGATGAGATATTTAAAAAAATTATTTCCCATAGACTGACCCTATTAATAGGTCTCCTAAAATAAAACAAAAAAGGTTTTTGGATCTTTTGATTTTAACCCTTCAGTCACGAATTTGTTATCATTTCTAAACTACTGGTGCAAAAAATTAAAAAAAAATATCAGAATGTAGCTTTTAATTAGTATCTACTTTCAATGAAAATTATAACGAACACTAGATATTTTTTATTACTTTATATTGTTGAAAAATGCCTAGTTAATTTCGGAAGAGAATGTTGGTGAGAATGAGAATGAACCCTATCATTTGGCCGTTTAAAAAAAATTAAATTGATGTTTTTTTCTAGATTAATTAACAATTTAAGCATACATCGTCAATTAAACGTTAAACGTTCTATCGTACCCCATCCCCTCCACTACCTACACACATTATTTCACCCTCTGTTAAAAAAGTATCAATTTATTTTAGAATAAATTAGTTCAAATTTCAAATATTCCCATGTGCATCTATCATAAAAATAATTGGTAAATAAAAATACAAAATACAAAATCTATATATCGGAAAAACATCGAATAAGTTACACAATGAAGAAAATAAATTAAATTGATAATAAAATAGTTTCTATGTAAATAGATTCCTTCACTAAATAAAATCAATAATAACAAAGGAAAACTGACCCGAAAATTCTTGTTGCGTATGTGTGCGCAACACAGGTTACAATTCCGGCCGGTATATCACAATATAATTATATATAACATAGACAGGGCCGGCGTCAGGTATTTACGAAGTTATTTCATTCATCGAATTAAAAATAACTTGCTGAGGCTACCATAGAAGGTAAAGACACCAGTTATGGCCGCTATAAGAGCAAGTTTTCGTGTTTTTTTGGATTAATGGACTTGTTTTTTGTAATTCCCATTAACTCATATTACTAACAAAACAAGTAACTCTTTATTTAATCAATTTAAGTATAAAAACTCGCAAAAATAGTTTTTTTTTAAATATAGCCTTTTATTTTGTTCATGTTTTTTCTTCAGTAATGGCAAAGGTAAAACCAGTAATGAGCACGCAGTGATGGACACTTTATAATGATTACAAAATGATAAGTACTACGACACAAAAGATATAAAAGAAAGAATCGTTAAATTTGAAACAATGTAAATCAGTTGTTATGATAATATAATAATTAATAAATAAATTATACTAATAATTAGTTTAAATGACCACCATTTTGACACCTATTGGCCGATTGTCATCAAATCACGCTGTAAGACACTTAAATGTATAAAGATTAATATTCAGAAATGATAGTAATCAAATATCAACACATATTTCTAATTCAGTATATTTAATTAAAAATTTGCCATTACTGGGGTCCTTATTGCCAAGACTGGCGCCACTACCTTACATTTTTATGTACTTAGAACCTTATATCTTGAAAACGGTTCATTATATCGAAAAAATTGATTGCATATAAATAATAAATTATAATATTTTCTACAACTTTTATTTAACCCTTGTGTTAACGGATAAATGTTTATACGTTGCTTAATGGATAAGGTGCCTTCATATGATTTGTACTTATGATATTTACATTATAAATCTTTTGCGCGGTGTGTTTAAAGTTATTGTTGGTGACTTTACTTTTTATTTTACAACAATAATTTTAAAAACAATGAAAATATAGCACCCGTCGTGGAAGACTGTAACATTTCGAAAATTGGTTATTTTGAGTTTGTTACGGCATTCGACTCTGAAATAATGTACAATTGTTTGGGGAAGACCGCGTTAAATATAGTTTATTTGTTGGTGCAAGGTGGCAGATGTTACAGTATTCCGGTGGTGGGTGCAGTCCGTAGAATATTATGACAAGTCAGTTCCTTATCAAGTATCTTAGTGGTTAGGTAACAGTTTTGCCCGAACACTCTTGCTCCGTCTGAACTTTGGTACAGTGTTCCGCGGATGTTATTTCTTTTTAATTATAACAATATTTTAAACCCCTATATTTATTTATAATCCCTAAGGTTTGGCTTCCAATGACTAACTATCGTTATAAACCTGGACAATAAGTAAAATTGTCTACGAAACAATGTGACAAAATTGAGCCAATTCAAATCTATCCGCAAAATACTGTAACAGCCTCAAAATTTAGAATAAATTCATAAATTGTGCTAAATCAATGGCTAAAAATAGGTATTTTTGAGTATGAATTCTAAAGGAAGATATATAATAATATAAAGAAGCAAGTAAATAGTTTAAAGAAGTAAGTAAAAAAACTTAAGAATCCATTTTCCACGATATTGGGTTTTCGAGATGTTACAGTCTTCTACGACGGGTACGATATGTAAATAGAAAGCAAATGTTATTTATATCAGTGTAAAATTTTCGATCTTACAAACGGTTGTGTTTTTATTATGGTGAGTGTGAGATTGACATTTTATTATTGTTGCTCAATATCAAAAATACGTTGTTTCATCCGTTCAATTGAGAAGGTAAATAATATTATATATTTTTTCAAAATAGATCAATTTCTTAATTATATTTCTTTTCTGTTCTCGTAACAGAAGGGTTAAAATTAAAATTTCCTTAAACATTTTTTGTTGCATTTTAGGAGACCCATCTAAAAACACCCCACTCAATGGGGTAAGTGAAAGAGTACACGAAATTTATTTTTTCCGAAAATTTCATAATTTCTGTTTTCGGGTCATCAGTCTACGTTCGTATACCAGATTTCATCTTATATAAATGAGAGAATATTAGTAAATGGGTTCCTTATTCATTAACCAACGTTCGTTTAAATCTAGGCCCAAAAATCTGTTACTTTCAAATACGTTTTTTTTAAGAAATAGTAATAGATCTTGGTATTCCTGGATACCTATAAAATAAAACAAAAATTATTACAAAATTCGTCGAATGAAATCGAAAAAGGTACTGCACCTATTCATTAAAATATGGGTTAAAAAAAGACGACCAGTTTTAAATATATATTTTTTTAATTCCTAAATTTTGTAATATGTGAAAAATAACATAACAAAATAATTTTTTTATACCATCCAATTTATTTTAAAAAATTGATTTTTTTTCTGTCTTTAAAAAATCATAGGGGTTACACCCGTCTAGTGTGTAAAAAATGAAACCTATTGACTTTTTTGGCGGGGTGGGGGTGACACTCTCTCCGCCCCGGGTGTCACCCCTCCCCTAGCGACGCCACTGAATACATCCCATACGTCCTTAATCTCTATCCGCTGTAATATTATTTTTAATTTTTCAGATTGTGTCGTTTCGATATGAACTTATCACAAATAATACTTTTATTATTTTTGTAACTTTATAACTTCAGCAGTTCATGTGGTTGAACTGTGAGTACTTTTAAGTGTTTCTTTATTGTATTATGTATGCATTTAATCGTGTGTGCATTTGTCAGTGGAAATAACCAATATAATTACTGTGTGGTTGTCAATAGAGGTAAACATCCAGTATTACATAATATATAACGAATTATATTTGAATAATATCAAATAGAATTTTATCAAAAATGGTATAGATAAATAATTCAATTTTGAAATTAAATAACATTGGATATTATTCAAATAATTTTATTCTATAATAAATGTTAATTGTATACAATTTGTTTTTATTTTGGCACAAACAAAATTGTTTGATTCTAATGAAACTTTATATTAGGTATAGAATATCAATGCAATATTTTTATTTTATTTTATTTTGGCGTATTGGAATATATTTATACCATTTTAACGTGAATTTAGACAACTGAAATATACAATTTTCATTTTCTATTTAGATGGTTAATAAAATATGAAATGTTTGAAAAAAGTGGTTTCAAGTAAAATCCCTGTTCGCGGTGATGAATGACAACTGTTTGAAACTATACTCTGTTTCATTTAAGTTACGAATCGTGAATCGTACCGTCAAAAACCCCGACAACCACTGCAAACTTAAATGAAACAGAGTATAGAACGCATTCCATAGACAACATAACACCATTTAGTATTTCGTAGACAATCTACTTTTGCTTGAAAGTATTCGTTTATAATACCAAGGTAACTTAACATCTAATGAAAGTTTAGTCACCAAAGAACTCTATGTTGTTTTCAGATGTGTTTCAATAAACATTTGAAGCTTTGGTACTAAAGTTACAAGAAAGTGTTTTAGGAACTCTGACAAATAACTAAAAGAATACAAATATTTAATGAATTGATTTTTTTATTTTCTAGTTGAAAATCACTGCAGGCATCAAAAAGTAGTACGCGAATTTTATGCTAATTTTAGCCTCAAATAAATTTAAAAAAATTCATATAGGACATAAAAAATATATTTTTTTCTAGTTTACAATTAGTTAGTTGTGTGATATTTAACTGTTGAAACAAATATGCAAATTGATATTCTGTAGGTTAGGTTAGGTAAGAAAGTACATCATTTTGCTTCCTCGCCATATCAAAGATACGAGAATATTTGTGATCGTTTTAAAATGAGAAAAAAATTGTTCTCAGATTTCAAAATTTTAACTTCATCTTTCCGTTTTAGGTCAAGACATACTTTTCATTCCGTATCTGTCTGTTTGTGTGTGTCTGTTCTCTGAATCCTTGTAACACGCATAAATCAATGAACCGATATTAATGAATCTTGGTTGGTTGGTTTACTTACGCAGCGTGGTTGGTTTCTTAGAAATTTAAATATCCGCGGTTACCCGCCGTCCGGGGCTACTCGTCCTTCTTGTACTTTGGCATATTCAATGTTATTTTGACGTTTTAAATGTCATTTCGACGTTTGCATACCTGAAAAATTTAGATTTAGATTGAAATTGTCGAAAATTAAAAATATACTTAAAAAATATTCAGGCGCGTATTATGAAAAATGTCGAATAAATATTTTTAAATAAAATTGTATAATTTAGTCATATTTTTTGAAGTTATAAAAATTTAAATTTATTTATAAACCATTAATACTTTTCTAAACAAATTCGATGTTTGTATATCCAGAAGCATATTCCAAGAATGTACGTTTATAAAAAAAAATACGTCAGAATTGTTAATGAAAATTGAGCCATTCAGGAGAAAAATACTGATCGTGTTGTAATATAATTTTATTGTTTATAACTTTTGCGAAAAAATTTGTATTTAGAAACTCGGAAAAATCTTTTTTAATATAAAAGCTATAACAAAATCCACTTTACAGCTCAAAAAAACGATTTTAGATGTTTAGAAACCAACTTGGAAATATTCAACCTAAACCCAAAATTAAACCTCAAATAAAAAAAACTGGTAAACAGAAAATTTCAAAAAGTTGGATTTCAATTATGCTCGACCAATTTATACTACAATGCTTTTTTAGTATCTCACACTTTTTTGTGTGGTTGTGTTATTATTGTTAAAAAACATATAATAATCAAAATGAGAAAATTGTAGTAATTAGAATAACTCATACATACGTTCTAGAATATATTGAATTTACAACCACAACAGAAAACATCAAAACTTCATAACTATACATTATTATTATCGAGATTGTATGATATAATTACAACATACAATGTTATAAATTTCTATCGGGAAAGTTTGTCGCTAATGATTTTCTTCTAGCACCAAGCACGGCCGTAGAAATACAAGGTGTTCCAAGAGGAAATGTTAATAATATATATTATACTATCACCTCTTATATACATATAAGAGGTGATAGTAAAGAAAAACGGGATGCACAGTCGAGGGATTGACATGTAGTTGTATACGTTCCAAATCCAAGGTCGCATCATTTATAGAAGTGGGGTTAGATAAAACTTATGATGTGTTTGCGCCGTCGTTGACCAAGCCGGTGACTTTCGCATTTTGACGTACTCTGTACCTCTGACCCTTTCAGCTACTGGTAATGGTAAATTTGCCGATAGCTGCTGAGATGCTTTTTCCAATGCTGTGTGTCTTTTATATTTCATTCTGCCTTAGCCGATATTATGATTTATTTTCTATTTTTATTATCATATGAAATTTTTTACTCAGTAAAACTAGTTAAATGTTTTGATTTGTACTTGCACCTCGTAGATTTAATTGAGATCTATAACTTGAGACAAAAACCAGCGTGATAGATGCTCTGAGTGTTGAGCTGTACTGATTATAAATTTACACTAACGCGCAAAATGATCACTGCGCGTTCAGCCCCCTCTGCTTGTATTGAATTTCCGCGTGGTCGGCTCTATGTTTAATGAGTACGGAACTACGCTGGTTAGAATGATACCAAAATCATCCCAGTCAAACTTTTAATTTCTGAGTTATTCAATGGATTAGATCACCCTGAAAACGTTACATCAAGTTTATGAAATACCCCCCCCCCCCCCCCAGTATCTGGCTGGCGTGAAACATTAGACGTTATACACGTCAAAAGGCTAGAAATCTGTGTTTTCAAAATATTTTGTATTTGGGAGACGTTTAAGAAGGTATTTAATTAATTATGAATCTAGTTTTTAGAAAACTAATGTAAGCATGAAAAAGTTTATATTTGATGTACAAAAAATTTAATAGTACATTGAAGTCATGTTATGTATTTTTTTGTTTATAATACTTTTGATTATTAAAAAAAAAATTAATAATTGATGCTTTCAATCGTTAATTTGATTATAAGTGGTACCAACCTAAATGTTTCCGTCAAAAACATATTTTAATTTTAATTTACTATTAATTTATTCTTTTTAAATTTCACGCTCAACTCATAACACAGCTCTACACCACTACACAAATTATATAGAAAAGTATCTTCAAAAACATCAACGCACTTCGTTTCGTTATTGATATGTTCCGCAATGATAGCGACGCGTTCAGCGAAAAAAATCGAAACTAACGTAATCGGGTCAATTGTTATCTAACTTAACTTAACAGATGTTTAGTAACAATTAAATTTAAAAAAATAATAATTAAAAATACCTAAGAATGGTTGGTGCAGAGTTTTCTTAAAAAAAATGTATTATTGCGTATAGGTTAGGTTATATCTTTTTTTTATAAAATTAAAAGTCGCTAATTAATATAATGTTTAGTTCTTGATAACTGATATAATTCTTTAAATAAACATATAATACATAAATAAATACTATTTTCAATAAATAAGTGAATTAACAATATAATTGATTTGAGAGTTTAAGTGCTTACAACAGTAGAAGAAATCAAAAACTACAGCTGAAGAAAATCTCTAGTCTTATAGTTTAATAAAAAAAAAATAACTTGTGATATAAAAACAGCGAATTATTTAATTAAACACGTTTTTAAATTTAATAACTGACAGCTCACCCGGTAGGAATAGTTCATTCTTTCACCACATGGTGGCGTACGATCTAAGACACATATCAATACTGGCCATACTAAAATGACAATTTTCACAATTTAATATTTATAACGATTTGATTTGTATACGTTGATAAACCGAAGTAAGAATAAATACCGTAATGACGCCACTTTCGATTTGAAATCACTATTATTTTAGTGAAATCTAATGTGACTAATTCAATTAGTGAAATAACTACTAATTTAGTTTTAGAGACTAAAATGAATAAAATATCAAATATGACTGTACGAATCGTGCATTTTACCATCAAAAACCACAGCAACCACTGCATTCTTAAATCAAATAGAGTATAGGTCTAAACAATATGAAAACAAAAATCAATGTCACATTTAAACACGTGTCGAGTGACATTATTTTATTGTGGTTAAGGTGTATATTTTTAGTTTAAGTGTCACATTTAAAAATAACAATAAGAAAGGCTTAAAAAAACACTTAATTTTTATATTAATAGGTTTCATCAATGGGCTCTCTGGGTGTGTCTTTTACTTGCAATTTCATCCAGTATTGACATAATTAATGAAACCACCACTCTCAATTCTGACTCAAAATCCGATAATTTTGAGCGTAACTTCATCTTGAACTAAACTTGTAGAGTTAAAATTAAATCATGGCCGTTATCGCGTCTCTCGTATCATACTTCGCGCCCCCTAGTTTGTGCACCCTCAATCTAAAGAATCCAAATAAGTACAATCATGAAATGTAGTAAGAAAATTATTTTTAGTATCTACTTATCATTTAACTATATTTAAATCAGTGGCGTCTAAAATAATACTTTTGAAATATTATTTATTCGTAAAAGTTTGAACGTGTAATTATTTAAAATGCTGACGAATAAAAATATCATATACTTTAAGGTTCTATTGAAACACGTATAAATCTACATTCTCATATTTTTAAAAATATCTACAAACAAATAATTTTTTATCATATAAACTTTTTCATCCCCTTGCAACCTCTTAGGGGTTGAATTTTGGAAAATGCTAAAATACGTCTTTCGTTATTTGTGTTGTAGAGTATTTCTTTTAAGTAAATCCGACCAAAAAATATTTTTTCCCATACAAACTATTACAAACCCCTTTACCCCCGTAGGGGCGAATTTCGAAAAATTCTTTCTTAGTAGCTACATACATCATAAAAGGAAGATAACCCTGAAATTCCACGTTTCTAGGTTCAGGGATTTCGGCTCGGCGATGATGAATCAGTCAGTCAGGAGTCAGGACGTATTATTATAACTATGTATATCAGCTATACATATATCTATGTATATATAAAGTTCAACGTGTCTCTGTCTGTCTGTCTGTCTGTCCATTAGTGCGCTTATCACTCTAGAACCACTTATCCGATTTACGTGTTTTTTTTTTAATTCATAGGTACGTTCTCTGGCCAGGTTATAGGCTATATTTTGTTACGTTAGGTAACATAACAACTAAGCAGTGACGATAATAGTAAATCAAGTCAGAAAAAAATTTGCCGTCGGCGTGCTATTTTGCAATACGTTGCCTAAACTGTTCAATATTGAACAATATAATGTATTACATAATTGTGTAGATTCAAAAGATCTACAATAAAGTCAGCGACATCATATGTCTAACTTTTATGACTGCTTTTATGTTACAAAGAAAATGTAAAATATTTGGGTTTTGTTTACGTGGACCTGCAAAACATTAATCCTTATCGAAATAAATTATTTAATCGTCATAAGTACTTAATTTAGATATGATTTGCCCTTTACAGCATCCAACTTGGTCGTATAGTTTAGAAAATATCGAAATATATGTACATACGGGAACATATTATTCGCGTGATGGCGACCCGTGTCGCGGCGTGCGGCGAGAGAGCGTGCCAACTAGACGCAGGGCAGAGGAAACAGGCCGGTAATCTTTTGTTTGTCAATTGTTTATTTTGTTTTCAATAATTAACTTTTAAATTTAAATAGAACAAAAATTATTTTTACTTTTTGTTCTGATTTGTTTTTGTTAGGTAGGTAATTTAAGTGTTGTATGGTTTTTATTACAATAATAACTAATCGTGTTTGTACTTAATTCAACTATATATTTTTTAAATCCTAAACAATAATTCCGTAGTCCACGCGAGCGAAGCCGCGTGGGCCTAGCTAGTTATTGTATATAGATTAAATTTATATCCCTGGATAATACTGGGTCTAATGCACTAATAATGTATACAAAAAATCATGTTGTGGCCACAAATATTGACATATTTGAAAATATTGATCGTATGTCATACATAAAACATCCTGTATAATAGAAAATTATACATGAGATATAGAGGGTGTAATTGTAAAATATACTCTGTGATGCATTACAGATAATTAGAGAGAATGAGATGTTTTGAATTCATGTAGGTACAATGTATGTAAGGACGTTACTGTGTGAATTAATTTACATATATTATTGTTTTATATATATTTCAGTTCTGATATATTGCTTTAATTTGAATAATAATATGTAATAACAAAATGTACGAACATAAATCTGAAGGGTAAATAATATTGTTATTTGTTTTGTAGCATACTACATCGTTTTGTATGTGTGTATTATATTTAATTATTATTTATAAGTTTGTTATAGAGGATTTTGTTCTGACTTGAGTTTCGCATTTCATTCTATTTTTATTTTTAAACTTATATACTTACTATTTGTATAAGAAAGTATTACAAACAGTAGTTATAGTTTAATTAGTTTATGATTTCCACAACAAACTTGATAAAGTGGTGATAAACAAATAATCTTATATAATAACTCATATAACTTGTTGAAGCTCATATATCTCTGAATCCGAACTACCTACATTAGATATTTTTATAAAACTTGGTCAGTATCAGTTGTCAAGGTGTAGAAACACATCATTTGTAAAAAAACAAAACGATTTTGCAGTTTTTTTTTCACAAAAAGTGGTGTCCCAATTAATGTCACCTTAATTATTTTGAATGAAAAAATCCAGCTCAGTAAACATCCGTATCCGGTTGAAAGATCGTTTTAAAAAGGTTTTCTACCCAGACAAAATATAAAATTTCATTCTTCTACGATGTGTCGTATTTGAGTTACAGACAAACAGACATCATGGAGAAAATAGAATGGATTCAGGGAAGGTCAAAATGGATAATTCCATCAAAAACCGGATTTCGAAAAAAAATCATATACATGGGTGTAAGAAAGTAAAAATTATACGGCACTGCTTTTTCCAAAAACAAACATTATTTTAATATATTAATGGTGCTTTATTTTGTGATAAAAAAGATCTCCTTACTTTTTTTGTATCTTAAACTATTTTTTAGTCAAAAATAAATAACAATTAATTATATCTACATGAAAATAAAATATTTTTAGACCTTTCGTTGAAATAATTTTTTAACAACTAGATAACTAGTTCCCATTTCTGAATAAATTAGTTAATAATTTTAATTGACTGTTAAAAATTAATAACAAAAACCTTGATCACCGGTATATTCAAAATAAAGCGTTTATATGAACTTTTTGTCTTAAAATCATGCACAGATCAACACCCTTCAATATTGACATTCAGTTATGAAACATCCTGTATATAAACAGATCAGATTAACAAAAGACACATTGAATATCTTCAGTCTTTCACGGTGAAAAACACCTCATTTTAGTTGTAATCAAATAAAATTTTAGTTGGCTCAGATGTTTGATAATAATAAATAATAAAAAAAATCAAATATATTTGAACAGACAAACTACAAAAATGTTTATTAAATAAGAACATTTAAAAATAAGCATAGAAATTTTGTATTATCATTATTATTTGAGTTCTGTTTACAAATGTTTCATTAACGAAAACTACTATGGCTTATTGTTAAAACGAGCACACTTCTAGCTTCAAACAAAAGCATGGAAATTCGCAAACGGGAAATTGCAACAGTAAAATAATATTGACACTATTAAACAGAGTGTAATAATTACTTCAAAAATAAACAGTAAACGAACAATATTTATAAATATTTGAATTTCAAACCTATGATTAATGATAAAATAATGGAACTGATATACAAAGGAAAAATATTATATTCACAGGGAGTCTCGAATGAGGATACAATAAATGCGTAGCATAGTGGCGAAATATAAAAAAAATAATAATGTATACGATGAGTTATACCAGGTGGAACATTTTTTTGAGAAAAATATTTCATGAAAAAAAGTTCATATAAACATATATTCGGAAATTCTTCGTGAGGGGGCTACAGACCCCCAAAGATTTTGTCTAAAATTAGATTTTATTTAATATTTTGTCAACCCATTGTGATACAGTAGATCAGGGATGTATGGGGCCAGTTCTATAATATATGACACAAAATACACAGAAATATAGTTTGTTAAATTGTCATAAGATCAATATTTTACGAGAAATACGTATTAAGTCAAATTACACAAAATAAATAAATCGATAACACGTATGTTATTAATACAAAACCGATTATCAAATTTCATAACTATATCACAATGAGTTCTGAGGAAATGGAATACAAATTAAAAATGACCTGAAACGGAAATATCAAGTGAACATTTTGAAATAGAACATCTTTTTTTTAAATTACAAAGCTTCTCATATACTCGATATTTATTGATCTTAAATTGCTCCGATATATTCTTCACTTACTTATTCGAAATTATTAATTTTGCTTCCTCATCATATCGAACATACGAGAAGCTTTGTGATTGTTTTTTAAAGAGAAAAAAAATCTACTAGAATTTAAACTAATTTTTTTCCAAGTGGTCGTCTACCGCTCCTTCTGAACTGGCACCCCGATCGGTTGCCCAGCCTCCCTCCCCAAATTGCTGTTATACATAAACAAAATAAGCAACGAATTTTAATTAATATAAAAATTTCAACATCAAGCATTCTTTTTTCCAAAGCTTACTTGACTTGAATTGTAATTGTACTCGAATGTTGTCTGACGTCTCGACTAACAAAATAAATATATTTTAGTTTTTCATGGCACTTGTGATTTTTATTCAATAATAAATAAAATGCGTTCTATCTTTGTTATGTTTTATTTTATTATCAAAGATACCAGATGTTTTGCGATCGTTTTTTACAGAAAAAAAAAATTCACTCGATCGTTCCGTTTCAACAATCGGTTTGTTTACGTGTTTAATATTAAACCGATTGGGAAAAAAATTCGCAGGGAGTTGAATTTTTGTATACGCCTTCATTTTTTCTTTATGAATAAAGTACCAAAAGTCCCCATCGATCTCTTGCAGCATACTTTTAAACAGCCTACAATAACTAGATACTGTAAAAAAGCACCGATTATTTTTGGGGAAAATGTTTGTCATAGTGAGTACTCCAGACCTATTGATTTTGATGCTAATCGGATTATGGTTTTTTGAAATACTACACCCCCCCCCCCCCCCCGAAAAAGTTTTTTTAATAAAATTAAAGCAAATTAATTAATACAATACATTTGGAGGGTTTGTATGGATCATACCTCAACTCCCAAAAAAATAAAAGTTATAAAATTGAATAAAATTAAATAATGCAAAATTTTTTTTAGGGGGGAAGGGATTATATGAATCATGCTTCCCCCACCCCTAAAAAACTTATCAAATTAATACAAATTAAAAAAAAAATTTGAGGGGGCTTATAGGCCTTAATAAAAGCGAAAAAATAAGAAAAAGAAAATTTATAATAAAAAAAGTCAATATTCGCATTCGAATGTCGGACGCTAATATTCGTATTCGCATTCGCAGTCGCGAATGTTTGAAATCATACATTCGTTTCATCACTAATATACATTATTATAATTTTATAATAAATACTCAAATATATAATATTTCACGTGATGTTCCTACCTGTGTATTATCTAATAGATATTAATAATATTTCTACGTTAAATTCGTATACTTGTTTAACTAATTTCAACAGAAGCCTTTGTGGAATTATAATTTTCATATCGATTTCAAAAGTTTATTCAATTAAAACCTTAATTTATACATGTCTTCGTTTTAATTAAATACAAATGTGATGTTTAGGAATCTAATTTGATTAGTGGAATATTTTTTAGGAAAATAAAAAAAAAAATTATAATGAAATTATTATTTAATAGTTTTAGTTCATTTTTTTGTGTTTAGAGTAGATCTTAAATTATTTTGAAATTTGTTTTTAAAAACAAAGGATAGTTAATAAATAACGTAAAAAATAGTTATTAAAGTTAATTTTCTGTGAAATATTTTTTGTTTAATATCATATTTAAACCGGAAACTTAATGTTTAAAATTTACTGTAAATTTATTATTTTATGTACTGAATACAATTAATTACCATACATTTTCCGTAATATACATTTGTAATTACAAATGAGTATCATACGGCATAACAACATTTATTATCTTTTATACCAAGGTAATATATTTTTTTGTCGCTCATAACAGTACTAAAGTTAAGGTGAGTCATGTACTATTTAGTTCTTATATTTATAGATTACCTAGTTTGTCCAATATAACTTTTATGGCAATTTAAACATTATTTTTTTTTTTATCAAAGTGCGGAGCCAAACGAAACTTTTTGTTGTACGGCTGGTTATGAAATGACTCTACGGCAGGGACTTGAACCCGACAAAAACCGTATTTTTCAATAACCTGAACCTGAATCCGAACCTTTTCATGGATAATCGGTAAACATATATTTTTAATATTTTTCTCCAATAATTTTTAAAAGAAATTATAAAATTTACTAACTGGAAATGTGTTTGAATTTTATGTTATGATGTGAGTTATTAAGTCCGCTATTAAAAGGCTGTAGCCGGGTAAGCATGCAAAACATGCCTTTACATGGATTTGGCTGATTATTTTTTTGGAAGTCACATTCTATTAAACATTCAACCTGACCAAATATTAGCTTCCAAAAATTTATAGTTTTCGAAAAAAAAAAATTTTTTGATTTTCAAAAAAAAATTTTTTTTTGATAATCTGTCAGTCGAATTTGATGGTGCTTGAAATATATTATAGAGGTACTTATGACTCATCAGAGGTAATTTTATTATGATCCTCTGTACATAATAAACTAGAAAAAAAAAATTAATAAAATTTAAAAAATCAAAAAAGACCATGTTGTCTTCGGAGGGCAATTACAATTTTTTTATATATTATACCTTGTATGTACCCAAACAACATATCAAAATCCCAAATTGATACAAAGGGTATAACATACTCGTATAAATTCGCATGCGGTCGTATCGGAGTGGCGCGAGCGTGGCGCGGGCGAGTTCAAGTGTGTTAATACTTTTAAAATATCTCTAATTTGTTGCTAAACAGGACTGGGCTAACCCAGAAGCATATCGAAAATTTGACGGGGCCCATAGTCTGACAAAAACAAAATATAGAGGCCGTAGCCGGGAATATATGGGAACTACTCCATTGAATTAATTTTACAATTTTTTTTCTCATAGGTTGCTTTTTAAGTAAAATTAAATCGCCCTAAATGTCTGTGCTTCAATATATTCATTTTTGCTCAGATCATTTTTAGAAAAAATAAATAAATCTTGTCTATTGTTTTTAATGGAAAAAGATTCGCTAGTTCACAGCGGAAATGTGATTTGTTACTACTAAAGTCGATTATAAACATTTATAGGCGATTTGGGGCGATTTTTTGTTACTTAAAAAGCAACCTATGAGAAAAAAAATTATAAAATTAATTCAATGGAGTAGTTCCCATATATTCCCAGCTACGGCCTCTATATTTTGTTTTTGTCAGACTATGGGCCCCGTCAAATTTTCGATATGCTTCTGGGTTAGCCCAGTCCTGTTTAGCAACAAATTAGAGATATTTTAAAAGTATTAACACACTTGAACTCGCCCGCGCCACGCTCGCGCCACTCCGATACGACCGCATGCGAATTTATACGAGTATGTTATACCCTTTGTATCAATTTGGGATTTTGATATGTTGTTTGGGTACATACAAGGTATAATATATAAAAAAATTGTGATTGCCCTCCGAAGACAACATGGTCTTTTTTGATTTTTTAAATTTTATTAATTTTTTTTTCTAGTTTATTATGTACAGAGGATCATAATAAAATTACCTCTGATGAGTCATAAGTACCTCTATAATATATTTCAAGCACCATCAAATTCGACTGACAGATTATCAAAAAAAAATTTTTTTTTGAAAATCAAAAAAATTTTTTTTTTCGAAAACTATAAATTTTTGGAAGCTAATATTTGGTCAGGTTGAATGTTTAATAGAATGTGACTTCCAAAAAAATAATCAGCCAAATCCATGTAAAGGCATGTTTTGCATGCTTACCCGGCTACAGCCTTTAAATATTTTTTACTTTCTTTTTTAATTCTATAACATTACATTTCAATTTGCAAAAAAATCTGCAAAGTAGAAATTTCAATCATTAAAATGTAATTTCAATTTTTGCCCTTTTTTCTAGCTGTATTTTAGAGGCTATTAATATTTTTTCTTCTTTAGAAAATATTTGATTTGTTAATTATAATTTTTTTCGAACAAAATAATTTTATTTCAATTACAAACATGAACCCGAACCTAAACCCTGAAAAAATAACGGTTTTTTAACCCAAATAGTTTACACCATGCTGAACCCAAACCCGAACTCGAACCTAAAATTATATTTAAACCCGAACCGTAAATAAATTCCGGTTCAAGTCCTTAGGGTTAGCTAAAGTATTATTAAAAAATGCAGAACAAGCGTATTTTTACACCATAACAATCCGAAATTTTCGAAAATCTTTGATTTATAACATTGAACAGTTCAATATTATCAGTCCGTAATTTAATAACATTTTTATTAATATATGTATATTTATAAAGTTTATTACTTATTAATACTTATTATACTAAACAAAATCTTAAAAAAACTGCATTTGTGTTATAAAATGATTGTTTCCATTAAAATTTTTGATTATAAAATGTTGTTATATCATAATTATTATATTTATGTTCAATTTCTGAAACAAAAAAAAGTAAATTATTTATAAACTTGTTAGTAGAAAGCAGTAATAAAATTTTAAAAATTCTGGTAAATTCCGGCCGGAATAAAATCGTGAATTCTGGTACACCCCTAAAAGTGAGTAAAAAATATATAAATAACCTAAAAAACATATAAACTAAATATACTACACATAAAATATGAAGGCAAAATAACTAGACAATACTTAAAACATAACAGAATTTACAAGAATACGGTCCCCGGTGTAGTAATTCACACTCGATCACATCGATGCAAGAGCCCGCGAGGGTTAATGCGAGGCCAGGGGGAGGCGGTGTCATCAATTCGACATCAACACACAGTGCCGTAACCTTTGAGTAACAAAAACCCTCCCCGTCACACACTGGCGGACACGTTACACACCGCAGTGGTTGTGTTGGTACCCTTGATCGATAATTTGTAATTCTTCTTTGTCCACGTTTTTTTATACGTTATTTGGTTATATCATATACTGGGATTTTTTCATGATGTTATAAATAGTTTACTTATTTTAATTTAAGAGCAGATTCTGATTATACTAACTTCAAAACGTAAAGAAAAGTTAATTTCCGCATGACGACTGTGCGTGTGTCTGGATGGAGAATTTTCTTTTGTTCACGATTACTACTGTAAATATCGGTATGGAGAACCATACATGACTTCCATGTTCTTTCTATCTTTTTAAATAATTTTTAAATATACATTTTTTTAAATATTTTATTTATATAACCTACTACTATGAATATACATATCGTAATACATTAAAAAAACGTATATACTTACAACGGTTACAGCTCTTTTTGCAATTTGTATATAAATATTAGTTTTCTAATGTCAAAAACATAATTCACATTCGTAGAAAAACTAATTTGACAATTTGAATTTAGTTGCATTTGTTTCCAAGGCAACATGAATTAATGACATATTAGTATTTAAAATTCAAATTTTAAGTGTGTTTTTCATCCCTTTAATGGCTGTTTAGGCACGTACAAATAATAAATGTCCCTTAGATTCAATTGAACTGCAAATGTACCAAATCTTATCAAAATTAGTGAGATAATACTCGCAATATTCACTTTTTAGACGAAAAAAGTTACAAAATTTCGAATATTTCCAAAACCCCTAATCCGATTAGCACCAAAATCAATAGGTCTGGAGTACTCATTGAAACAAACAATTTCCCCAAAAATAATTCAGATCGGTACATTTTTACGGTAGTTATCGTGAACGAAAAAAAAATCTACATCCTGACACACAGACACACGCACAGCCGCCATGCGGAAATTAACTTTTCTTTACGTTTTGAAGTTAGTACAATCAGAATTTGTCATTTTCTCGGACACGATTTTTCGATGGTATTACAATACTTCCATTTCCTTCGGAACATGGAAGTAAAAATGCACAGATTTGAATTATTTTTCAGTGAGTACTTCAGACCTATTGATTTTGGTGCTAATCGGATTAGGGGTTTTGGAAATATTCGAATTTTTGTAACTATTATCGTCTAATTTTGATAAGACTGGGTATGTTTGCAGTTCAATTGAACCTTTTAAGGGATATTTTTTTGTGAAAAGCACCCTCAAAATTTTAATTTTAAATACGAATTAATACGTTACTAATTTATGTTACCTTGGAAACAAATGCAACTAAATTCAAATTGTCAAATTAGTTATTTTACGAATGTATATTATGTTTTTGACATTATTTGACAATTATATAATTGGGTGGTAAAATGTTCTACCCTTCACCACCCCATCATCGGTATTTGTAAAAAGTAAGGGTATTAACATAGCTTCATACAAGTATGTACTATAATAAAATGTTGCTTAATTTAGAAAAAAACAAACCCATTCTTTTTTGTAGAATATTATTGTAAAGCCAAACATAGTGAAAAACACGTTTTAATTTTTGCTTCCTCGCAATATCGAAGATACGAGAAGCATTGTGCTCGTTTCAGATTGAGACAAAAAAAATGTTCTCCATATTCAAATTTTTAAATTGATTTATCCGTTTCACGCCAAGACAAACACTTTCCGTTCCGTGTCTGTCTGTCTGTCCCCTGAATCCTTTTCACACGCATAACTCATGAACCACTGAACCGATATTGTTGAAACTTGGTCAGATGGTTGGGTCTGTCTTGAGGACGGTCCTATTTTAAAATCATCAAAATCGTGTGTAAAGGGGAGGGGTGACATCCCAAAATATTTATTTTTTCAAGATATCTGAAGAACGACACATTTTACGTGAAAATTTTATAGAATCTTTTTTGTAGAGTATTAAATTTTCTATAATATAGATCTACAACATTGGTTGTAAAATATATATTAAAAATATGTATCTCATTTTGCTTTAATAATTGTTCATTTGTTTTTTTTAGATATTTTCTATGACATGTTAAATGTCATGTTGACGTTTTAAATATCATTTTGGCGTTTTAAATGTCATTTTGACGTTTGCTTAAATTTAGATTTACATTGAAATTGTCAAGAAATTAAAAATATACGAAAACATAATCATGTGCGTTTTAAGAAAAATTTTGATATATAATTTTTTAGTATAAAATGTATAAATGTATAAATGTATAAAAATTAAATGGTTAACTAACTCCAGGCAAGCTATCTAAACACTATCGGTTTTTATTTAAATTGTTCAATAATTAACTACCTTTGGTGAATTAACACGAGGAAGCACTGTACATTTACTTGGCAGATGTTTTTTAAAAGGTTATACCGAAAAAAATGCATTGTACTTTTTTGGAGGCAACAAAAATGGCAAATATATTTTTGCCATAATGTTTAAGAACCAATACAAATATTTAAGCATTTGTCAAACAAATAGAAAAATTTCTAAAAATATACCACCCAATTACTCCTCCCATCCATTTCCATCCACTTACCCTACAACGTTTAGTTTATTAATACCAGTCTATGTATAATGTATTTTCTCAAAAATTAGCACACTTCTAATTGCTAGTGTGTACTAATAACTTACCACTACTGTGCAGAGAATGAAAGTGTTCAGATTAAACTCATGTGGGAACCCATCATTGCGTTCCTTCGGGGAGACTAAGGTCGGATACGAACTTATTGCGAGAAACTCCGTAAGCTACACCCAAAGTCCCAGGAGTCTTGTGGATATTGCCTGCCTTGATTATCTCCAGGCGCATCTTAATTTTATCAATACATACTTGGATTGTTTGAGGGTAAATAAAGATTAACTATGCTTATTAATAAATGGCTTTATACGATTTTTGTGGAATTGATAAAAAATATATGTAATAATTACTTTCGATTTATAATTCATAATTTTTTTAAATAATGATATTTTTCTTGTTTATACATATTTAGAGTTAAGCATTTAAAAATACCAAATTAATTGAAACTCCGATTATTTGGAAATTATCATATCCCAATTTTATTTATCAATATCATAATTTTGACCAGGGATGTGTGGGCCCAGGAGGCCCGTCGATTTTTATCCAGTATTTTTTGTTCTTCAATTTTTTCCTGAGTTAAAAATTTGAATAAGACTGCATGAGACAAAATACATAAAAATATACTTTGCTCATTTATCATAGGATAAACCGTTTACGAGCAATATCGATGCAAAAGAAAGCATGCAGAATTTTACTTAATACGGATGCTTCAAATTAAACAAAATAAATTTATATTCCTGTTCTTTGATTAAAGGTAAGAATAAAGTTCATGTACATATATCACCTAATACGTGTCCTCTTAGACCTATAGCCAGTTCTATTAATGTTGCAAGTAATTTACTAACATAACTAGAAAGCGATACTTAAAATGGCTATTTGTTGGTAAGGATGAATTTTTGGAGGTATATTTTTATTATTTTTTTGTCTTATTTTTTATCATAGAACAAGAATATAAAAATATTTTTTGTAATTTGCAGCATCCGTATTAAGTAAAATTCTGCATCCTTTCTTTTGCATCCATATTTCTCGTAAACGGTTTATCCTATGATAAATGAGCAAAGTATATTTTTGTGTATTTTGTGCCATACAATCTTATTCAAATGCCTAATTCAGGAAAAAATTAAAGAATAAAAAATACTAGATAAAAATCGATGGGCCTACAGGCCCCATACAGCCCTGATCTAAATTATAATTGCTCAATACTGGAAATCGATAACACTTATTAATACTAAACCCTGTATCAAATTTTATAACTTTAGCACAATGGAGTCTCCAGATATTAAATAAAAACTAATTTTTAATAAAATCTTTGGAGGGGTGTAGCCCCCTTACGACAAATTTCCGGACACATGTTCATATAATGTTTTTTACTTAAAATATTTTTCTTAATTTACTGTTCAAGTTTGGCACGACAGCACTGAATCAGCCTGTATAATTGGGTGGTAAAATGTTCTACCCTTCACCACCCCATCATCGGTATTTGTAAAAAGTAAGGGTATTCATACAAGTATGTACTATAATAAAATGTTGCTGAATTTCGAAAAATCAAACCCATTCTTTTTTTGTTGAATATTATTGTAAATGTGTATCCGTCCGTCTGTTCCCTGAATCCTTGTCACACGCATGACTCATGAACCACTGAACCGATATTATTGAAATTTGGTAGGATGTTTCAGTACGGTTCCATTTTAAAATCATCAAAATCGTGTGTAAGGGGAGGGGTAAAAATTCAACTCCTGAGGGTTTTGTCAAAACAGTTAATTTAAACATTTAATTCAATTTTTTTCTTTTATTTTTATGCTAAAAATAGATTACGTTTAAGAAACTTAATTCATTAGAGATATAGATAACGTAGTTGTTTTTTTATAATGTTTGTAGTTTTAATAAAAAAACGTCTTCAATCTCAAAAGTCCGTTTCATTGCTTTTTTCTCCTACTGCCTAAAAACTGTACTTACTATTTTATCAGTCATATACATTCGTAAAAAATACCGATCTCTTATCATATGAAAAACACGTATTTGAATACGCCCTCCCCCTGTATTTCTAGATACGCCGCTGATGGTGTACACATTGTAATGTATTGGTGGGTTCGATGCAACTGTTTTGCATGAGGCTAACGCGATGTGAGGCGGCGGGCGGCGGTTATTAACGGATGACACACAATATGTCACGCAGACAGCGCTGATGACGGACTCTTTGTGAACTACATTGTACTGCGATACGCGCGCCTCATCCGTAAGATGTCGTTTTTCACGTTCGGCATATTGATGACAATAATGTGGTGTGAAAAAAATATGTATGTGTATTATACGTACACGCGGACGAAATGAACAGAACTTTTTTTTGTACCAGTTTATAGACATGATTTTTTTTGTTACATACAGACTTTGTCAAAAGTAATATTTTGTGAGATTTATTTCCGTAACTATCAGTTATAGAAAAACATTGTCAAGTAAATTCACAGTGTTTCCTCGTGCTAAATTCATCAAAGGTAGTCAAGTATCGTACAATTTTAATAAACACCGATAAAGTATTTGAGATGAACTGACTGCCATTGGTTAACCATTTAATTTTTTATACAATTTTATTTAAAAATATTTGTTCGATATTTTTCTTAATACTAATAATTATTTTCGTATATTTTTAATTTTTTGACTATTTCATTCTAAATCTAATTTTTTTTGTTATGCTAACGTCAAAATGACATTTAATATATCAAAGTAAATAGCGGTTATAAAAAACAAAGCAAATTGAGATAAATCTTTGTAAGATAATATTTTATTACAAACGTTGTGGTGACCTATATTATAGAAAATTGAATGCTCTACAAAAAAAATTCTATAAAATTTTCACGTAACATGTGTCTTGAGATATCTTTAAAAAATAAATATTTTGAGGTGTCACCCCTCCCCCTAACACACGATTTTAATAATTTTAAAACGGGGCCGTCCTCAAGCCAGACCCAACCAACCAGCCAAGTTTCATTAATATCGGTTCAGTGGTTCATGAGTTATGCGTGTGACAAGGATTCACGGGGCAGACAGACAGACACACACTCACAGATAGACACGGAACGAAAAGTGTTTGTCTTGACCTGAAACGGAAAGATCAATTTTTGAAATCGGAGAACATTTTTTTCTCATTTTAAAACAATCACAAAGCTTCTCAAATCTTCGATATGGCGAGGAAGCAATTGTTTGGAGCAACTTACAGGTGCATTTTTGAGTTAAAAAAAATAGGGTCATATTCTAGTAATTAAGATCTACATTTTGACATCTCACATGCCTAGATATGAAAAAAAGTATATGACACCCCTCTCAATTTCTCAAAAATTGTTGATACTCCTATCAAAGCCCCGTTACCATTTTTTTCAGATTTTTTGAGCCAATAGTTACCGAGTTACAGGGGAATCAAAATAAATAACTTCTTGTAGCCCTTTGTAGGCGCCATTTTTGAGTGAGAAAAAAATAGGGCCAAATTCTACTGACTGAGATCTACATTTTGACACCCCTCACGCCTTGGTATAAATATTATTAATTTTTTTATTTGCTTTGGATTTTTTTCAACACTAGATGCATTTACGATTAAGTTCCATCAAATTCTATTGTTTTTTCTAAACGTTTAGTATATCCTTAATCAATTAAACTAACGTAACACATAGTAATTTTCGCACGAACGAAAAAAAAACATCTTTCTTTAGTCGGATTTAGGTTACGTACATAGCGAATAATGGCATTTAATTGTATAATCAAATGTTGCAAGAAAATTTTGAACAACGTGGATTTGAATGAATTTTAGGTATTTCCATGGATAAAAGTATTTGATTCACTATATTCCAAGAGTGCTCACTTGAAAATAAGGCGCATAGCTTGTATAATAGATTCCTCATAAAATTGAAAGCTTCGCTACTTTCTGAAACTTAAATCCATTCAACATGAACTTGAATTTCATTAACTAAATTGAAAATTCAATCCATTAAATTATAGAAAAGACAACATATTTTATTATAATGATGTTTACATATAAGTTATATCTTTCATGTAGGGTCTGTTTGGTTGTACCTGAAGTATGTTAGTTTGTGTTGATATTAATAAAACTTTAAAAAGGGGTGTAAAGTTTTTTTTTGGTCGGATTTACTTGAAACATATACATATTCTACAATACAAATAATGAAAAATGTATTTCAGTATTTTTTTTGTTATACGTGCCTAAACAGCCATAGAAGGGGTGAAAGGCGGAAACCACCCTTAAAATTTGAATTTTACATACTAATAAATAAGTCTACAATTCATATTGCCTTGGAAACAAACGCAATTAAATTTAAATTGTCAGACTAGTTACGTTTTATAAAACAAATTATGCAATTTAATACTAATTGTCAAATTAGTTATTTTAAAAACGTGTGTTATATTATTGACATTAGGATATTAGAAAACTAATATTCATAATACAAAGGTGAGTTTTATTTCTGACCAATTCCATTAAAATTTTTCATATACATATTAGAAAAATATTCACATAAACTATTCGGAAATAATAAATAATAATCAGTATTCAAGTATTTATAATCATACTGTGTTGGGAAGTTGATTGTGTGGCCCTAAAGGGTCTCACCCCACCCCAAGCTTGTTTTAATTTTACTAATTGGTAGGGCTACATGCCGAGACGAGATGTTTCTCGGTTATCGAGACCGAGTCTAGAGTGCCTTGAATTCGGACGAAATTAGATTATTTGAAATTTTGACGAGACGAGACTAATATTAACTTTATTTATATAAGTATCGTCATTTTAATTAGCATTTTGAAGTGATGCATTTGGGAAGTTCGATTTTTTTGTTTTCTCTTTGTATATTCGAAGACGAGCTGAAAATTGAAAAAGTTACTAAAATCGACCATGTGCGCCCCGAGAAAAGTGCATAATTGATGCATTTCGAGTGCATCGCTACACTGCTTTTGAAATATCTCCAGTTCTATAGGTCGTAGGAAAATAAAAAACTCGTAAGTAAATAGACTATAGAACTGTATAGTTAACGTTACTTTTCAAATGCATCCTAACCTTAAAACCGAAAATCAAAATAAAAAATTTCAACATATTTTTATTTTTCAAGGTCACTATAGTATATTTACACTATTTTCAGATGCAAGAAATCTCGCAAATAAAAAATTCTACTGACTTCGTTAGAATGCCAATTGAAGCATCTTGAACTCAATGCAGAGATTCGACGTGTTTGAGCCGAGACTATGCAGAAATGTTAACGATTCGAATTTTGTGAAACGAGGAAAAGACTGATTAGCAGAATAATGAAGGACATGAGTGTATGTATTTTATCAAATGTTGCGCTCTTATTGGGGCACTCGAATTAATATATGTGTTTTTTTCCTATATGGTTTTTACCCCCCAAATCCTCCATCAGATACGCCGCTGCAATATATACATCTGTACATACCTACATCCATTCTTGTATAATATACAAACCACATTCCTCAAGACCATACACAGAAAACAGTTCTCGTCAGCAAAAAAATACATTTGATATTGGCCGGTGCCATAAAGCTGGTGAGCTACTAAAGCTCGGAGCTATTAGAGCTCGCGATGACGTGCTGCCACCGGTCATAGCTCAAACCCACTGGTGTCAGCTTATCGTGGATCAGTGGCGGCGGACGTAGCTCACTTTATTTTGCAAATGGATATCGATAAAGATTTACTCGTCAATGGTCGCTATATGTGAAAATTATTATGTCGATGGTTTTTAAAGGTTATGAGACATATTTTCATCTCTTCTTGTTTTATAGAATAGAAAGCATATAAGGTAATGTCGCCAAATTTCGTTACTTTGTCTATCGCCGAAGAAAATAACCGGTGTCATTTCAAATCAATTTCTGGAACTAAAAATGTTTGACGTTTCACGGCCATTTTGGTAATTTCGAAGAAAACAGCTAAAATCTACTACAATGTTAGATATATACAATGTCCTCCAACGGATGTTTAATATCGTCCCGGGCACGATATTAGAGACCAATGTTATGGGTACCGTTTAATCGTTTGTAACTATTTTGCTTCCTCGCAATATCGAAGATACGAGAAGCTATGTGATCGTTTCAGATTGAGACAAAAAAAAGTTCTCCAATTTCAAAATTTTAAATTGATTTATCCGTTTCACGTCAAGACAAACACTTTTCATTCCGTGTCTGTCTGTCTGTCCGTGTGTCCGTCCGTCCGTCCGTCCGTCCGTATGTCCGTCCGTTCGTCCGTCTGTCCCCTGAATCCTTGTCACACGCATAACTCATGAACCACTGAACCGATATTATTGAAACTTGGTCGGACGGTTGGATCTGGTTTGAGGACGGTCCCATTTTAAAATCATCAAAATCGTGTGTAAGGAGGAGGGGTGACACCCCAAAATATTTCTTTTTTCAAGATATCTCAAGAACGACACATGTTACGAGAAAATTTTATAGAATATTTTTTGTAGAGCATTAAATTTCCTATAATATGGGTCTACTATGTTTGTTGTAAAATATTCCCTTACAAAGATTTATCTGAATTTATTTTAAAAATTCGTGTTTTGTTTTTCTAAATTGATATTTGATTGGATATATAAAATGTCACTTTGACGTTTTAAATGTCATTTTGACATTTGCATAAACTTAGATTTAGATTGAAATTGTCAAAAAATTAAAAATATATGAAAAAATATTCAGGTGCGTTTTAAGAAAAATTTCGAATTAAGATTTTTTAGTAAAATTTGTATAAAAATTAAATGGTTAACCAATGCCAGGAAATTTATCTGAACACTATCGGTTTTAGTGAATTTAGCACGAGGAAGCACTGTGCATTTACTTGGCAGATGTTTTTGTTATTTTTTCAATAACTATGTTTTATTTTCAAGTACACTCGAGACCAGTGCTCATTGTAGAACCATCAATAATGTAGAAAATCCGGGTCCTAAATTTATATGATCTGCCTGTCATGATAACTGATTTTTCAATTTAAGACTTTTAAACCTGATCATAAGTATATTTTTTATAATAGTTTCTTTTGTTTTGTGATGATAATGATACGATGATTATGTGGTAATGTACATAACCCTAATATCGTCCCCGGGGACGTTATTTGGAGTCCAAATATTATTTTAGAAATATGACTTGTTTTTGTATACTATACCTCAGCAGCGGTGCGCGAGCTGTATTCATGTGAGGCCATGCGAATTGCTATCATAGATTGAACACATTCGGATTTTGTCGTGTCTTCCGAAAATGTAATTCTTTGCCGTACTGACTATGTCGAATGTGTCTGATCTTAACATAAACTGTCACTGGACTCACATGAATATAGCTCGCGCATCGCCACTGCTATACAATATAAAAATTACATCCGTTTCTAAATATAGTATACCTACAATACACTTGTTCATTAACTTATTGTTAAATAAATAAAAAACATTCTCGAACCGACCCCTTCTCTTAGACACTTTGACGAAATCATAATATACTTTATCTGCAAGAAAATTACTTCCATAAACGATCGTTTTTGGATTTCGCCAAAACGGAAACCCAATTTAAAAACTTGTATAGTATATTACACATTTTAAAAATAGCTGCGAAAACTAGTAGAAACTATTTAAATTTTGAAGAAATAAATTTTTGGTAACTGTAGTTATAAAAGATAAAATAATTAATGTAATTACAACGGAACGTTGGGTGATAATACAATGGAGAAGAATACGTAGTTTTTAAGGCTCGACTCAGACGAGCTACTACACACTAATAAAATTCTAGTTTAAAACCCAGAAAACATGATTTTGACCACTTCCCTCCTGCATCATCAGATCCTCCTTGTCACAATATGTAACCAAAAAACTCATTCGAAACTAGTTAAACGAAACTCGATGGGCTTATTGTTAGCCATTGAGAAGTCCCTATAACCACCTCCCACCTTCATCATTATACAAGCTCGACGGTACCATATTATTGTAATTCCACCAGAATAGGCATGATGCCAGTTACAAAGTATCACTGATATTATGATTTTAAATAATGAAATAAGTTAAAAAGATTCTAAAAAATGTATTTATTTTTATATTAAAAGCGAGATTAATATGATTTTTGTTAAAGTAAAAACGCAAAATACAGCAATTCGCCATGTTAGATAAAACACCAGTCAGAGTGGATGACGTCATAGCTACGTAAACGTCATTTTTGTTTCATTAATATCTGCACTGTTTATAAATTATTTTGTGGTTTTACATTATCAATTTGCTCAGTTTTGTGTTACCAAAAGTAAAACCAAGAAACATTAGCGATGGAAACAAAGGATTTATTATAGTTGACAAGGAGTGTTTACATAGGCGTGACGTCAAAAATGCGCCATGACACCTGCGAGCGCTTTGGCGTCAAATAGAAAATTAGTTTTAAAAGGGTCACTTTTTGTGATTAAACCTTAATTTTCTGCAGAAATAAGCTTTTTTTTTGGAAATAAGAGACACGTAAGATCATCATAAAATAGTTTTTAAAAATTAGGCATCATGCCTATTGCATAAGTTTCCAAAGTTTCAAATCGATACGGCATTTAGAAGTGGGTGAAAATTGAATTTTAAGATTTGCTTACAATGTTAGGAAGTTACAGGTCAAGCTAATAAAAACGTATTAAAAAGTGGCTGGATGTTGCTCTGCAGTGACCGAGTAATTAAATAACATGTATTTATATGGAAACGCGTGATTCCAACTCACACTGACTAGAGTCTAATTCGACGGTTGACGACGCAAAATGTCGCTGGTGAGTGGTCGATGCAACCACTCACCGGCGACAACAAACTTCACTTATTGTCAGTCAGTTTTGCAGATTTCGTTGACTGCAGTTGATACTAACTAAAAATTAGAGTTGGGCATTTTAGTTCATGACAGAGAGCGCTCCCTATAGTTCAGTGGTCTTTAATGAACTAGTTCGTTCTTCTAGTTCTTTTAGTTCATAGAATTTTTTTACAGACTATACGATGACAATTTATTGATTCAGATATATTGGATTGTTGAATATTTAATGTATAATTAATTGTTGAATTAGTAATTTTGTACTACTATTTATTTCATCAAACTATAGAAATGCAAATTTATAGATAAAATCGATATTTTTAAATGTATATATTTGCAATAATCTTTTTTTTTTAATCAAACCCTCGATATATATGAAAATTTTGAAACATTTTCAATGATACATTATTTATTGTACAGTAATTTGAGCAATATATTTAAATTTCATTAAAATCTGTGACATTCCTTTTTATTGATTGTTATAAAATAATATAAAAATCACGTGCTTTTGACAGACATATTGCATTCATGTGAACTAAAAAAAATTCAATATAATATATCTTTAGTAAAATAAATTCAAAATTGGTACTTAATAAAGTATTGCAACATAAATTATATTACAGATAAAAATCGCACAATCTCATTTTTAGAACAGTGTATTTGAAGTGTATCGGGAACTATTGAACTTAAAGAGCGGAGCGCATACGAACTAGTTCTCGTGTGGGAGCGCTCTTTTGAACTAGTTCGATCGTGAACTACACAAGTCTACTACAAATGGTCCCTAAATGGTATTCGCGTGTAGCTGTTATCCGACCACTGCACAACCACTCTTTAGTGACTCGAAGTGGTTGTGCAGTCTGTGTTGAGTATAACAAGATCATAAAAGAATTATTTTAAAATGGTAACACTTATGGTATTATGATTCCTCGCCTAATTTACATGTAGGCAAAATTTAGGTACAATTAATAGAGATTTGAAAAATAGTTTTTCAACTATTGCGAAAAATGCAACTATTATAATTTTTATAACATATCTCCATCGATTTCAGAAAACCGGTTTGATTGAACCCAATTTGAAATCAACTATTTGCAATTATTTTACCTTTCTAACTATTTTTAAACTATTTGACTTTTTTATCCAACGTAAAAATTTTGTATTGAAAAAAGATATTTATATTGTGTTTTTCATATTTATTTGTTTAATTTTTTTTAGCTTCTAAAATCTATCTAGAATCGACAATAACATGTTTTCCTTGAAAATTTCGGATTTGACACTTTTTACTAATTTAAATTGACTTCACTAATTTGTTGATTAAATCGAAAAAAAAAATATTATTGTAAAATAAATTGTAACTATTACACAACTATTTTTATTAAAAAAACTATTTTACAGAAAAAACAACTATATAGTAACTATTTCATTTAAAATAACAACTATTTTTCCAATCTCTAATAATCAATTATACTTTAAAGTTATAGTTCATTATTATAAGCTCAACATTACATATAATATGAATACAAACAAATTGTAATGCAATTTAAAAAAAAACCTTGTAGGTTTTACTGCTGAATAGAAATAAATTGCATTGAAAAATTAATTTATTATTTTAAGTAAACCTTTTTTCTGGGGGGTTAGCAATAAAAGATAATTCTTACAGATTTAAAAAAAAATCTGCCAAGTAAATGCACAGTGCTTCCTCGTGCTAATTCACCAAAGGTAGTTAATAATTGAACAATTTTAATAAACACCGATAAAGTATTCAGATGAACTTCCTGCCATTAGTTAACCATTTAATGTTCATACAGTTTTATTAAAAAATATTAATCGACATTTTTCTTAATGCTCGCCTGGTTATTTTTTCGTATATTTTTAATTTTTTAACAATTTCAATCTAAATCTATACCTTTTCAAATTCAAATTGAGACTAATCAATTTCAAATTGGGAATAATTCATTTCAAATTGGGACTAACCAATTTTAAATTGGGAATAATCAATTTCAAATTGGGAATAATCAATATCAAATTTGGAATTATTAATTTAAAATTGGTTAAGTTTAAAAGCTTGTGTTAAAGTGATTTAGACATTGAAATACCACATATCTAGTGATGAAGACAGTAAATATGACTCAGACTGTGTTTCGATTACAACGGCTAAAAAATATTGTACGAGAAAATATCACGTAAACAATTCAAGCCTGGGGGAGGGGGCGTGATAGAATGTGGAGGCCTTGTTTGTAGCCATTACAAATTTATTTTGTATTATAATAGATAAATTGTATTATATTGAAATAAATGATTTATTTATTTTCATCTCAAATATCGAATTTGCAATTCCCAATTTGAAATTGATTAGTCTCAATTTGAACTTGAAATGGTATAGTTTGACATATATCAGCTTTTAAGTATGTAAAAGTAGATATTTAAAAAAAATCATTAGTAATTAGTATTTTAACATGTTTATGTTACGGGTAAATTTCAGAATGACATTTGGGGATCGAGTTCTACTTGATACGGAACTAAAGTATACCAAAATTAGTTGATTTTGTCTTGTGTCTTATAAACAAAGTTGTAAAAATAATCAAGACCAAACTACCTAACAAGAGCACTTTTAGTAAAACCCTAAAATTTGGAAAAAGTCGCAATATTTTCTAAACAACTGAATGTATGAAAAAATTTTTTTAGCAAAAGTTTCTTACTTTTTCATGATCTTTAAAATTATGTAGTTTTGGATACACCGTTCCATTTGATTTTGTTGAGAAACGGACATCTACTCCTCAAACTATTCCCTAAAGGGGGTTATAAGGGTTGAAAATATTTTCCTGAAATTCTTTAGGGTCGATATACATATATAGTAAATTTTTTATCATAAAACTCTATCTTTAATAGTTTGGGCGTAAAACATAGTGGACGGGTGGTCTGGAACACCCCTGTATATAAGGTTCCTTGATGACTGTAATATATAATATAATCAATGAGATCAGTTTAAATTTTAACGGAATAAAATGGCTTATAATTTCACAATACGGCGATTAAATATCTGATACAAAACACTTGTACTAAATTATCTGGTATTTTCTCGTGTGATGCCTTATAAATACCGAAGAATGGGAATCGAATCGATTTAGGTTAGCAATTCAGGGTTACCTTTTCGATCTAAACAATTTAAACTGTATAAATGTTGACACTTTTGTAAAGAACCGCTACTGAAATGCCTCCACGTTAGCGTTCCTTTTGACTGAACGCGTTCCACGTTTTTATATCAGCGGACAATGCTCGGTTTGGTCGGTTGTTGTTTTTTCTTGTCAAGGCGTACGTCAGATTAGTATCTGGGAAAAACTGAATTAAATAAAAATGTGTGATACAAAAAATATGTTATGCTGTTGTTATTCTCATAATGAAAAATATATCAAATGCTTTATATTCATGTTGTTCGTTATTTTATAAATATATGGTACATTTAATGCTCTTGCTTCATTGAGCAGAAATTTGTTTATCAATTAATATGTTATTGATTTGTTATTGACAAGTGTATTGTACCTGTATTTATTTTGTGAATATTTTATGTATTTAGTTCAATGAAATTTTAATGAATTAATTCATTTGTTATATAGTTTTTAAGATTTTTGACGTAAATAACTTCTAGTTTTTCACGCCAAGTACTGGGTTTGGCATTTCAGAAACTTGATGTAACGCACTGAGATCAGTTCGTGCGCTAGCGTAAATTCAATCAGTATATATTTTTACCCAGAGCAGCTACCACGCGGGTTTTGGTATGAAATTATAGATCTCGATTAGATCTACGTGATACAAGTAGAAATCAAAAAAATTAACCAGTTTTAATGATTGAAAAATTTCATATTATAAAAAAAAATTTGATTTCGTATTTCCACGATTTTGTTCGAAAATATTATTTAATTGAATTGAAACAAAAATAACAGTAGTTATATAAGAAAATATTCTCTACGCATTAACGTTTTTCGTTTTAACGTTTTTCAAAGTAGATATCAAAAAAACATATTTCCCAAAACCTTTTCATCCCACCCCCATTTTTGACTGAATTACGATTTTTTAAAGTTTTGAAATCAAACGAAATTAGACTTTTTTTCGAGAGAACCTTATTTTTATAAAATGTCCCTTATTATGCATGTTATAGGGTTCATTTTCTTCGTTTTTTATTGAACTTTTATTTGAAAATTAAACTTATGTTGATTTGTAGGGAATTTCGTAACGAATTAAGTGGTATATTTTTTATTCGAATTTCAGAAGCTCCGACATTTCAGAAACACTGAAAATTCCTATAAATTCTTATTTTTAATATACGAGTTATTAGATGTTTTATAAAAATTATAACTCACTTAGGAGCTCAATATGAAAAATGTTTTTTGAGAGTTGTTTTATGGATAAAGAAAGGAAATTTTTGCCAAAATTTGATGCAATTTAGAGTATAGAGAAAAAAGTTTTAATGATGTGAATATAGCGATTTTTGGAAAATAAGATATCTTAAAACAAGTGTAACTTTAAAAGTTTTTGAGCAAATTAAAAAATGTATAAATATTTAGAATCTACATCAAAAATAGAATAAAATGACCTATACCGGAAGTATTTTGGTTGAAACCAAAATATTTGGCATCAATTTCAAAATCGACTATTTTTACAAAAGATCATACTTAATGTTTTGGTACTGCATTCGGTTAAAATTGAATATTCGGCTCTGAAACCGATTTCAAATGAAAGCTCGACATGCATAATAAGGGACATTTTGAAAAATAAGGTTCTCTCGAAAAAAGTCTAATTTCGTTCCATTATAAAACATTAAAAAATCGTAAAAAGGGGGCGGGTGGATAAGGTTTTCGGAAACATGTTTTTTTGATATGTACTTTGAGAAAAAAAATTGGGAGCAAAATCGGTGACATACGTGCGCCCTGTTTTTAAAAAAAAAACTACTGGAAATGCTCATATACAGTGTATTCCAAGTTGATTAAGACATAGGAAATTTAACATGGGGGCAATTAGAAGTGTTGCAGTAACCTTTGGTCAAATTTAACGATGTGTCATTGGTGCATTTTGAAATGCCGCCACAAAATTTTATTAATTTAAAATTTATCAGTTAGTTTCGAGGCGGTACCAATCACACATCGTTAAATTTTACCAAATTTCTAATTGTCCCCATGTTAAATTTACTATGCTTAATCAACTTGGAATACACTGTATATTCTCTAGTAACATTTTTAATTTTTTGATTAAAGTTTTTTTTAAATATTAATGAAAAAAATGTAAATATTCACTTGTTTTTATGTTCGCACAAATCATACAAAATTACGAAAACAAAGAACAAATTGCAAAAAGTAAACTCGTTGTTCCCTAGATTAATAATCAGACTTTATATATTTTATTGATATTAATCTATTTTAATTTATTAAATTATTAATAAGGAGATATCATGAACAAAAAATTTATATTTGTGCCAACGTAAATTTACAATCAGTATATCTCTTCATTCAGATCAGCTAGCACGCTAGTTTTGGTCTAAAGTTATAGATCTCAATTATATTTACGAGGTACAAGTACCAATCAAAACATTTAATCAGTTTAAGTGAGTGAAAAACTTCATATAATAAATAATAAAAAATTAAATCATAATGTCGGCTAAAACACGCGCAAAAGCCAGTATGAAATATAAAAGACGCATAGCAATGGAAAAAGCGTCTCAGTAACTATCTGAAAATATACCATTACCAATAACTGAAAGGGTCAGGAGGTACAGAGTACTCCAAAATGCGAATGTCAGCGGCTCGGCCAACGACGGAGCAAGCACATCATGAGTCTATGTTTTATTTAACCCTACTGCCACAAACGACGCAACCTTGGATTAAGAATGTAATCACTTAAATCCCTGAACTGTGCATCCAGACACAGTTACACCCATTTTTTAAACTTATGAAACAGATTTTTAGTAAATCAGAATAATGTTAGTATTTTTGAAGCATCTTTCAAGTCAAGATAATATGAAGATTGACTTATTTTAGAAGCGGAAAATTAAGATGTTAATATTTTTTTTTTTTTTTGGCCTTCCATGCTAGATGATTTAGCCAATGTTAATATTTGAAGGATTTTTTTTTTAGTAATTCATAAGATTCGAACTAATGTGGCAAAGGAATTTTAATGTTATTTTACACATATGCTAATATGTTAATACTCGGATGAAAACGTTTTTTTCTTACAATTTTGAAACATAATTACAATTTACTATTTGTTTTAAATGCGGTTCTTACAAATAATTATTAAATTACAGAAAATATAATGATTTAGATTGTTTTATATCATTATCTATTTGAAACATTCATTTTTGATAATTTACAATTATAATATTCCGTGAAAACACTTTTATTTACTACACCATTGTTTAAAAGCTACTCTTTAATTGAGCCGTTTATTTTGAAAGTGGCTTAACTCCATTTATGTTTAAACTGAGATATTAAAGAGTTTGCGTTTCAATAAAATTAAAAATACACGTGTAAGATATCAATGTGCCACATTGATTAAGTGTTTCTAAGAGAGTTACATTTACAATTACTATTAAAATAACCCCAATTATTAAATGAATAATATATGTTTTTTCACCACAAATGGAGTTAAGCCACTTTCAAAATCAATAATTACATTTGTTATTAATTTAAAAGAACTCAGCTCCATTTGTTGTTAGTTAAAATGCTTTAAATTGAAAAAAAAAACACTCACTTTATTTTATATTATTCCTTTATAACTCTTAAGAAAATTATACAATTCAGGAAATCTAAGTATGTATATAGAATGATTTTTAAGTCTTGAGATTGTTTATTATCTGGAAAACTATGGATGTTTAGGGAAAATATTTGGTACAAAAGTTTCAGGATTTAGAGGCAAAATCAATGGAGGTAACAATTTTGACCTTGAGTAAAGGTTTGAAGGTCATTTTGGGGTCAACAAATTTTTTTCAAAGGAAATTTTTTTTTTTTTTGAAGATTCGTATAATGCAGAAAAAAAACTTGTCTAAAAAGTTTTATAAAAAATTTCAATTTTAACATTAAAAAAAATATTTTTGCTTTAAAAAATTATGAAATTATATTATTTTTTAAACTGCATTTTTTCTCACACTTTTGAGATAATAATTTCAAAATTTTCGATCACAAAAAAAATTTTTTGATGTAAACAAAATTTTTAAATTACGTTAAAATTGAAGTTTTCAAAAAAACATTTCAAGTTCTTTCTATTTTTTTTTTAAATTTGCTGACCCCAAAATGACCTTAAAACCTCCACTAAAGGTCAAAATTGTTACCTTCATTAGGTTTGCCCCGCCAAATCCTAAAACTTTTGTACCAAACATTTTCCGTAAAAAGGTTTAGTTTTCCAGCTATTGTGATAAATTAACAACATTATCAATAATAAAGTGGACTAAAACCACTTTCAAAATAAAGTTTTTATCTTTAAATTAAGTGTGAAAATTAATGTGTTAAAATTTTTTTTTCCTTTGAATATATTTAACCAAAAATTGTTTTTTATGTTAGTTTACTTCTAATTATACACGTTACTAGTCAACAAAACAATCTAATGTAGCTTATTTCTGTATATTGTTAACAATTTATATGATATCTTTCAGTATTTTTAACTTTTAAGGACAGTTTGGATGTTTTAAATTTACAACTAATAATTAGAGATTTGGTTCTATAGGCCTCTGAAACATATAATTTTTTGATCAAATACGAAGAAAATTTTTATTTTTTATTTTCACGTTTTTTTTTATTTTCCGAAAACCAGTTGAGGTTCGGAGCTGAAACTTTCAGGATCGTAGTATTTTTATAGTATCAACATATCCTGAAAATTTCAATCCAATATCTTTCGGGGGCAATTTTCATATGCTTATCCCCCTATGCCCTTTAAAAACAAAAAAATACTAGAAAGTATACGTTCCATTCTCTGTTACACAGTCTTTTGTATGAGATATACTGCAGACGCCAAATTATATTTAATTTTTTTTTTTTAATTATTAACAAAGTAAAATATTCTATTATTTAAATATATACATGTGTTCTGCATATAAATTAAAAACTAAATTTTTCGAAATCAAATCTTTTTTTTATTGAAAAAAATATGGATAGTTCACAACTTGGT
This sequence comes from Sialis fuliginosa, assembly GCA_961205875.1. Classification (NCBI taxonomy): domain Eukaryota; kingdom Metazoa; phylum Arthropoda; class Insecta; order Megaloptera; family Sialidae; genus Sialis; species Sialis fuliginosa. Next base: position 34,061,441 of record OY540811.1, read on the forward strand.
GCAAGGCCAATAACCTTAAAATGTTTATATTTAATTTAAGTGAGTAAGAAACCAGTTTCTCTGTTTTACAGTTAAAAAAAATCTGTAAAATTAAACATTTTTCTTTAATACTGAAATTTTATGGTAAGAAAAACAATATCATAAGTGATGTACGACAGTTTTTATCCTGAAGCACATATTTTACGAGTGTTCTCTCCATTATATACTGACGTAGTTTTCTAAAGTATAATAAAATCTTATGATTCACGTTTTTGTTGTGTGAAACATATTTAGGAGATTATTGTGAGATTATATTTTTGAATCAACGAAATTGTTTCCTCGTATATTTTTTCACAAATTTGTACTTTTGTAAATATGATATTTTAAAGTACTTATTTCTGGAGTATTTTTTCAATCATTGTTATCTTGATTAAATCATTTTAGATACAGTGAACCTTCTTTAAATCGACCAGCTATGGTTACATAAAAAAACGTCGCTAATCGTAATTTTAAACGAGATCGATATCGAAACTGATTGATCTTTATTTATGTCTCGTCGAGAATTTCGTTCAAAAGATTATCAATAAAAACATCTGCCAAGTAAATGCACAGTGCTTCCTCGTGCTAAATTCACCAAAGGTAGTTAATTATTATTGATCAATTTAAATAAAAATCGATAAATTACCCGGCATTGATTAACTATTTAATTTTTATACAATTTTGTTTAAAATAATTAGAAATTAAGAAACTTTTCTTAAGTCGCACCTGATTATTTTTTCGTATATTTTTAATTTGTTGACAATCTAAATCTAAATTTTTCTGTTATGCAAACGTTAAAATGACTTTTAAAATGCCAAAATGACATTTAATAAGTCAAAGTAAATATCAATTTAAAAAAAAACAAATAACGATTTTTTAAAGCAAATTGAGTAAATCTTTGTAAGGGAATATTTTACAACAAACGTTGTAGTGATCTAATTCTAAATTATAGGAAATTGAATGCATTGCTACAAAAGTTCTATAAAATTTTCACGTTACGTGTTTTTCTTGAGATATCTTTAAAAAATAAATATTTTTGGGTATCGTCCCTCTCCCTCACACTCGATTTTAATAATTTTGAAATGGGACCGTTCTCAAACCAGACCCAACCAACCAACCAAGTTTCAATGCTTCATGAGTTCTTCTTCTTCTTTTGTTGGTGTTCTTTTCTTAATAATATAGCCAATGAGGTCTTCATATCGTGCATGTCTTGAGCGTTATTTTATTAATTTGGTTTTTTTATTTTTTTTATTATTTCTTTATTAATTAATTTCGCTATGTGTTTTCTAAAGTTATGTATATATTTTGACATATTTAACTATAATTTTTTTTGATTCTTTTAAATTCTTATAACTATACATATAAAGGGGATACAAATTTAGGATATTTTTTGCCACTGTGCCTGTCAGGGCAGGAAATAACGCACAGTACGGAAAGGATTTAAAAGATAAGGTTAGTAGTTCCCACATTAGGATTTTTTTTACACATAAACTCTTCTTTTTTTTACTATTCTTCCATTTACATAAATATTTTATTTTTTTACCTTATATTACTTTTTTAAATCTTTAGTTTTGTTAGTTTGATATATTTACAAAAAATTTTCGTAAACTTGCTGTTTATTCCAATGTAATATGACTTCATGAGTTATGCGTGTGACAAGGATTCAGAGGACAGACACATTGAAGTGTTTTCTTGATCTGAAATGAATTTGAAATCGGATAACATTTTTTTTCTTATTTTATTTTAATTAATTAATTCATTTGTTTATTATATAAGAATAAATTTGTTTTTTTAAAGTAGTTTAGTAAAAAAACTGTGTTCAAAAGCTTAGTAGTTATCCTTTAAAAATCAATTTGCTTAATAATTTAATAGGCCAGACTCCAAGTTGATAAAATTGACAAAATTCAGAAATAATGTTGACAGTGTCGTTATAATTTTCAGTGAAAGTACTAATTAAAAGCTACATTCTAGATTTTTTTCAGATTTTTTGAATCAAGAGTTTAGAAATTAAATGATATAGAATGATATTGAAAAGCAAATATATCGTGACTGAAGGGTTCAAATCAAAAGGTCGTTTGACATTTTTTGTTGCATTTTAGAAGACCTATCTAAGGACACCCCACTTGATGGGGTAAGTGAAAAAAAATTGAATTTATTTTTCAGTCTATTGGAAGCGGGTCCAATAATTTTTTTTTCAAAATTTCATCATTTTTGTTTTTGAGTTATTAATCTACGTTCGTATACCAAATTTTATCTAAATCGGTATAAAATTTATATAAACGTACGGACGGACGGACGGGCGGACAGAGCGAAACTAGAAGGGTTCCTAGTTCTCTACGGTACCCTAAAATAGATATTAGGTGTATAATATTTAAAATTAAGACAGTCTTTAATGTGTTATTAAAGAAAATCATCAACAATATAAAAGCTATCCGCGCGAAACCTTTCCCCCTCCAATATGCACATACGCAACAGCCTTAAAACTCGGAACTCATTGGATTCTTAAAGTATAGATATAACAAAGTGATTTAAAACAAAAAAAATAGATCTAAGAATTATGTTCTTTTCAGGTCGATTTTTTGTCTAATTTGCTTGTACTATTAGTTTAATTTTGTATATAACTATTTTTGTTAAAAAGTTGAAATAAAATCGATAAATTGGGAGAAAACTAATTTTTTGGTTCTTCCCACACACGAGTGGGGGATGCTCACCTCATTGGAGAAAATTTCAGTATTTCTTGGTGACACCCCAAAGAACCAGTAAGTGAAAAAAATTTATAATTCATTCGCCAGTTTTTTATTTTTTTATTTCATACTTCCAAAATTAACCCGACAGTCACAAGTTATGTAATATTGTGTGTATGTATGTAAATAGCATCACTTATTTACGTAACCAGATATGTTAATTAGTCTTTGATCTGATCTGTTGAGTGTGTTGTAGCAGTTGTACTGATTGCTACTTCAGATAGAATTGGAAACGGAATGCACTACATAAACACTTAGCGTATATTGATTATCTTTCATAGTAGTAGCTATCTGTTCTAGAACTTACATCCGTGTGTATGAAGTATTTAATAATCATATTATTATGTAAGTTATTGAGATTGTTGTTAATTTGATTGCAATTTGGCTGTAGTTGTTATCAAAAAATCGATTGTTTTTGCATTTTCTTGAAGTATAATATTTTGAAAATATTCTGAGAAAATTTCAAGAATCCAATGGAGATATGTATGTAAATTAATAAATTCTATTCGTATAAATAAATATACAGAATGATTCAGCACTGTCGTGCCAAACTTGAGCAGTCAATTAAGAAAAATATTTTAAGCAAAAAAAATTATATGAACATTTGTCCGGAAGTTTTTCGTGAGGGGGCTACAGCCCTCCAAAGATTTAATTCAAAATTAGTTTTTATTTAATATCTTGAGAACCCATTATACTAAAGTTATTAAAAATACAAGGTTTAATATTAATAATTGTTATCGATTTAACTAATTATAATTCAAACCAGGGTTATATGGGGCCAGTGAGCCCATCGATTTTTTTTGTATAGGCAAAATTTACACGACCCAATCTACAATACCCCCACTCTACCTCCCGACAAATCGGCCCTGCAGATTTAGTGGTGTATAGAGGTCTTTAGGTACATGTAAAAAATTCCTGTGGTATCCATGACAGTTTTTTTATTTAGTAAATTGTTAAAAATCTAAAATTTAGATATATAGCAGTTTCAATAGAAAAAGGCACATTTTCATTTTATTTTAAAATAATTCCAACTAAAAAAAGCATTTCGACGTTCCTTAAGGCAGTATTGCGGTATGATACCTAAAATTTTAAGCTTATTTCAGTTTTTTTTTTCGTTTTAAAATAAAATATATTCTTTCAGTTATTTTATATGTTTTTATTTGCATCTTAAAGTATTAATATTTTTTTAAATAAATTTTATAATAATTTGTGTATTTTCGGGTTAAAGCGGACTCCTCGAAAAAAAGGTGGGTGAGTGGTGGGAACTAGAGCTGGGCGCGTGAGTAATTTTTGTTCACGATCACGCACGCTCACGAGAGAAAATTTTTTAATCACGCCCGTTCACTCACGGTTACAAAAAAAATATTCACGATCACGCACGCTCACGAATTCTATTTTTTTACTCACGCACGGCGGGTCACGCTCGTGACCCGATTTAATCTAATTGTTGTAAATTAAATTTTGAAATGATGAAAATTAATGTTTTTTACGTGCAATATATTGTGTAGTATATTTTATATCCATATTATTTTCTTCAAAATTACATTCTAGTACAGTAATAGCAAACAAAACAATAAGAAAATAAAGCTACAATGCATTTTTAAATCTTTTTTTGATGTTGGCAATACTGACTGCTTCTAAAAATAACATTTATTTTTTATATTATATTTTTTAATGTCAAAATTTGTTTTAAGACATTATTATATTTATGCATTATTAGTTCAGATATTAAAAAAAGATCAAATAAGTTAAAAAAAATTATCTTCAAAATATACTCACGGACTCACGCACGAGAAAAATGTACTCACGCACGGTTGTTTTAATTTGATTCACGTTCACGCCCGCTCGCGATTCAAGATTTGAAAATCGCTCACGCTCATGCGGGTCACGGCCGTGACCCGAAAAATTTACGGCCCGCGCCCAGCTCTAATGAGAGCCACATCTCTACTTGTAGTGATTTGAAACAAAAAAAATGAAATATATTTTTATATTAAAGACTTGCGTCTATCGTATTATTTTGGAATTAGACATCTATATTAGTTAAAAACAAATTGGCAGACTTGTAAAAAAAAGTTGGTGAAAATCGTGTTTTTTTTTTCATTGAAAATTGAGAAAAAAATAAGAAATTATTTTAGGTAATATGATAACTACATATTAGTGTGTAGAACAAGTGTTAAAATTATAGCCCGATCGGTTGATTAGAATTTCGTTTCTGCTTCCTACCAACCGTAAAAAAGTGGTTTCAAGAAAATCGCATTTAAAGATTTAGTAACAGTTGTTACACTAACACGGGGTTCTCTTCTATGTGATATACATATATATAACTTCGTAAATACTTTGAATTTTGGTCTACAATTTTCACAGTTGTCATTATATTTTACTTAAAAAATATTATGTAAAAAAAATCGAAAATTTTAATTCGTCACACCGCAATACTGCCTTAAACATGAACAATATAAATTATCCACATACACACGAGTGGAGACATTTAAAAAGTACGAATTAATTCAAATTAAAAGAAAACGCAAACATTAAACAATATTATTTTTAAAGTAAGCATTAATTATTGTAATACATCACAGGCAGATATTTATCTAACTAATCCATCAATTAATTTAAATAAAGCCTGTGAAATGCAAGATTTCATATTCAGAAATGGACGCCCCACTTTCGTCGGTCAGTATAATTTTTAATGTCGGCTGGCGCCACAGTACGAAAGTACCTTGTAACAGTCGTCCTCAAAATGTGTACAATATATTTGATTGATGATTTAAATTTAAGCACGGTGAGGACTTTGTTATATACTAATACGTAATTAAATATATTTTTCACTATTCTACCTTAATTAATAATAAAATATATTGATGGATATAGATGTGATAACATGTATATGTGATTACCATTACTTTATTTTTCCATGGAATATTGACACTTCTTATGGAACAATTAAAAAAAAACAATTGACGCATCTATAGAGTGAAATTGCTTATACATACCAGTCCTTCTGACCCCTATCCCTTCTACTACTACTGATAAATAGATTTTAATAACTAATTAAATATATCCATAGTGTAATATATGTTGAAAAAGTCAGTAATAATTAGAACTTAAGAATTAAATATATTTGTGTTGCAAGGATTCGTATATAAGTATAAGGTGCGCCACCCCCAATACTTTAAAAAAATGTTTTTTTACAAATTAAGTCATACACGCTCTTACTTGACAGACTGTATCTAAATACAGCTTTGCGACTAATAACAAAGTGCATTAGTTAAAAATTTTAAATTGACTTATATTATATAGGAAAAAAAATTTCAAAAGTCGAAATTTATATGTATATAGTTAGAAAAATAATTGTATAGTTAGAAAAAAACACTTCACATAAGTACCGCTTTGGCCCTCTTTCCCCTCTTCACACGTAAGGATTATTCAAGTTTTATGAAACCCATTGCTACAAAGCCTTACGCAATTAATGTATACTCCCTTTGAATTAATTAATACAATTTTGTATTGAACTGACGAAATAGAAACATATATTTTTTAATAACGTAAAACGAGATATTTTGGGTACTTCTGTAATACTTTATATGGCTATGCATATTTATGTCATAGTATGGGAATAATTAGAGGACTTTTCTCGCGTCGTGCATAAAGAAAATTATTAAAATTTATTATAATTTTAGGATTTTTAATGGCCCTGTGTGATAATGGTTGTGCTTTCTGTCGGATTAACTGTCGGATTGAGTAATCCTTTAAAAGACTGCGACAAATCTGTTATCTTTGGTTAAGTGGTGAAATATGACGATGAGAGAAATATATTTTTTCTCGTGCGCCTACTTTTTTGTAGGTAGGTATTTAATTTTAAAGAAGTGATGGTTTTTAATAATGTTATTTGTAAAAATACTTTTTTAACGATTTACGAAGCATATGATTTGATCTTTTCGAAAGCTGAGATATATTTATTATATAGGGTGATTTACAACTAGTGTACAAAAATAACAGTAGATCGAGGATGTTATTTTAAGCAAAAAATATCATATGAACATGTACGCCGAAATTCTTCGTGAGGGAGCTACAGCATTTCAAAAATGTTGTATTTATTTAATATTTAGAGAACTCATTGTGATACAGTTATGAAATTTGATAACCGGTATATTATTATTAAACAATAATAATTTAGATCAGGGGTGTATGGAGCCAGTGAGCCCACCAATTTTTATCAAGTATTTTTTTGTTCTTTTATTTTTTCCTGAGTTGGGTGTTGAAGATAATACGACACAAAATACACAAAAATATACTCATTTTTCATAGGATCAATCTTTTTCGAGAAATATCAAAAAAGTGAAAGTACTACAGATTTTTACTTATTAATACGGATGTTTCAAATAACACAAAATAAATTTATATTCTGTATGTATGTGTGTGCGTGCGTGTGTGTATACGTACGTATGTGCGTGTCATTTTTTACGTGTACGAAATATCGCAAATAAAAAATGTTATTGATTTCGTTGAGGGGCCAATCGAAGCGTCTTGACGTGAATATGATCTAAAAGAAATAATTTTTCGAAATTCAACCCCTACAGTGGCAAAAGGGGGTGTAAAAGTTTGTGTGGGTAAAAAATATTTTTGTGGTCGGATTTACTTCAAACTTAGCATAAATATTCAACAATACAAATAATGAAACATGTATTTCAGTATTTTTGTTGTTGTCTAAACAGTCATTGAAGGGGTGAAAACCATACTCAAAATTTGAATTTTAAAAACTAATTAATACGTCTGCTAATTCACGTTACTTTCGAAACAAATGCAATTAAATTTAAATTATCAGATTAGTTACCTATCACAGAACATTTACCTATTCTAAAAATATTATTGACATTAGGATATTAAAAAAATTAATATTCATAATACAAAGGTGAGTTTTATTTCAGACAAATTTCATTATATTTTTCATGTATACATATGAAAATATATCAACTATATGGAAATAATTATAATCAGAATTCAAGTATTTATAATAACAATTATACCATGTTGGGAAGTTTGGTTGTGTGGACCTCAAACGTCGAACAAAAAAATACTTGATAAAAATTGGCAGGCCCACTGACCCCATACACACCTGGTCTTAATTATTATTTTTTGATACTGGAAATCGATAGCACTTATTAATAATAAACCGCGGTAATCAAATATCATAACTGTTCCACAATGGTTTCACTAGATGTTAAATAAACACTGCTTTTAGTAAAATTTTTTTGAATACTGTGGCTTCCTCAACCAGAATTTCCGAACACAGGTTCACTTCACATAAAGTTTTTTGCTTAAAATTACATCCTCGATTCTCGATCTACAGTTAAATTTTTTTACACTAGTTGTAAATCAGCCTGTATAAAGAATAATATAAAATTTTTAATTTTCTAAAATATGCTTTTAATTTCATAGAATCTATTTCATTGTTTGATTCGACTGTTTTATAGATATTTTGATAAAAAACTTTTTTTTAAAAGCAGAAGAAAAAAACTGTTTTTTTTGGCTCTTCTATAAAGAAAGTAGTATATTTTGGTTAACAGTTAAGCGGTGATATATTGTATATTTAAAAGAAACAGAAACAGTTTGTGACAGTTATATCATCCTGACCACGTTCCCTAAAGTAGACAAGTAATTATTATTTCACTTGCTCTTTCAGTCACACTGGCTGCTATAATAGTATACAGGGTGGGGCAATAGTGCGTGGAAGTTCGATAGCTCGTAGACCATAACAAATAAAAAAATCTTTCTGGGGTAAATGCACATACATAGAAATTATTTTCAATATACAGGGTGCTACAAAAAAATGTGGCACGCTTAAGGTAATTTTTTTTAAATAGAAAGGTCTGAATATTTTTGCATATTTAACACTTCTCTTGAGATGTATATTCGTATCTAAAATATTAGCCCCATCTGATGCCCGGTTTAGACGTAATAATTCACCACTTCCGCGGCCGCAATTAAATATGGACCTTATTGTAGGAGGTTGGTGGGTTCTTTTTTCAAATATCTTAGAGCCACCATATACAGGATGTTCAACTTCAAAGTTATTTTTCTCAACTATTTCAAATGGAACACCCTATATATATTTTAACCATGTTATGTAGAATTACAAAATGAACATTTTTTGTCTGTGCATGTTTATGGTTATTTGTAACCATTTTTATTTTATTGAGCAAAAAGTACAAAATTCAACAATATTTACTAAAACAAATAATTTTTTTTCAAATAAAATAAATTTTAATTGTTCAATAATAAACTACCTTGGTTGAATTTAGCACGAGGAAGCACTGTGAATTTACTGGGCAGATGTTTTTCAATGGTTTTTAATCTGTGGAGACCTTCAATCTATCACGATGTATAACGATCTTCAAAGATCTCTGTAGATCGTTGTAGATCTTTGCAGGTCTCCATCAATCAAAAATCAGTGAAAAAATATGATTTTGTTTCAAAATACAGATTTATCAAGATCTGACTTGATCACTCTAGATCTAAAACTTTTTCTCGGGATATAAGTTATTTACGCTTATTATGGACTCATTTGTGTAGCTATATAAAATCTTAAAATCAATATTAATTATCTTTTATTTTGATATATCAAAAAAGCTGTTATTTTAAAAAGAACGATATTATCAGCTCAAAAAATTCATAAGATTTTATCTTAACTGAACTCACACAATATTTTAAAGATCCTTACAATTTACAAGATACTAACATCAAAAACTTCAAAGGTTTTGTATGATATTATAATATAATAAAGTGATATTTATTTTATATATTTAAATGCTTGTACAAATTTATACAAGAGAGAGAAAAAGTAGGACTTTGCAAGCCTTAAGCTAAATTTTGATTGGACAAATAAACAAAACAATCAAATAAACATACTTTCATGTATATACGATATAAATAAACAATCATAATAATGTTGACGTTCTTTCAAAAAAGAAAGCTTGTATGCATATATAGTTTTAAATATTTAATTATATTTCTTTTTTGAGTTAGCTCTATCTTGAAGCATGAATTAAAACAACAAAAACGTTGATCTTTTTTTTTTTTTGTGCATATTTTGTATTAAATTTTAATACTGTATAACAGCAAAAAAGAATAGGTGTAGTTAATATTGATAAATTATAGTAGAGGAAATAGAGACAAAAAAAGTGTTGAAAAATGATGAATTCGGGAATTTTTGATTTTCTCTTTGTATATTCGAAGATGAGTTGAAAATCGAAAAAGTTAAGGAAATTAGCAATGTGCGTCCCGAGAAAAGTGCATTGTAAATTTTTGATGCATTTTGAGTACATTGCTTTACTTTTTTGAATATCTCCGGTTCTATAGGTCTTAAGAAAATAAAAAAATAAATTAATAGACACAAAATACCAAAAATTGTCGAAAAACTTTTTTTATCACTAATAATGCAATAATTAACGTAAAAATCAAGGTATTTTTACAAAAATGGTAGGAAATATGTGGTGTTATGTTATAAATACGTGATGAAATTTTCAAAAAACATTTTTTATTTTTACGCCCACAATCGGCCATTTTTTTAAAAAGGAAAAGCTTACTATTTAATGAGAAAACATAATTTTTTTATCTTAAATTTTTTTATGTAACATGCCAAAATCTGTTAAAATAATTAAAATATTGCAAATGATGTATAAATTAAAGCTCGATCAAGGCCACGTGCACGTATTATATACGACATTTCAATAGTCATAGATGTTTCATAGGTATTTCTAATATTACATATTTTTATGTTATACCCTTTGAGAATTATTTGGGTGTCAGTCTCAGGGTTGAACTTTGACGTGTGAACATAACTAGTTCCTACTTCTTTGTAATAATTTTGTTGACTTGGTACCCCATTTTGCAAAAATATCCTCTTAAAAATGAGATTTAAAAAAAAGAGAGGTATGAATTAAGGTTGAATTTGAACCCTTTTAGGATTACATTTCGATCTTCGAATCTTGTAGCCAATTAATTTCCTAACAGTTTTGTTTTAGCTCAATGTTAATAGGTTAAATAGATATTCCAGTTTCTGCAAACCCTTTAAAGTGAAAAAATTCTGTGCCCCGTAGAACAAATATTATGTGAAAATAAAAATAAAATAAAAAATCTATAAAATTAAAATTATGGTCATGTCTAGTTTGGATGGACCGGACCCTTAAATAATTAAATAATTTTAAGCAATATATTTTTTATATAAAAGATTAAAGTTCATATGATTAGAAACTGAATGAAAAAATCCAATAAAAATCCATTCACTATAAATAGGTTCCGATGTTTTCGTTTTCCATTTCATTTTACATTACATTTACATACATTTTGACGTCTAAGCAAGCTATATATCACTAGATTAATATGCAAAAACACCAATATATTTTTATAAAGGGTGGGCCATCTGCTGGTTTCTTCCTATTTTAAGAAAATATGATATTTTGAACGAGACAGAGACCCTAAACCTACTTTCGTCTCGTCTACAAATAAACAAAGAAACAAACAAGCTTACGGTTCAAATACATAACCAGTATTACGAATAACAAGCACTTCAAAAATATACCAATAGATGGCCCATCCTATATTTATTTTATTATCTCAATATATCAGCGGTTCTTAAACTTATATAGTCTAGGGACCCCCTTTTGAACAATTATTTTTCAAGGACCCTTTCCCTGCAGGGGTTATTTTAAGAAAATTTTACAACCTTATTTTTTTGCTCCATACTTACAATTTTTACTTTTCAACTGCAATGACCTTTGTTTTTTGCATTACAATCTTTACATTTTTTGTTTTTACAACAACAATTACTTTTTTACTCTACATTTCTTACACTTTTTGATTTTACAACTGCAATAACTTTTTTTGCTCTACATATCTTATATTTTTTGCTTTTACAACTGCAATGACCTTTTTTCCACACATTTTATTATTTAATTTATTTATCATACATTTTTTCAATTTTTTGTACTACACAAATTACATTTTACAACTGCAGAAACAAGCTATACAACTACACACTAAAATAACCTCTGCTTCCCTGACAGAAAAGCAAAGAAAGTCGTTAGATAGTTAATCATTGGTAAATAGAAATGTAACAGTACTTTAATTTATGCCAAACATGTTTCACGGACCCCCAACAAAAGTTCCTAGGACACCTGGGGGTCCGCGGACCCTAGTTTAAGAACCGCTGCAATATATGATAAAGGTAGCTAATTTTTTTGGTTTACATGAATTCAAATCAATATTTGATAAGTACAAAAAACGCAGTATCAATATTTTGCTACATATTTTATTATTTTTATGTAAACAGAGTCGACGCACGAGACGGTACTTGATGGTTCAAATTGTACGACATAATAAGAAGACTAATACCAATAAAACCTCATGTATATATCTCTTTTGTAAAGTACACAGACGTACGACGGTTTATCTAAATCCTGTTTGTGTAGAATTTTTCACAAAGAGACCGATCGTGCACCCGCCCCCGCCCCCGCCGCCGCAACCGCCCTCGTACCGCCACGCGTGAATACACGCCACATAAATAATTTCTCTGTAAATGTAAATCCGTCTTCTTCTACTTCTTAAACTGGGAGGAGGGGGAGATTATATCAGAGGCGGGTATTTTATTTGTTGGTAGGGGAGAGTGGAGTTATCACGAACGCGAGGTAATCGCGAATTCAGTGGTTTCAGTAAGTATGTTAGAAGAGGAAAGCTAATGTTCTCTCTGTACTTATCGATAGTTGGGCCTACGCTTAGTATCGGACTAGTAACAGTTAGTGTGGATCACGCTCACAGTACAAACTAAGCTTAGTTCCATTTTTATATCATATTTCATCTGATTTTTTATTAAAATAAATGCCATGTAATATCTGATTCAGTTATGCCCAAGTAAGCCTCGATCAAACAGTATTTGATGTCACTCATATTGTTTATTATATGATCCTTACTTTTGATAAAAAAAAGTTTATTTTTTCAAACTTGTGGGGTAATTCCGAACGACTGATGTAAACTAAAAGTAGAAAAAAAGATGAAACGCAGTAATTTTAAAGAAAATAACCAAATGAAGAAGATTGATGAAGTAAAAAAAGAAGAAACGAAGATTTTGATAAAAAAATATTTTTGTTATTATAATAAAAAATATCAAGATCATCCTGTTGAAGACCATCCAGAGGCTTTCCTTGTGAATTTTGTACTAATTAGGTTTAATTATTCCACTGTTCATGATTACCTCATGCTAGCCGGGTAATCACGAACACATCAGGTTTTGTATTTGTCTTTAATTTTAATTTTGTTCTTATATTTTATTAAAATTGATACTGAAAAAGTAAATGAATAAATTACCATTTTTTATTTTTATATATAAAATGAAAATGGCCCCTTTATTAATTTTTGTCTAGGTTTTGTAAGTAAATCGTCCCTTTATCTTTATTACGATAAACAATCAATTTAATTTTCTGATAGAAATCTTTAGAGCTCTAATTTAGTAAATTTGCTGTCATTTTTGGTGGACCAAAGTTTAAAATCATTGATATAATAAGGATAATCTATACAATGATTGGCATTTTAAGCTGATTGATTGGCACTTTACCCTCCGATTTATCTTTTCTTACGTAGGTATTTTTTATTTTTATATATGTGTACGACACTGTTTAAAATTCTTTACATAAAGAAAAATAAATATGCGAAATTTTGTACCTATACAATTTTTATAAGTGATGTGATTGTTCGCATTTTTTGTACTGATGTTAACTAAAATTATTGATTTAAAGACGTTAACTCGAGACACGTATAATTTACATTTAAACATTATACATAATATACATACCAACAATAAACGGGCTATAAGATATAATTATTGAAATGCCAATCTTAGAATATGTAATCCACTCTTTTCTTACCAGGTAGGTATAGTATACATATACAGGGTGGGGCATTTAAAGTGTTACAGTTGATTAACTCAGAACCATCGTATATTTGAAAAAAATGTTTCAGCCAAAAAATGTTTGGCTGTAAGGGGGTAATCGAATAGTAATATTTATTTGCTATTTTAACGTGGCCTTCAAGGATATTTAAAGGTCAACATCATTTTCTTAAATAGGAACCTATAGTTTTTATTTAGTAATCTTATTCTACGTGAAAAAACACGAATATTTCATTAAAAACTTTTTTTTGAACAACCCAAGCTTTCCAAGGTATCTAACAAAATAATTCGAGATTTTGAACTTTAAAGAATTTTTTACTCAGAAACCATAAACTTTAGAAAAAAAGAACAAGATACAAAAAATGTTTATTTTGGTCTAATGAAACTTGAAGAATTATTCTAGATTTTTTTCAACATTTCGTACTTTTTTTTGTTTTTGCTAAAGGGTCAATCCATATGAACTGGTCCAGCACTGGTTGCTCGATCATTCTAAAAAAAATTGATTTTTTGTGTGTAATTACCCTAACATGTTGGTAGTTCGAAACGACCATTATTTTAATTTTATTGTTTTTTGTTTTCGCGTGACGGCCATATTTGTTCTACAGGTCACAGCATTTTTTGTACTTTAAAGGGTTCGCGGAAACTAAAATATCTCAGCTTCTATCAAACCTTTCAACACGGGACTAAAAGCAAATTGTTCAGAATAAAACGGGCTACAAGATTACTTCTAAACATTTTCACCTCAATGTTATCCTAAAGGGTGAAATTTCAGCCTTAATTCTTAGTTCTATTTTTGAAAAAATCCCATTTTCAAGGGGATGTTTTTGCAAGAAGGGGAAAAGTTAACAAGTCAAATTATTTTTTACAAATAGGTGGGTACTTGTTGTATTCACACACCAAAGTTCAACTTTAAGACTTGCCCCCCTTTATTTTAAAAAATTCTCAAAATTTTAAAATTCGAGAAAATGGCACTTTTCAAAGCTAAATAACTCTGGTGGGGGACCAGATAAAAATCTGAAATCTTAGCCCATAATAGTACTACATAATGGTATTATGTACCAAAAATTTTGAGATTGAGATTTGACTACAAGCAGTGGTATTGCAACCACAAAAATGCATGTTTCAATGAGCGTATACATGTTGTGATTTTGTTTCAATAATAATTCAAACATGTTATATCTTTGTTATGAGTTACTTTAAGTTATTATATGTGTTATAAATTTTTAAAGCTGACCTAATTTTCTATCTAAAAATAAAATATATATAGGGTGTCACCTTTAAAAAACAAAAGTTGACATCATTTCCGGTTGAACCGGAAATGACAGAAAATAAAAAATGAGCTTTTAAAAACATTCAGAAAAAATACAATTTTTTTCTTCGTTTAAGCATTCTTCTATTTCCAAGAAGATGAAAGATAGTAATAGATATTATATTAATGTTGACACTCTGTATTAACATATGAACTCCTATTGAATATTGTGGTTGCAATACCACTGCCTGTAGTTAAATCTCAATCTCAAAAATTTTAGTACGTAATACCATTATGTAGTACTATTATGGGCTAAAATTTCAGATTTTTATCTGGTCCCCCACCAGAGTTATTTAGCTTTGAAAAGTGCCATTTTCTCAAATTTTCAAATTTTGAGAATTTTTTTAAATAAAGGGGGGCAAGTCTCAGAGTTGAACTTTGGTGTGTGAATACAACTAGTACCCACCTATTTGTAAAAAATAATTTGACTTGTTAACTTTTCCCCTTCTTGTAAAAACATCCCCTTGAAAATGGGATTTTTTCAAAAATAGAACTAAGAATTAAGGCTGAAATTTCACCCTTTAGGATTACATTTAGGTGAAAATGTCTAGGATAAATCTTATAGCCCGTTTTATTCTGAATAATTTTCTTTTACTCCGATGTTGAAAGGTTTGATAGAAGCTGAGATATTTTAGTTTCCGCAAACCCTTTAAAGTACAAAAAATGCTGCGACCTGTAGAACAAATATGGCCGTCACGCGAAAACAAAAAACAATAAAATTAAAATAATGGTCGTTTCGAACTACCAACATGTTAGGGTGATTACACACAAAAAATCAATTTTTTTTAGAATGGCCAAGCAACCATTTAATTTAATTTTGGACCATTTCATATGGATTGACCCTAAAATAAAATAAATAGAAAAAGTTTTTAAAAGTTTTTAAATTTTTTTAAATAATTCTCCACGCTTTATTAGACCAAAATAAATATTTTGTGTATTCTGTACTTTTTTTCTAAAGTTTGTGGTTTCTGAGTAAAAAATTCTTGAATGTTCAAAATCTCGAATTGTTTTGTTAGATACCTTGGAAAGCTTGGGTTGTTCAAAAAAAGTTTTCAATGAAAGATTCGTGTTTTTTCACGTAGAATAAGATTACTAAATAAAAACTATAGGTTCCTATTTAAAAAATTGATGTTGACCTTCACATATCCTTGAAGGCCACGATAAAATAACAATTAAATATTACTATTCGATTACCCCCTCACAACCAAACATTTTTCGGTTGAAACATTTTTTTCAAATATGCGATGGTTCTGAGATAATAATCTGTAACACTTTAAATGCCCCACCCTGTATAGTAGGGTGGAGTAAAATTTTTTTTTCGAATCTTCAAAACGCTATATGCGCAAAATTTGCATTTGTATATCCTTAAAACACATAACGAAGGAATTTGTAATTGATTTGTAATTATCCTGAGGTTCCTAAATGATTAGATAACGTTTTGAAGATTCGAAACAAAAATTTTTTCACTCCACCCTAATAATTGTATAGGTCTATAGTTTAGGACTGGGCTGGCGAATCTGCGGCCCACGGCCATATACGAACAAATTATGTTTTAGACCCCTAACACACTAGCGACTTTTAGCAGCGCGACTTAGCTATCGCGTACATTCATTTTACATTTTTTTATTTGTAAATCGCAAAACCCATACACACTGGCGATAATCGCGCTGCATACAATAGCATGCCATGAAGCGATAGTCGCGCTACTAAAAATCGCTAGTGTCGCTAGGGGTGTTATAACATCGAGTATTTCAGAATGTCTGAACCTGGTTTTAATTTCCTGTTGTTTTCTTAAAATAACATTTTAAATATTGTTTTATTTATATAATTTAGTTAAAATAATTTAATTGTTAAAACCATTTATATAACAAGTATTTTTGATCGAATGAGACAAATTCATCTTTGACAGGGAACGAAATATTGAATTTTTCTTTTTTTTCACTATTTATTTACTATACAAAATCGTAAATATCATAACTCTTATGTGAGATAGGGAGTTATTTTTTTACCCTACCTCCCCATGACTTTCCCATCGAATCAAATGATAATATTATAACCCTTCATTTGTGACAGCGGGTGAAATATTGATAGTTTAAAAATCCTATGAAAATTAGCTTATTTTTTTGTGCTAATATATTTAATGGTTGAGGGATGGAAGGTTAACCACCAGATTAATCTAAATCTATTAGTGGTATCATTCATGTAAATCTCCAAATGGACCAATCAGAACCCGGAATTTGCTATTTAACAGATGTGTACCAAGCTGTCAACAAAAACAAACTGGTAACATAGATGGAAGAAATCGGTTCAAAATTCTTATTATAAATCTATTGGGTTTTTATTTATTGCTCTACGATTATTAGTTCTGAAGATTTAAGCTTTCAAAAGGTGACATATTTTCTTTACATTCGTGCTCCCGATGTAACCGTGCGCCAGCGAATATGTAGTTTTACTTCAAGAAATTAAAAAGATCAGAAAAATATTCAATAAGTACGAAATTTGTTTTAATGCCAGATATCTAACAAATTATGGAACGAATTTTAGAAGAAAAAAATTATGTGTGACCCTCGAAAAATTTTAGGTCGTCAATGTGGCCCGTGAAGCAATTTGGGTTGGCCAGGCCTGATTAAGGAAAATAAGTTCAAATTTTTCTTAGCGCGCAGATTTGAATTTGCCGATTAGAACGCTTACTATACATTACCGTCCGAAAGTTTGGAAGCAGGAATATTTTTCTGTCTATCTAAACTTAAAACTATCAATGTGTTCGAAGAGACCGTTTTAAATTTCCGACAAAAAAGATACTGAGTGCTCAATTCATAGATCCAGTATTTTAATAGATATGTTTGTTTGAATATTATCATAAAAATTGAATTTTGGAAAATTTACAATTTTATGATAATGTTTAAACGAACATATCTTTAAAAATACTGGATCTATGAATTGAGTACTCAATACCTTTTGTGCAGGAAATTTAATTCTCTACAAAATATTGCTAAGAGAAATTAAATTATTATTTTTCAACAAGCTATTCACACGTAAGTAAAAAAATAATTTTAATCAAATGGGAAAAAGGCGGATTGCGCCGCTCACAAATTTAATCTACAGATCTTAAATGTTGACAAAGTTTTTTTTAGATCCAAAGCCAATGGGAAAAAACTAAAAAAAAAACACTAGTATATATGCATAAAAAAGTAAAAAACAACCTAACAAATGAATCATATATAATCACATAATATACAATAATATATACAGACATAACACATTTATAATAATCTATATCTATGCATCAATAACAACAACAAAATAAAACTACAAGCATTATTTTTCTTTTAATCGCTAGTACATATATATTATATAAAAACAGAAAAAACTGTTGATAGAAATGGCAGCTGATGAACTGCACATACATATTATATACATACATATACAGATCACCCACACACATATACAAGTGTTAATGGTGTGTGCGGTATCGGCGCTGAGCGAGTCCGAGCAGACACCTGTTGGTCGCGTGATGGTGGTGGAGGTGCCGGGAACATTGGCGTCGAGTATCAATGTTAATTGAAAATATTGTTATTTAAAATTATTGTTTATACTGTATGTATTGATAATAACAACTTAATTATTTAAACGTTAGAATTTATTGAAGAAAAAAGTAAATGCAAGTTTTCATTTACTTTTTTATTTATTTGGTTATTAGATTTTTTGATGTATTGTAAAGTGTTATTAAAATCGATTTTAAATTAATTTGTTTGGTCGTTAAATTCATTTTTGATGCTTTACAAGTTTTAGTCATTTTTACTTGGTGAAGTTGTAGTTATGATCTGAGATTATAAAAGTCAATTTTTCTCGAAAGTTTTTCGTATGCAATAGGAAATAATTACTCTAAAAACATTTACTAAAACATTTTTTTTAATAATCAATATTTTAGAAAATATAAAACCGCGAAAGTCTATGATATGTAATATTTATTTTTGAACTAAGACTTTCGCGGTTGTTCAATTGTATAAACTTTCGATTATTGGGTTTTATTCCGCGTTGTACTTCAATGTCACTTGGTGTTCTTCAGAAGTGAAGTGTCGAGTACAGAAGGAGTAGCTGCTTATATAAGCGCTGACGTTTACTAGAATAAAACCCAATAATCGAAAGTGTATACATTATGCATGTTCCTATATTTTTTTTTCATCCTGTATTGAGATAGAAGTTGTATTGTTTGTAGACGCACATGCCCGCCACTCGTGAGATATATGAGAACACGCTGCTACACGGCACGTGTCGACGTGTCAGATTGCTGTTTTATTTTCACGCTTTTTGTGCACAAGTTTTAATCCGCCGTTAACGACCGTGTTTAGCGACTAACTGCATCCACGTGCACTGTCTGTTGTTTGTGTGCTACTTACTGTAGGTTACAATGGAAAAAAATAATATTTTTACGCTAGAGATTGTTTCAATTATACAGGGTGGTCCGGTTTGGGATACAGATATTTTAAGAGCTATATAAAAATCATCAAAATCATGGTAACGGAAGGGGGTGATAATTGTTATTAAAAAAAACTCAAAAACGATGCATATTATGTGAACCGGTCCACTATGTTTTACGCCCAAACTATTGAAGATAGAGTTTTATGATAAAAAAATTACTGTATATATCGACCCTAAAGAATTTCAGGAAAATATTTTTAACTCCGTAAAACCCCTCCTTGGGGGGTAGTTTGAGGGGTACATGCCCATTTTTCAGCAAAATCAAATAGAACGTTGTACCCTAAAGTACATAATTTTAAAGATTATAAAAAAATAAGAAACTTTGGTAAAAAAAATTTTTTCATACATTCAATTGTTTAGAAAATATGACGGCTTGTTCCGAAATTTTAGAGTTTTACTAAAAGTGCTCTAGTTTCGTTAAATATAAATGGAATTTTGTTTTTAATTTTTAATTTTAAAAGTAGAAATAATAAACTTTCTATTGATGTGTGATTATTTGAGATTTGGATAGTTTCAAGTACTTTAAAATGTCATATGCGACATATCAAAAATGCAAAAATTCAATTCGGGATAGTTCAAAATTTTTAAATAGAATGATATATCAATTATATTAGTACTTTATCTTAAAAAATATTTTTAAATTAACAACTTTTGTTAAAAAAATTGTCTTAAGCGTTTTAATTATATAAAAAGGTCTTTCAAATTGCCAAATAAACATCCATATAGGTATTTTTTGAATTGCGCCAAAAATAATTCAAATCGTTGCATTTTTACAGTAGTTATCGTGAACGAAAAAAAATTCTTCATCCAAACAGATACACGCACAGTCGTCATACAGAAAACAATTTTACTTTACGTTGAAGTTATACTATAGTACAATCAGAATCTGCTTTTATCTCGGACACAATTTTTCGACGGAAGTAGAACGGAAGTAAAAAATATTTAAATCCTTTATTCGAGATTATGGGCTATTTCTAGAGACACAATTCAAAATATTTATTTATCATGAGTTTAAAAACAGACTCTGTTTATTTATGAGAAATAGCAGAAACTATTTTGAAGCTTTGTCATAACAGTTTTTTTATTAATCCAAAATTATCCATCCTAATTTCAGCATAGTTAGTATTAAAAAAAAATGTTGTGGTTGCCAACATTCCAGATCTCCTTTCATGTTGTCGAAACGAGTGGTATTATATACCATAATTAACTTTATACGCGTGAAAAAGAACCCATGTTTTGCTTAAACAAAAAAAGACCACATTCAAAAATACAACCGACAAAAAATAACGTACAAGTTTATAAATAAGTGTCATCTCTTTATTTTCATTACAGCAACGGAATAAAACAATTTGTTCACAAGTATATATACACATTTATGTACAAACAAAACTTCCTTCTAAACTAATTATTTTATAATTTGTCAAAATAATCGTGACAAAAGTTGGCTATAAATTACATTATACAAGAATGTCTCGTGCAATTTTCTGTTGCGGCGGAAAAAAAGAAGAAAATCCTTTTTCTTGGCATTTTCCGGAGCAGTAGGGCGAGAACTAAGTCGACGGGTTCAGATGCAAAAAAGTTTCCGCATACAGTACGTCTTATGCGACATGCCTTGTGTACAGCTATTCGCATATGAATCGAATAAATATTTTGTATGCTTGTGCAGAAAAAAAGTTTCACTAGACAGAAACATTTTACGTTATTGATTTATGTATATGTATGTACATTGTACATACATATGTATATAATATGTATATTTAATGTATAATATGTGACTATTAAAAGCAAGTCGATCTTTTTTTCATCTGAGCGTATTTAGTAAGAAACGTCAAATATGTGTCCAACGAAAGTTACGATTTATTTACAATATTTAAATACATAATAACTGATAGTAAGAATGTGAGATTATTGTTATTATATACCGGAAAATTTAAAAATTGACAAGAATAAAATTAAAATTAAATTAAATTTAAATTAACTATTAAATTATTAAATTAGTAATTACGTTCAAAGAAATTCATTTGATGCATGTTATAAAGAATATTATTATCTATAATTTATCTCCCACT
Organism: Sialis fuliginosa; assembly: GCA_961205875.1. NCBI lineage: Eukaryota > Metazoa > Arthropoda > Insecta > Megaloptera > Sialidae > Sialis > Sialis fuliginosa. The sequence continues at coordinate 34,083,008 of OY540811.1, forward strand.
CATTTTATTCTATCTTTTATTAGTTCGTCAGAAATATGTTTTAATAAAATAAGAATCACATGCACTGTTCATTGTACGTATAAGAAAGTTCCGTGGCTGATAATTATAATTACTAGTTATGATACTAGAAATGATATAGAGATAAAATATATCTGTAGTTTAATAAGCTTATTAGTTCGAATGATATTTAGAGAAAATGTACGTTCAAATGCATGCACCTTTCTCTTTAGCAGAAACGTATTACAAAATTAATTAGCATTCATAAACAGACTTCATAGAGAAATAGGAACGTTTGTACCTCTATTGAATGACCCAAATACTAGTTTATTATTTATTATATAATATAGAGAATCGTGTCAAACGTATTTTCAGAGTTTAAAATCTATTAATGATTTGTATGTCCTAGAATGCAAAACATTTGTAAAAAATATTTCTTAAACTTCGCTAATAATGATTATAAAATAATAACTTAATCTAATCTAATCATCTCACAATACCGGGGTGTCTCATTTTAATCTATCATCCCCCCATATTTTTTTTATCTATCAATTAAATAAAAAAATGTTTGAAATAAAAGTTGTTTGGTTTTGAGGGGAACCAAAATGACGTTATTAATTTTTTATTTGGTGGATGTCTTCAAGGTCAAATAGGGTTAACATTGTTTTTTCAAATGGAAATCTATATTTTTTATTATTAAAACAAGTAGCTTTTGATTTAAATAATTTTTAGTGTGCTTCATTTTTCTTTGACATTTAAGAAAATAATATGAGATTTAAGATTTTCATGAATTTTTTACTCGGAAACCATCAACTTTAGAGGGAAACTGGAAAAAAACAAAAAATGTTTATTTTGCCCTACTAGGAATATTATTTTAGATTTTTTTATCTTTTGTTATTTTTTTTGCTTTAATATTTGAAGAGCAAAAGTTAAAATAAAATCCTGAAATAATTTTCCTAGTTATAAAATAAATTTAATGGTTTTCGTGTAAAAATATAGTGAAAATTTTAAATCTCAAATTATTCTGTTAAATGTTAAAGAAAAATGAAGTCATACTAAAAATTATTTAAGACAAAAGCTGCTTGTTTTTTTTTCCATAAAATAAAATACCTTAATAAAAAATAGGTTTCCATTTGAAAAAAACGTTATAAATACAAATCTTTGATCTTGAAGACGTCTAACAAATAAAAAATTAATAACGCCATTTTGGTTCTCTCCCAAATCAAACTTTTATTTGAAACATTTTTAGATAAAATCAAAATGCCATATAACATTTTTTATTACATTTTAGGAGACCTGTCAAAAGACACCCTACTTAATGGATTAAGTGAACTTTTTTTTATATACTTTTCAGTCTATGGAAAGGGGGTCCAAAAATGATTTTTTCAAAAATCTTATCATTTCTGTTTTTGGGTTTTCAGTCTTCGTCCGCATACCAAATTTCTTAATCGGTCTAAAATTTTTGAGGACGGACGGACGGACATGGCGAAACTATAAGGTTTCCTATTTTTGTACGGAAACCTAAAAACATCTGCCAAGTAAATGCACAGTACTTCTTCATGATAAATTCACCAAAAGTAGTCAATTATCGAACAATTTTAATAAATACCCAAAAAGAATTAATTGGTTAGCCATTTAATTTTTATACAATTTTATTAAAAAATATTAAGCGCATGATCATTTATACGTATATTTTAAATTTTTTGACAATTTCAATCAAAATCTAAATTTTTCTGCTATGCAAATGTCAAATTGACATTTAAAACGTCAAAATGATATTTAAAAACATCAAAATGACATTTAAAAATAATGTAAATAAGGATTGTAAAAAATGATGATTTTCAAAGCTAATTAAGATAAATCTTTGTAAGAGAAATTTGTACTACAAACGTTGTGGTTATAGAAAATTTAATGGTCTACAAAAAAATTCTACAAAATTTTCACGTAACATGGTCTTTCTTGAGATATCTTAAAAAAAATAAATGTCACCTTTCCCCTTAACAAACGACTTTAATGATTTTAAATAGGACCCTCCTCAAGCCAAATCCAACCAATCAACGTTCTGAAACAGAAAGATCAATTTAAAATTGTCATGACAAATACTTTTCGTTCCGTGTCTGTCTGTCTGTGTGTCTGTCCGCTGAATCCTTATCACACGCATAACTCATGAACCACTAAACCAATATTAATGGAACTTGGTTGGATGGTTGGGTCTAGCTTGATGACGGTCTTATTTCAAAATCAACATAATCGTGTGTAAGGGGAAAGGGTAACATCCCAAAATATTTATTTTTTCAAGATATCTCAAGAACGACACTTGTTACGTAAAAATTGTATAGCATCTTTTTTGTAGAACATTCAATTTCTTATAATATAGGTCCACAAAGTTTGTTGTAAAATATTCCCTTACAAAGATTTGCTTTAACAATCGTCATTTGTTTTTTTAAATTGATATTTACTTTGACATATTATATGTCATTTTGACGTTTGCATAAATTTAGATTTATATTAATTGTAAAAAAATTAAAAATAAACGAAAAAATAATCAGGCGCGTCTTAAAAAAATTTCGAACAAATTTTTTTTAATAAAATTGTATAAAAATTAAATAGTTAATCAATGCCAGGCAATTTATCTAAACACTTTATCGGTTTTTATTTAAATTGTTCAATAATAATTAACTACTTTACTTGGTAGATGTTTTTTTTCTCATTTTAAAATAATCACAAAGCTTCTCGTATCTTCGATATGGCGAGAAAACAAAAATGAAAATATACGTATTGCTTTCAAAAGTACATAGTACATACAAAAGAACCGGAAGCTATAAGATGCTGGTGTAGAGGAAACTGCATTGACTGAATAAAATAGAATTTAGTTAAAATCATTTGTTTGCAATAATATAATTAAACATATACACTAGGGAGTTGAGAGTTGCCTGTATATATACTACATCCTAAATATACATATAATGTATGAGCGTATGTACACATGTATTTATGTTTAAGTTTGAGTGTGAATGCGTTTATATACACATAACCAAAGTTTACTTTCTGAGGTCCCATAAATCTAACTATAGAGTTAACAAAAGCAATTGTGATGTACAAATGTTACAGGTTTAAATTATTGTGGCACTGTTAAACATTAATGACCGCTTCTATGACGAAACAATTGACTTTGGTGCAAATAAATAACGTATTTTAGTTGACATTTATTTGTTTATTTTTTTAAATGGCCACCAATTTTTTTTTGATATATCATTATACAGAATTTCTTGAAACGGTTCGTTGTACCGAAAAAATAAATAGAACATAAATTTTAGATAAGAATATTCACTACAACTTTTATTGTAGACAAATTTCTCCTTTACCAGCCGTTTCAAAAATAATTTTAATTTAGTCATGTTAGTAAAGTAGGTACGTGTAACAATAGTAAAACAACTCGCTATAACTCTATGTTGACAAGTATTAGAAGGTATAATATATTTATACAAATTTTTAATCTTATGTTTAACTATAGAACAAGAATATAAACTTATTTTATGTAATTTGAAACAGCCGTATTAGGTAAAAGTCTATTTACTTTCTTTTTACCGATATTTCTCGAATCTTATTTATATGACAAATAGACAAAATAATTTTTTGTGTCATATAATCTTCTACAAGTATCCAAAAAAATAATTGATAAAAATCGGTGGACCCACTGACCCCATACACCCCTGATCTAAATTATTATTGTTTGATATTGGAAATTGATAAATAAACACTCATTTTTTGCAAATTTTTTGTAATGCTGTAGCTCCATCAAGAAGAATTTCGTGACATAGGTTCACATAAAGTTTTTTGCTTAGAATTAAATCCTCGATTTACTGTGAAAATTTTCTATACTAGTTGTAAATAACCCTATATAGTTGATTCGTTGCCATAAACATAAAAGAAAGAAAAACTATATATAAATTTCAATAATATAATAGTAGTGACGTTAAAAATAAATAAAAACAAACTTGTTTGTCTAAACGTCAAAATTTATTCAAGAAAATAAATTTTGACGTTTAGACAAACAAGTTTGTTTTTAAATTTAAATATATATAAATAAATATCGCGGTGAGTTAAATAAGGCAAATTTCATAATAATATTAATAATAATGATATTAATAAAGTTTCATTACAATGAAAAATATTATAATTTTATTAATCGATTTAATATTTTTGGTTCCAGATCATTATCAAGATCATTAAGAAAGAAATGGATCTACATTTGTATAGCAAATAAATTCATTCCAATATATCATTTGCAATAAGTATGTAAGTACATATATTTTTATTTAATATATGATAATTAAAAGAATATGTGGATAAAAATGGAACGTCTATAAATTTTTATTTCTTTTCATTAAATCAGATATTTTTATTTTATTTTGAGAATAAAAAATACCAATTCATAAGAATTCGAGGAACCTTAATTTGAATAATATGAATAAAATATACAGAATGTCACAGTTATAAAAAAAATATACAGAAATGAAAAAAAATTTAAGGGCATCGTAATTCAACAATATATATGGTTATTTGTATATCGTATATATATATTTTTTTTCAAGTAAAACGCTTAAAAATTGTTGTCCCCCACCCTTATCAACAAAAGATCGTTCAGAAATATCTGAAAAAATCATGAAAATTGAAAATTTGGTATTAATAGAACCAAAATTATCAGAATTGAACGAAAATTAATGCACAGTGCTTCCTCGTGCTAAATTTACCAAAGGTAGTGCAATATTGAACTTCGTATATTTTTAATTTTTTGATAATTTCAATCTAAATCTAAAATGCAAACGTCGAAATGACATTTAAATGCCAAAATTATATTTAACATGTCAAAGTAAATATGAATTTAAAAAAACAAATTACGATTTTTTAAATAAAATTGAGACAAATTGAATGCTCGACAAAAAAGATTCTATAAAATTTTCACGTAACATGTGTTCTTGAGATATCGTGAAAAAATAAATATTACACTTATATTTACCCACGATTTTGACTATTTTGAAATGGGACCGTCCTAAAGTCAGACCCAACCATCCAACCAAGTTTAATTATTATCGGTTCAGTGGTTCATGAGTTGGAAAGCATATGTCATCAAAATCAGAACAAAAAACTTTAAAAATGGTAATTGGTTGAAAAAGTTTAGCCGTTTTCGAAAAAAATATTGGGACATTCATTATATTACATGTATTGAACGTTAATATTTCGAAGAAAATTATAATATCCTTACTATATTTATAAAAATTCAACAAATATATTTTTCCATTGAAGTTCTCACGGTGAACAATAGAAAATGTTAAACAAAATCATTTATTTCTCACTGGTTTTCAAAACAATGATTTTCAGTTAAATTAAAGCACGTATACAATAACAATTAACTGGTCCATTAAATTCATTTCTGTAATTGAACATAAATTAATAATGTATTTTTTATCACGACGAGAGAAACAAGCTATTTATTCAAAACAAACAAACAAATATCACGTTATTCCAATTCTACGCTGCTAATTAACAAGATTTTATTTATTAACATTACAAAAACAAAACGAATTTTCTAACAGGTAAATGAAGGGTAAATAACAATGTTCTAAATATCACTAGTGTTTATAATACGAGCAATCCGTCCCGGCTTCGCTCGGGAGTTAATATTTCACTCCCTGTCACGTATGAACGGCAAACGTTGTTCTGCCCAAAAATAAATTGTTTAAAAATCAGACCATAATTACACATTTTCGTAAATATCTCGACTCCAGTGCCACCTACTGGGTCCATTTTTTGTAAAAATATTTATTTTCACTTAACTAACATATATTCCGAATATGCGACAAATCGGGCCATAAATAATCATTCTCGACCCCAGCACCACCTACTGCCCCTACCGGGTCCAAAAAAAGATAAAACTAACGGAGCACTAAACGAACATATGATATGAATATGGCTGCGGTACGTCTAGTGGTTTAGGCCTGATGATCTCACATACAAAAAATAACGTTTTAATGTATGTTATTAAGTAATTTTTCCCTTTAAAGTAATTAAATAATCGCCAAAAAGAAAAGTTTAGCTTTAACCATTAGCTGAACCATAGAAGTGTTTTTTTTCGATAGTTCTTATTGTTAGTTACCTAATGCATACCTCTCTTATATTTAATTGACTACTAAACAATTTTTAAGCAACACAGCTTATTAAAAAGAATTATAATAATTAATATGGGTCATTAATAGAGATTGGAAAAATAGTTGTTATTTTCAATGAAATAGTTACTAGTTGAATTTTTTTTCGGAAAATAGATGGTAAATAGTTTTTTTTACAATTTAATAATAATTAGCGCAAACGAAGCAGTAAAAAGTGTCGTAAATAGTTTAAAAATAGTTGGAAAGGTAGTTGCAAATAGTTGATTTCAAATCGTGTTCAATCAAACCAGTTGTCTGAAAACGGTGGAGATATGTAATAAAAATTACAATAAATGCATTTTTACGCAATAGTTGAAAAACTATTTTTCCAATCTCTAGTCATTAATATGATCCACGAAAGTAACAGGTAATTTTTTGAGAATTATAATATGAGCCTGAAATTATATAATAAATCATAGAAAATTAATAAAAATATACTCAAAACAAAATTTAAAATAATCTATAAAAATAAAGTTAATTATTTTTGTTTGAAAACGATTAGACTAATCACAAGTGGCATGTTCATGTAAGTATGCTGTACTGTATAAATGCTGATCTAAATGAGAAGAGGGCAGTTTTTCTCAGCATTGCTGTATGCAGACTGTCTCGACTCTCTAATTAATTATTCTTTAAATTGAACTGCCTACTGTTGGTTGTACAGTCACAGCAAACTGTGATACTATGAAAAATGGTTGTGCAAGAAATAGTTATGTTTGGTTATTTTTGTAGTTTGATGTATTCTGTATAGTTTTGTTTTCTTATTATTAGATGAGTGTCAATATTTTAATATTAATTAATGTTTTCTCATAGCATAGATGAGTCTCTTGTAAGTATAATTAATTATGTTTTCATAGTACTTAGTTATGAATTAGGTTCGGTTTTTCAATATTATTTTAAACTATATGTTCCAGTAAAACTGGAGTTTAAACTATAAATGTTTTTTTCAATGTCCAGTTTAAAATTATAACTTAATCTTAAGTTTAACTTTTATCTGACAGATGAGCTGTCAGTTAATAATTAAACTTAGGATTATTTTAAGTATAACTATTATAATACCACAGTTGCTGTGTTTTTATAATTAAATAATTATAATTATTTAATTATACAGTTTTAAACTTCTGAAATTTACTGAAATTCTAAATGAGTAATGAAAAAATAAATATTTAATCTTACATAAGTTTAACTATTTAACTGACAGATGAACTGCCGGTTAATAGATAAACTTAAGATTAAATCACAATATAGAGTTTTAAATCATCCAAAAATAAAATGAATGAACGGACAGTATCAAGCAAGAATTTTACAATTTGAATATGGGAATTATTGATTTATATAAATATACGTATTTAAAAAATTTGTTTGGTGACAAAATTTGTAAATAATCAGAAATCAATAATATTTGTATTTGATGCTATTGCGTGATATTATCTGTATAAATTTAATAGTGAATGGCATAAAAATATGTGTACATTATAATACTGTGTATTTTAACTATTGATTGACGCTGTCTTGTCATACCATTATTAATTTTTTATAACTAATCAAATGTTTAAATGTTTTCAAAATTTAAAAATAGCATCAATGTGTATCCAAAATTTATTTTTACTGACCCAAATATTGACATCCGACTTCTTTTACATCCTACAGTAGCACTGTAATCTTTTAATAATTCTAGTAATGTACTCTATTCTCTTTTACTAAAATTAACTCGTTTTTATTACTTACGCTTAATAATATAATTTGAGGTTAATATTTAGATTGACATAACAAAAGTTATACTGCGCATGCGCAAATCAAACTTAAGATTACGTTAAACATATATTGAGAAACTGACAATGAGTTGGTATTAACAAAATGTTTAACTTTGAACCGTTTTTTTTCGGATAAAACAAAAAAAAGAAGAAAAGATTATTGTAAAATATTTTTTTAAATAACGGATAGTTCTCATTTCTCGAGAAATAGATGGATGAATCAATGGTAAATTTAATGTAAATTAATTTGAGTTGGGTGGAATGATTAAATACGTAAGTAAACATTTAATATTATGTACAAACTAAACAAAAAAAAATAATCTGAAAAATTAATTAAATGAGGCTTTTATTTGAAAGTGACCTAAGTCGATTTATGTTTACACTGAGAGATTTAAGAGTTTGCGTTTCAATAAATTAAAAATATACGTGCATGATATCAATGTGCCACATTGATTAAGTGTTTCTAAGAAAGTTAAATTTACAATTACTGTTAAAATAACCCCAATTATTAAATGAATAATTTATGTTTTTTTTACCACAAATGAACTTAAGCCACTTTCAAAATTAACAATTACATTTATTATAAATTTAAAAGAACTCATGTACATTTGAGCCGTTGATTTTGAAAGTGGCCTAACTCCATTTATGTTTAAACTGAGATATTAAAGAGTTTGCGTTTTAATAAAATTAAAAATATACGTGTAAGATATCAATGTGCCGCATTGATTAAGTGTTTCTAAGGGAGTTAAATTTAAAATTACTATTAAAATAACCCCAATTATTAAATCAATAATATGTGTTTTTTTACCACAAATGGAGTTAGGCCACTTTCAAAATCAACAATTACGTTTGTTATTAATTTAAAAGAACTCAACTCCATTTGTAGTTAGTAAAAATGCTTCAAATTGAAAAAAACAAAAACACTCATTTTAATTTATATTATTTCTTTATAACTCTTAAAAAAATTATACAATTCAGGAAATCTAAGTATGTATACAGGTGATTTTTAAGTCTTGAGATTGTTTAATATCTGGAAAACTATGGATTTTTAGGGAAAATATTTGGTATAAAAGTTTCAGGATTTAGAGGGGCAAAATCAATGGAGTTAACAATTTCGACCTTGAGTGGAGGTTTAAAGGTCATTTTGGGGTCAACAAATTTTTTTCAAAGGAAATCTATTTTTTTTTTAAAGATTCGTATTTTGCAGAAAAAAAGAAATAACTTTTGTCTGAAAAGTTTTGTAAAAAATTTCAATTTTAACATATTTTTTTAAATTTTGTAACATTAAAAAAATTTTTTTTGCTTTAAAAGTTTATGAAATTATAAAAAAAATTTTTTTTTAAACTGCATTTTTCCTCAAACATTTAAGATAATAATTTCAAAATTTTTGATCACAAAAAAATTTTTTTGATGTAAAATTTTTTTTAAAATTACGTTAAAATTGAAATTAAAAAAAAACTTTTCAAACAAAAGTTATTTCGATTTTTTTGCAAAATACAAATCTGCAAAAAAATAACTAAGTTTCTATTTAAAAAAAATTTGCTGACCCCAAAATGACCTTAAGACCTCCACTCAAGGTCAAAATTGTTACCTTCATTGGGTTTGCCCCGCCAAATCCTAAAACTTTTGTACCAAACATTTTTCATAGAAACCTTTTGTTTTCCAGCTATTGTGATAAATAAAACAACATTATTAATAATGAAGTGGAGTTAGGCCACTTTCAAAATAAACTTTTTAACTTGAAATTAATTGTGAAAATTAATATGTTCAAAAATTTTTTTTCCTTTGAATATATTTAACCAAAAATTAATTTTTATAAACTGCATTTTTTCTCAAACATCTAAGATCATAATTTCAAAATTTTTGATCACAAAAAAATTTTTTTGATGTAAAAAAAATAAAAAAAATTACGTGAAAATTAAAGTTTTAAAAAAAAATTCAGACAAAAGTTATTTCTATTTTTCTGCAAAATACAAATCTGCAAAAAACTAAGTTTCTATTTAAAAAAAATTTGTTGACCCCAAGATCAAAATTATTACCTTCATTAGGTTTGCCCCGCCAAATCCTAAAACTTGTATACCAAACATTTTCCAGCTATTAATATTATATATATATATAATATAATAAATTTAAATTAACAACATTATCAATAATAAAGTGGACTAAAGCCACTTTCAAAATAAAGTTTTTAACTTTTTAAGTGTAAAAATTTATGTGTGTTCAAAAAATTTTTTTTCCTTTGAATATATTTAACCAAAACTGTATTTTATGATAGATTACTTCTAATTATACACGTTACTACAGTGAACAAAAAAAAATATGCAAAATGGACTTTCAAAATAAACGCCTCAAATATAAAAATATCAATTTTTAGAATTTTCTCGCGGTTGTTTTACTCGCGTATAACAATAACTTTTCTAAAAAGGCACCAAAATAACGTAAACTACGGAAAATCTATCGAATCCAACCTTAACATTTCGGGGACCTAACATACATACTTAAGGGTCCTGTAATGCCGTTCTAATTCCAAGATATGATTATTTTATTTATAAGAACAGACAAGTTCGTTCCGCCGCGTCGGGTGCTTAATCTTATCAAAATCTCGTAGTTACTCCACACCTACGACACGTATTAAATAACAACAAGTGAATCAAATTTATCACACACACAGCAGTAGTAGTAGGCGGTGTAATCAATAAACAAACACGTCCTCACTAATTTATCGACCAAAACTATTCCCAAGTAAATTATTTTCACGACACTCTCGCATTAGCGTCATCTCATAATGTCGGATAATTCTCCACGAAGATGCAGAGCTGCAGCTTTGTATTTTTCACTTCGGGGCTTCGGATGAAAATTTTAATTCGAAATTAAAATGTAATAAAAAAAAATTTCTGCATTTTATATTAATGAAATTATAAATTGTAATTGATTTTGATCGCAAGTTCTTAAACTTTTTTTAATTGAACCCTTTTGACGTGAATAATGTCTAATGTTTCACGTCAGATACTGGGTGGGCGTTTCAGAAACTTGATGTAACGCGCAGAGATAAATTTGCGCGCTAGCGTAAATTTATAATCAGTATATCTCGACACTCAGAGCAGCTACCATGCGGTTTTTGGTCTCAAATTATAGATCCTGATTCGATCTATGAGGGATAAACGCAGCCGCAGCGCCGCTCGGGTCTGTGGGAGACTTAATTATATATTATAGAAATACGATGTTTCGGACCGTATTAACTCTAATAAAAAACCTCATGGCTGATTACAAAATCCTAGTTACTGCAGTCCTTATTAAGGCACCACCTTATCCGAAATTCCGGCTCTGCCAAAGGGTGGTATAATAGGGATGGGGGGGATCGCATCCGTCAAGCCGAACATAAAAACCCTCGTGTGCATTGAAGACTCGCGTACAATGGTTTTCACTTAATTATGAGCGTTGTAGTTATGAAGTTCGCCGCACAATGCGGTAGTGGCATTGTCGTCGCTGACGCGTGACAGCTGCCGCCATCTATCATTCATCCAGCGAACTCTGGATCAGCCCTATGTAAGGGGTACAAACATTGTGTGCATGTGCACAACTGCTGGGGTGGGTAATTGTTGGATATATTATCATAATCACTTGTTTTGTATGATTGGTTTGATCGTATTTGTTTTTAGATATAGATCTGTTGGGAAAATTTAGTTATGTTTAATTGATTTTAGGGATTCACATGAGATGAGACTGGATTTAGATAAATCTTCTCTCGAATTGTACAATCGACAATCTCGCCAAAATCAATGCGGTTTTATCTAGTTCTCGTGTCGGTAAAATTTAAGTTGATCTTTGATATCGAAGATACGAGATGCTTTGCGATCGTTTTAGAATGAGACAAAAAAATGTTCTTCGATTTCAAAATTTTAAATTGATCTTTCCGTTTCAGGTCAAGACAAACACATTTCGTTCCGTGTCTGTCTCCTGAATCCTTGTCACATGCATAACTCTTGAACCATTGAACTGATATTAATGAAACTTGGTTGGTTGGTTAGGTCTGGCTTGAGGACGGTTCCATTTCAAAATCATCAAAATCGTGTGTAATGGGGAGGGGTGACATCCCAAAAAATGGAGTATCAAACTTATATGACAGTTTTCTTGAAGTTTTTGATACATAGTTTCATACATAGGAAGTAAAAAAAAGGTAAATTATATTTAGTATCCTTGAGTAAAAACTGTAAAAACCAACTTACTGCGCATGCAAATATCTGTTAAAAACTCTGTCATATTATTTGGATACCCCATTTGAGATTGCTTGCGAGTTATGAAATTTACTAGCTTTTTTATGATACCGGCAGTGGCGTATTTACGTTAAGTGCCACCTTGGGCCAAAAAAAATGCCACCCTAGGCCAAAAAAAAATACCGCCCTGGGTAAAAAATAATTGCCGCTCTGGACAAAAAAATTTCCGCCCTGGTAAAAAAAAATTGCCCCGCCCCTTCACCAAGGAAAAATATAATATATTTTTAACAGTCAAAATTCCTATATGAACTGAAAAGTGAGAATTTTTACAAATAATGAAAAATATAAATAAATAAATTAAAAACTGATGACTTTTTTTTTTTTTTTTAGTCGCATGTCTCATTTTTTGTTTCCCTATTTTTTTCTTTAAATATGTTATATTAAACTAAAAAAATCTACCTCCCCTCTCGGCCTGCCGCCCTAGGCCATGGCCCCCATGGTCCCATGGTAAATACGCCTCTGGATACCGGACATTAGTCAGTCACTTTACATTCATAGAGATGTATGTAAAAGTAAAAGGACGTTTCTAAAAAATCAGATATTCTCACTAGATTTACTGAACCCGTCAATTTGACAGATTTATATAGAAAATTTCAATGGAGGGCAAAAATTTAGTAAATCTAGTGTAATACCTAATTTTCGAAACACAAAACTATCAATACATCTCACATTAACTTTTGTTGATTTATATGATAAAACTATTTAAGGTACTGGCACCAGTTATGGCCGCTATAAGATCAAGGTTTACTGTTTTTGTGATTGACGGGCTTCTTTTTTGTACTTCTCATGAACTCATGTTACTAATAAAAAAAGTAACTCTTTGTTTAATCAAATTAAATATCAAAGTCTGCAAATATAGTTTTTTTTTTAATTATAGCCTTTCATTTTGTTTATGTTTTTTCTCCAGTAATGGATAAAGTAAAACCAGTAATTAGCACGCAGTGATGGGTACTTGCTAATGATTACAAAATGATAAGTACTACAACACAAAAGATATAAAAGAAAGAATCGTCAAATTTGAAACAATGTAAAGCAGTTGCTATGATAATATAAAATATCGACAAATATATATAATTAATTCAGTACATTTAATTAAAAAATAGCCATTACTTGGGTTATATCCAAGACTGGTGCCAGTACCTTATTTGTTTATTTATTCTGCAGCTTTCGGTTCTACCATACAAAGTATTTTTGTATTAATTTATCACATCGCCTACATCAATCTACATCACTCAGGTCATATAAATACCTACACACATACACACACACACATACATACATATATAAAAAACAAATGACGAGTTACGCGTGGCTGTCTCGGATCTCATCACGACGAAATATTTCCAAGAAACTCAATAAGGTGGTCGGATCGAGTGCAGTGATCGGGTTACCAGATAGATGGCGTTGGTATATCTCACTACATATATCCCGATCGGATTCTCCCGCATTGTTCTTTTGTTTTATTATTATTATCGCGGCGCGGCTGATCCAGACCGTCACTCATGGCACGCGAGCTGTTGTTTGTTGCCGCCTTATCCGCCGATGGATTTGTCTGCTACTTGTATCCTTTGCATTTTCACACGTACTCGTATTGTATGTTTGTGACTGTGACAGTGGCGGCTCGTGGGAATTTATTTTAATTTAATTAATCATCTCATTATATGCTACACATAACGATTGCTGTATGTATGGCGGGTACAGTGGAATTTATGGAACCAGCCCCATTTATTACACCATTTTTTCTTTCGAATGATGTTTTTTTTACAAAAGTAGTAAATACTAGATACAGTAGAACCAGTGACCTGAACCTGAACCCGAACTCGAATCCGAAACCCGAAAAAACCGTATTTTTCAGTAACTCGAACCCGAACCGAACCGTTATATTTATAGTTATAGTTATAATTATAATAATTCTTCAATAAAATAATTTTCATATTTTTCTCCAATGATTTAAAAAAAAGATTATAAAATGTACTAATCTGTACATTGTTTTAATTTTATTGTATGATGTGAGTTATTAAGTCCACTACAAATTATTATTTTTTATATTTTTTTTTAATTCTATAATTGAATTACATTTCAATTTGCGAAAAAAAAATATCTGAAAAGTAGATATTTCAATTATTAAAATGAAATTTTATTTTTTGCCCTTTTTCTATCCATATTTTAAAGGCTATTAATGATTTTTTTCTTCAGAAAATTTTAATTATAATTTTTTTTCGAACAAAATAATTTTCTTTCACTTACAAACATGAATCCGAACCTGAATCTGAACCCTAAAAAATAACGATTTTTGATCCCAAACCCGAACCAAAATTTATATTTGAACCCGAACCGAACCCGAACCATAAATAAATTCCAATTCAAGTCCCTGAGTAGAACATCTCCAAACTAACCGCTATGGTTAATTATAAAAATGCAGTTGCTTATGTAAACGGTATTTTTCTGGGAACATTATATTAAAAAAAAACTAAACTGTTACTTTCGTTTTTTATAAAGCTTTTATTAGCTTGATTTGTAACTATGTAATAAAATTATAGAACTTATTTTTCACCTACTTCTCCGCATTCTCGTATTGATTTGAAATTTTGTACACTTATATAAGTCCGGTGTCAATGCAATATAGTATATCCAATTTCATTCTAAATCCAAGATGGCGGATTACCTTTTTCGTCACAACCCCCAAGTTATGGTTCATACAATAAGCTATGTAACGTTATTCTAAACCCAATATGGCGGACGCATCAAGATGACGGATTACATTTTTTGTCGCAACCCCCCTGGGTATAAAATGAAAGGGTTTGAAAATAAAAATTAATAAAAAATCTTTTTTTTTAAAATGCACTAAAAATTAAAAAATAAACTATTCAACTATCACAAAATTTTCAGGTTTGTATGACTAAAACCAATAAAACCGCGGGGCTTTCTTTTTCTGAAAGCCATAATAATTTATTTTTTTACGAAAGCTACTTCTACATTTGCCTTTATGAGCGCCCCACGCTTTAATTGTTTTTAATCATACAAACATGAAAATTTTGTGAAAGTAAAAAATTTATTTTTTCATTTTTAGTGCATTATTAATAAAAGTTTTTTTAAAACAAAAAAAAAAAAAAACATTTGTTTTTAATTTTTATTCTTATGTATGTAGCTTCACCGTGGCTAGATTCTGCCTGATATCGTTTATCTTATTAACTACATTAAATAGTCTTTTTTCCAAATTCGGGACACGGTATAGATACCCTTGTCATCGAGCTTGGTAACTTCTAAACGAATCATTAAACTTATTTAAAATTTTAGTGCATAAAACTAAACTATAAAAAGATTTTTTTTAATCCCCAGTCAATTTTAATTTGCATTCTACACTTGATCTACACATCAACCAAAAATACAATTAATAAAACAAATGTCAAAGGCTATAGCCGGGTAAGCATGAAAAACATGCCTTTATATATGTAGATTTGACTGATTTTCTTTTTAGAAGTCACATTCTATGTAACTTTCAACCTGACCAAATATTAGCTTCCAAAAATTTAATATTAATTGATGTCTAAATTATTGCTTTATAGAAAAAAATATTTTTTACAAAAGTTATCCAGATGATCTGGATAACTTTTGTAAAAAATGATCTGGACCAGATCAACAAGTTTTATAGAAATAAAAAAGTACACCATTCCATTTAATAAAAAAAAGTTACCTACCGAGCGAGCGAAGGTTTATTAATATGGATACAATATTCCTCTTCACATTAAAAAACCAGAGATATTATATTTCTTATTTGAACTTTTTTTGATATTATCAATAGTTACAGAAACAAATGGTCCTATAATAATTATACACCCTGTATAGATTTCAGATTGTCTTGGACCCCATGAAGATACATATAACGCGCCACTGTATGTTCCTATGTATATTAACACCTTCTTGTACATATATATGTGTGTACATACATATGTTTACACCTTGCTGAGAAATAGTACCAAGATCTAGGTTATACGACTTGACCCGGATACAAAGTTCTACATAAAATTGTATTCCATTTGTTTGACGAGTGAAGTATTATTATTTGTTGTTCGAAAGGAATCACCCGGAAGAACGATGTCTGCCTCGGAATATTTATAATGACATCCACATGTACTGTCAATGTCAATAGTAATTTATAGGACTTTACTTTATTTTCTTATTCTGTGTGTACAAATATAGTAGATAGAGGTAAATGGACTATGAAGCGAAAGTATCATAGTTAAAATCAAGTATCGTTCAAAAACAGTATGTTGGTTGACAGCATTCACTTTTACTATTTAGTATTATAAGCTGTTACTATTAGTAAAAGAATATTAAAGCTAACATGAGTTCCGAATAATACATTACTAGAAATACAGTAGAGCATCGATTATTCGAACACCGATCAACTGAAACATCGATTAACCGAAAGCGTTCTAGTCGGAAAATTCGAACAAATTCGCCAAAAATGAGTCTCATTGTCAGCTCTGAAGTAAAAGAAAATGTTGGATTTGTTTTCCTAAACTGTAGGTCTATTTTAATGTATTACTTTATTTAAGGTTGTTTGTAAGACGTGTGAAACAAAATAAATACAGTTTTGTGTTTAATATTAATAAATTAATATTACTGTCAGTTTCTTTATTTTCGTGAATAATCGGTTATCGTAACACCCTCAGTCCCCAATTGTTTCGGATAATTAATACTCTACTGTATATGTATTTTTTTTGTTAACAATTTTAAATAAAATATCATTTTTATAATAATTATTTTTTATTTAAAAAAACTTAATTAAGTCCAAAAAAAACTTCTACGTATAACATTTTATGAAAGTCTATATAAGGGTGAAAATTATAAAATGAATAGTATGAATTTTTCTTCGGTGTCATGCGAAAATCTTTTGGTTTTTATAACGATTAAAAAAATTTTAAAGATCGCTCATGATTTTAAAAATCGTAAAATTTATAAAAAAATAATTTTTTTAAATTTAGTTTCTCACTTTTTAATTTTTTATAATGTATCATAATGATTCTTCCTAAACTTTCATGGCTAAATATAAATATTAAAAGGTCGTTCAAGAATTAAAAAAATATATATTTTTTGACCATTTCGAGCGACCTTTTATTGTTTTTACTGAAAAAATATTTTCATTTTGAACGATAACGAACCAATAGAGAAGCTGAGAATTATAATAAAAGTTAATTATTTCGAAAAAAGTTCTTTTTTATTCTATAATTAGGATAAAAAAATGAGATAAAAAAAGTTATCAAAATTGTGCCACCCTATAATAACAATAAATGATACTACATATACATATAAACAAAAATGTTGTTTTATAGTAGAATATAATTTATAGGATTAATACTTTGTAGGTCATAAGTCCACGTAAACAGAACCCAAACATTTTTAATTTTCTTTGTAACATAAGAGCAGTTATTGTGGTTTAAATATAAAAGTTAGACTTTATTTTAGATTTTTTGATTCTACACAATTATTTACTTCATTATATTGTTCGATATTTAACGGTTTATGCAACGTATTGCAAAATAGCGCGCTGGCAGCAAACATTTTTCCGACTTGATTTACTATTATTGTCACTGCTTATACCAAATGTTACCTAACGTAACAAAATATATCCTATAACCTGGCCAGAGAACATACATATGTGTATCTATACGAATAAAAAAACACGTAAATCAATCAGATAAGTGGTTTTTCAAGTTATACGCGCACTAACGAACAGACAGACAGACAGAGAGACGTTGAGCTCTATATATATATATATTAAAATTCCTGGAATCATGGGATTTCTGTGTCACTTGTGCAGTTTCATCTGGAATATATTTTTGTATTCATTGTTTGTTGTCAATGAAATATTATTTAAACAGTTTTTATTTTTATACGCGATGTTAATGTTCGGGTTTTTTTACACGGTTTTTTTAACAGAGAGTTACTGACGAAATGTTAATGTCTGGAAGGAGGTTTATCTTGGGTAATTTATAAATAAATAAAATTTTATAAGTACATTGGATTAAAATTAGTAATTATTACAGACAAATACATATATCCCCTAAAATTTTTATTTTTCATTATTATGTAGATTCTGTTTTAGAAGTATGTACTTTCGTCATATACAAAGTACTTACGAATAACACGTGATAGTGTATGAATTAAAGTTATATGATCAAGTTGGTTTTGTTTTAAACATCGATAACGAGAATATAGTGTTCATTGTAAACTGTATTGTTCGTACAACAATGAAGTATAAATAACTATTTGTCAGGTGTAAATTACATGTGTCCAAGGGATTTGTTTTGAAACGGGGAGGAGTGTCATAAATGCATGTTATTTCGTTTAATGGAACTATTCAAAACAAATACTTTCTAATACATCAACTTTAAGGCTTCCGCAGTGGTCAAATGGGATTTTCATCAAATAATGAAAATCGTCATACTTCATATATATGATGAACACAGTAACACGATTAATACTGAGAAACCAAGAATTACACGTGAAATTAATCTTAGTTTAGAAGATTCAAGTACAATATTTTACTAAAAACATATATTTTTTCAAGGACTTATTAGATGTTATATATTTTTGATTTCCTCCCTTAACAATATTATTTGCTGTACAAAACAAAAGTAAGTCACTACAAACAGATATAAATTCATAGTACTATCAGTTACTCAATAACATTTCTATAAAATAGTTCCAACAGCATACGCCAAAAGGAGAACTAACAATAATTAACTGCACACCCATCGGCTTTTAATAATTAATATAGCGGTGGACATTACATTATAAACACAACATTTATTAATATAGTCAGGATACTTCAAAAGATAGCTTGAAATTGGATATATGTACATATATCCATTGAAATACGTTCTCGTCTGTTTTAATGAGCAAATTGAAATGAAACTGTCAAATACACTTCATAAGTATTATTTCAAATGACGTTTATTTTCTGATAGTAACGTTAAAATATCGACAATATCTATCAACAATCTACCTATATTATACAGGTGCAGTGGCGTAGTAAGAAAAATTTTCGGGGAGGGGGATAAATACATAGAAGTTAAATTTTTTGAAGGTATTTCGAACTGATGTTTTCTCAAAACATACGTTTTTTTAAGAACACTGAATATTTCGGGGGGGGGGGGGGGGGTCGACCCCCCCCCCCCGTTACTACGCCACTGTACAGGTGTTTTTTTAGATTCTTATACTAAGTAAATGTATATAAAATATACATAAGTAAGTATTGTTTAGGGGTGTACCGGAATTTGAATTTTCAATTCCGGCCGGAACCGGAATCGCCGGAATTCACAAAAAAATCCGGCCAGATATATGTATGCTTTTACATATATTATTAATATTATTATCTTAACTTAATATACCATTATTTTATACGGTATTTCTTAAATAGTAGAAGCGTTGGGTCTACATTATATTATAAAAATATTATTTTTTACAAATCTTGTAACTTTTACAGCTTCATAAGATCGATTGTTTTAAATTGTTTATATATCATACGTTCTTCTTAATCAAATCTAATTACATTTCTGGTGTCAAATTATAAATGTGATAAATCATAAACAGCATCATCTAGGCATATTCTCAATAGAGAAGATGTTATAAATTTTTACAGATAAAAGAATGCCTACTACTCGAAATAAAAGTACCAATACATTACTATTATAGTGCATGTATCATAAACAAAAAAAAAGTATGCATCAGTCTATTTGGAGGCAGGAAATGTTTTTGAAGAAAACATATTTAGGGCTACAGTCTTATTTTTACACCATAACAATTGGAAATTTTCAAAAATCTTTGATATACTTTCGAAAACAGAAAATATATTACCACGATTGTATCTCTCTGTGATAAAAAAAGAGAAAAAAAAATAAAAACGAAAATGCACGTTTCGCCCTCTAACTCATCCAATATGGCGGCTAACAATTCAAAATTTTGGGAAAAATGTTTTTTGACCTTATGTTTTCGAACGGCTAATTCGACGTTTGATTCCCTTTGGGGGCCATTTTTGCATGCTTACCCGGCTATACCCTTTGATACCCGGTTTAATATTATACGTGTTATCGATTACCAGTATCAACCAATGATTATTTAGAGCCAGTGGGCTCTTTGAATTATATCTAATTTTTTTGTTCTTAATGTTTTTCCTAAAAACAATCAGTTTTTCTCCATGTGGCCGTCCGCCGCCCCTTCTGAACTGGTACCCCGAGCAGTCGCCCACTCCCTCTCTCTAAAGCCAGCATTGCTGTTAGACATTAACAAAATAAGCAACAAATTTTAATAAATATAAAAATTTTAAACATCAACCATTCTTTTTTCCAAAGCTTACTTGACTTAAATTTATTATTGCACTCGAGTAATTATTGTAGTTTTGGCTGACGTCTCGAGTCTCGACTATCAAACATATTTTAGTTTTCCATGGCAATTGTGATTTTTATTTAATAATGAATAAAATACGTTGTATCTTTGTTATAAAAAATTCGAAAAGCTGTGCGATCATTTTTACTTTCTTATACCATGTATATGAAATATACATTAGTATAAGTAAGTATAGTGAAGCCGATTTTTTTCGAACCTCGGATTTTGACGGAATTATCTATTTTCCTTCCCTTAATCCATTCTGACTATTTTCGCCATGATGTCTGTGTGTCCGTCTGTCTGTCTGTCTGTCTGTCTGTAAGCGCTGTAACTCAAATACGACAAATCGTAGAAGGGTGATATTTTATATTTAAGATTAATTTTTGGCTCAGAAGAAAACGTCCTATTTTTGAAAACGATCTTTCAACCGGATACGGATGTTTACCTACGTCGATTTCTTAATTTTTCGAATTACTCTGAAACAGTGCGAAATAAAGAAAAATGGTCAAGTTAAAAAATGTAGGCAATATCTATATCTATAATTTATGTTCTATTCATTTTTTTGTAAAAACGAATTTTTGAAGAAAAAAAATTATAATTCAAATGGTTCATAACAGAGGAGAAATATCTGCCATGAGTGTCATGGGACTTTCTTATACGTATTACAGAGATTGAACAGTGTGTGTATTTGCCGTAGGTAACATTGGACTTTCTTATACGTAATACTGAGAGTGAACTGTGTAGGTGAATCTAAATAATTATACATATAAAAAATCTTTCTGGCTAAATCATAAATGTTGGAAAAAAATGTATGGGGAATAAATTATAGATAATAACATACTCGACATTTTTTATCTAAAACATTTTTTTCTAATTTCAAAAATAATTCAAAAATCCAAAAATTTACAAGAGTAAACATCCGTTTCCGGTTTAGTGATCGTTTTAAAAATAAGATGATTGTCTTCCCAGACGAAAACCTACCCTGAATATAAAATTTTATCCTTCCAACATTAGTCGTTTAGGAGCTAGTAATATTTTTACTTTCTTATACCATGTATATGAAATATACATTAGTATAAGTAAGTATAGTGAAGCCGATTTTTTTCGAACCTCGGATTTTGACGGAATTATCTATTTTGACCTTCCCTTAATCCATTCTGACTATTTTCACCATGATGTCTGTGTGTCCGTCTGTCTGTCTGTTAATTAAAAGCTTGAAAAAAATATTTGCATATCTAATTTTACTTCAACTGAAAATCTAGAATATCCACCTACTAATATTAAAATTAACATATTTCACTTGTCTATATATATTATATATACAATGGCAACCCCATTTTATACAACTGCCATCTATCCAATTAAGGGATAACTAAATATACCGTACATTCTACAAATTAAAAACAAGTTAACAATAATAATGACCTCCTACACTCGGTATGTCGTCATTAAATTGTCTGAATACCCTTATCATGATGGATTGCAATCCATGTATTATTTATTTCGTTCAGGAAATATCATCTCGCGGTTCTATTCTATTTAATCATCATTATACTTCACAATACTGACGGCATTACAGAATGTCACATGCATATACATAATACATATGTCTATATAACATAATGTTGACGAATTATCAAAGTCTAGACGACTTTTTGCTTTAATTTCACACTAGGTATTTATAATATCTGGTATTAAAGATATTATATGAATATATTTTTAAAGATTTATACTTGCACATTATTCGCTTGTTTGGAAAGGGGTGGGAGTGAGGGTGGGGATTTGGTCTTGATTAAATACATCGTTATAGAGTATTCTTAGTAACTGACATTAATTATTACTGCTTAATGTTTGTCAAAAGGACTTTTCAGAAATGTTTGTAATGATGTAGTCATTTAAAATGTATAACTAAAGTTTTTGATAAAGGGTTTATGTAAAGTTTGGTTGTTCGTTCTGTGACAAGAGAATAAAATAGCAATGGTGGATATATCTAGGTGATAGGCATCTATAAAAAATGTCATATAAACTACTGAAACTATATAAGGTATATAGAAGGTACATTTTTAAAAGTTCACTTAAGGGCTTATTATCTTTTAAGGCCCAAAATTATGAGGTCTATGAGGTTCAAGTACAAATCAAAACATAAAAAAGTTAATTTCGTATTTCCATGATTTCGCCTGTAAATATTAAGCAACTTAATTGCAACAAAAATAACACTATATATGAATTTATTCTCTACGCAATGACAATTTTAATTTTTTGATTTAAGTTTTTTAAACATGAATAAAAAATTGTGAATATTCACTTGTTTTTATGTTCGTAAAAATCATAAGAAATAACGAAAACAAAGAGCAAATTGAAAAAAATAAACGTGTTTTTCATAAACTAATGGACAGGCTTTTCAATTTTATTGATATTAATCTATTTTTAATTTATTAATTAGGAGATTTTATAGACAAACAAATGCGCAACAATCATTTTGCGCGCTAGCGTATAGCTCGACACTCAGAGCAGCTAGCGCACTGGTTTTGGTCCCAAGTTTTAGATTTCAATTAGATTTGCGAGTCACAAGTACAAATCAAAATATTTAACCAGTTTTAGTGAGTGAAAAACTTTATTTAATAAAAAGAAATCAGAATATCGGCTAAAACACGCGTAAAAGCTAGCATGAAATATTAAATATTATTATGGAAAGATCGTATCAGCAGCAGTGACGTATTTACCTTAGTGCATAGAGGGAGATCGCCCGGGGCGGCTGATCCCAGAGGGGCGGCGTATAAAAAATATTTTGGTACAATAAAATCACGCAAGTCTGTTTATTATTCGTTTAACATTTTTATGATACTCTGTACGTACGAGTTACATAAATATGTGTAATTAGGTATTGGGCCCGTATTCTCGAGTTCACTCGACTTTTTTTTCGTTCGACTTACTAGTAAGTAACTAAGTTATTCCCTTAAATTTCGAACACAACGAAAATAGCGTATTTTTTAATCTCGATTCGACTTTTCGATCGTAAAATATCGAATGAAAATTTTATTTGTTTGTTTATGTTTTAATATACATAATTTTTTTTTCAAAATGTTGTAGGGAATTTTATAGCGAACAACTTTTATTTGGGACTTCACAGTCACCCATTTTTAGGGTTCCGTAGAAAACTAGGAACCCTTATAGTTTCGCCATGTCCGTCAAATGAAATTTGGTATATGAATGAAGACTGAAAACCCAAAAACAGAAATGATAAGATTTTTGAAAAAAAAATTTTTTTTGGACCCACTGTCCACAGACTGAAACGTATATTAAAAAAAAATGTTTCACTTAATCCATTAAGTAGGCTGTCTTTAGATAGGTCTCCTAAAATGCAATAAAATTTTTTTTATGACATTTTGATTTTAACCCTTCAGTCACGATATATTTACGTTCAAAGTCATGATCAGAGCGTCCCCTCCCTCTATTTTCTAAACTATCAATATAAAAAATCTGAAAAAAAGTGAGAATGTAGTTTTTAATTAGTACTTTCACTGAACATTATAACGAACACTGTCAATTTTTTTTAAGACCCCCTCCCATAGACTGAAAAGTGAACTAACATTTTTGTTTCTCCCCTTCTACTTGAATGTAGATTTTAGTTAGAACTTTTAATGAAAATTATAACGAACACTGAGCTAGAATAGTTTATAAAAAAGTTTTTATAAATCATAATGACTACGGAATCCTATCATGTGCGTGCCAACACGCACTTGGCCGTTTTATTTCATTATTGTTTTTACTAAAAAATTATTAACTTATAGTCCAATTAAATTAGATTTTTAAATAGATTTTATATTTTTACTAAAATATCAAGAATGTAAGGCTATAGCACCCGAAAAATACAGGAAACAAAATTTGAGTACTGGTTATACTTACATCATCGATGCAGCGAAAACGATGTAAGATAGAGCAAACATGAACAGAGCAAATTTTATTCTATTCTATAAGAAAGGTACTTTTTAAAATATTTTTAAAAAGTCCAAAAAGCATTTTACTTTGGGAAGCTAAATAAGCTATCTCTGTTGGTTTGTGGCTTCAATAATTATATTTATTTTATTCATTGTTAATTTAATCCATATTTTTTTCAGTTAATATGATAAACAAATGTAATAACTCTTAGAGAGTGGAAATAGCTATACATCTGGAAGAATTGATTATCACCCATATTTATTATATTTTTTACCTGTTTTAATCAATATTATACATCCTTAAAATTTCCGTTACTTAAGATTCGGTATAAATTGAATATTCAACAATATTTTTTATAAAAATAAATTCTAATTAAATTTTAAAATTCCAAAATGATAAAATAAAATAGAATTGTACTTTGTTCATATTTCAATAATGATTTCAATCATTTTTTACCTCAAAAAAATTTAAATCATCGAAAAACAGATGTTATAAATAAAATTATACATAAATTAATTTTAAAAAATAATGGATGGTTATTTTTATTACAACTATTACTCAGAGTAAGTTTTGATAACCGGATTAACTTTTATGTTATTTGAGAAGAAATACACACATGCGAATATTTACGTTGGCTAAATTTAATCCACTAGCAGTAATATTTTACGTGTCCTAATCACTGATCTTTCCAAAGCTATGGTGTAATAAATAGACGCGACGAATAATTCATCTGCGTATCGTATGATGGAAATAATAAATCTACGTGATCTAAATATGTACATACACGCACAAAAATATAAACTATATATATTCTAGAAATTTTTTGCCATCTTGTATTAAAGGGTACGCGTCAACTCGGCGCATCCAACTCGGCGATGGTCAATCGGCGACGGTCAACTCGGCGCCGGTCAACTCGGCGATGGCCAAACTCGGCGACGGTCAACTCGGCGATAAAAATTAATATTAGTAAATATATTTTTAACTAAAATTTGCCCGCGGGTTCATCCGCGTGTATTATGTATAATTTTTTATCGATCCGTATTTTAACGCGAGGGATGGGGGTATGGATGAAAAAATGTAATGCTTATTTTTTTATTAAATACTATCTATACATAAAAGTAAACAGTGTCATGCAAATACTTTACATTACTTGATTAGTTGTTTTAATTAGTGGCCATTTCTATATTTTTAATCGAACTATATAATTTTGAACTAGCCGCCTATTTTTTATCTACAATCTTTGATTTGTGACGTTTTTTTTTTTTAATTTAAAATCTACATATTATAATTTGCAACAATCATTTTTTTGAAATTAAACTTATATTTCAGATTATACAAAATTATGAAAAAACGATGAATATAGCATATAATTTAATAGTAATTTCAAAAACGTATTTAGTTTTAAAGAAATTTGGTGACAAATTTTCTCATTGTTATAAAATAACAAAAAAATGTGCTTTTTTTTATTCAAATTGAACAATTAACTATTACAGCTGCTTAATATTTAATTGTTTACAAAAAGTTGCATTCAGATATAACAAACATTATAAAAAATGCTAACTCTACCAATATATTTGTATTTGATAAATACGGAGAGTCTGGGAGTCCTCTGTCAAAAACTCTGAAAATCACGTGTTGATGTGTTAAAATAGAGTAGAGTATGCTGTATCTATGTTAATATATTATTTAGTGCATAGACAGAAATTCATAAACCTAACCTAACCTACCTGAAAACGAACCAATCTATCTGGACTACTCTAACTTAAACTAAATTATTAAATATAACACAGCTAAACGTGGCCAGTTGTTTTATAAAATGCGTGATTTATAAAAGTTGGAAACCCTAGTCACGCATGCGCGTCAACTTTATTCTGAATAACTATATACGTGATTTTTCACAAATCTGACAGAGGACCCCCAGACTCTCCGTA
Source organism: Sialis fuliginosa (assembly GCA_961205875.1). Taxonomy (NCBI): domain Eukaryota; kingdom Metazoa; phylum Arthropoda; class Insecta; order Megaloptera; family Sialidae; genus Sialis; species Sialis fuliginosa. The sequence continues at coordinate 34,109,497 of OY540811.1, forward strand.
TTAGCTTTGTATTTTTTGGCAGAAATACTGTTATAATTTTTTTTATTTAAAAAATAAGCATTAATTTTTTCCATTCGTGCTTCATACCACCATTCCTTCCGTTAAAATACGGGCCGATAAAACTATTTTATACATAATACACGCGGGTGAAGCCGCGGGCAAATTCTAGTTGAAAAATATATTTACTAATAATTATTATTATCGCCGAGTTGACCGTCGCCGAGTTGACCATCGCCGAGTTGGATGCGCCGAGTTAACCTGTCCCGTGTATTAAACGTATGCAAATTTAATACATTAATTTAAATTTTAAGAATACCGTGAAAACTGTAAAATGCAATGAAATGTTGATAATACTTGAAATAATTTGAAAAAATAAATATTTTGGGATGTCACACGATTTTGATGATTTTGAAATGAGACCGTCCTAATGCCAAACACAACCAAGTTTCATTAATATGGGTTCAGTGGTTCATGAGTTATGTGTGAAAGATCAATTTAAAACATCTGCCAAGTAAATGCACAGTGCTTCCTCGTGCTAAATTCACAAAAACCGATAGTGTTCAGATAAATTGCCTGGCATTGGTTAACCATTTAATTTTTATACAAATTTTACTAAAAACTCTTAGTTCGAAATTTTTCTTAAAACGCACATGAATATTTTTTCATATATTTTTAATTTTTAACAATTTCAATCTAAATCTAAATTTATGCAAATGTCAAAATGACATTTAAAACGTCAAAGTGACATTTAAAACGCCAAAGTGACATTTAAAACGTCAAAATGACATTTAATATATCCAATCAAATATCAATTTAGAAAAACAAAACACGAATTTTAAAAATAAATTGAGATAAATCTTTGTAAGGGAATATTTTACAACAAACGTAGTAGACCCATATCATAGGAAATTGAATGCTCTACAAAAAATATTCTATAAAATTTTCTCGTAACATGTATCGTTCTTGAGATATCTTGAAAAAAGAAATATTTTGGGGTGTCACCCCTTCCCCTTAACCACGATTTTGATGATTTTGAAATGGGACCGTCCTCAAACCAAACTCAACCATCCAACCAAGTTTCAATCATATCGGTTCAGTGGTTCATGAGTTATGCGTGTGACAAGGATTCAGGGGACGGACGGACGGATGGACGGACGGACGGACGGACACACGGACAGACAGACTGACACGGAACGAAAAGTGTTTGTCTTGACGTGAAACGGATAAATCAATTTAAAATTTTGAAATTGGAGAACTTTTTTTTTGTCCCAATCTGAAACGATCACATAGCTTCTCGTATCTTCGATATTGCGAGGAAGCAAAATTTTGAAATCGGAGAACAATTTTGCTTCCTCGCAATATCGAAGATACGAAAAGCTTTGTGATCGTTTCAGATTGAGACAAAAAAAATGAATTCAAAATTTTAAATTGATCTAACCGTTTCACGTCAAAAACTTTTCGTTCCATGTCTGTCTGTCCGTCTGTCCGTCTGTCCCCTGAATCCTTGTCACACGCATAACTCATGAACCACTGAACCGATATTAATGAAACTTGGTTGGATGGTTGGGTCTGTCTTGAGGACGGTCCCATTTAAAAATCATCAAAATCATGTGTAAGGGGGAGGGGTGACATCCCAAAATATTTATTTTTTCAAGATATCTCAAGAACGACACATTTTACGTGAAAATTTTATAGAATCTTTTTTGTAGAGTATTAAATTTTATAGATTATAGATCTACAACGTTTATTGTAAAATTTATATTAAAAATATTTATCTCATTTTGCTTTAAAAATTCTTCATTTGTTTTTTTAAATTGATATTTTCTGTGACATGTTAAATGTCATGTTGACGTTTTAAATGTCATTTTGACGTTTGCATAAATTTAGATTTAGATTGAAATTGTCAAAAAATTTAAAATACCGGGTGTTTTTTTTAACCTGAAACTTTCAAATATCTCGAAAAATAAGCACTCTACGGAAAAGATGTCAATAATCAAAATTTAATCGTTCCGCGGGGGAAATACATTAGTGCAAAAAAATAGTCCCCCACCCCCCTCTTTGTAGGTTGAGGAGGGGGTATCTTTAAATCTTAAATAGGAACCTAAATTTTTTATTGCAGATACGGATTCTACGGCTAAAAGTACGTACGATTTGACTGAACTATTTTGTTCGATTCATCATAGATGGCGCTGTAATCAACAAAATTCAATTTTTTTCGATTTCTTCTAACAACGGGACAACCAGATATCAGATGCACCAATTTGTTTAAAAAAAATAGGGTTGTAGTAGTGGCATAGACAAACATACACACCAAGCCGGTTGACCGGAAACTCGTAAACAACCGAGAAAAAAATTATGAAAATCCTCTGTAAATTCGCATAACTTATGTATCAATTCAGTTGAAAACTAGCCCATCACGTAACTGTAGACGGTGGTTTGCGATACGGACCGACAACAGAGAATGGCTTTGTTGTTCCTCGGTGCGATCGATTTTTTTTTTTTAATTTTTCCGTTTTTTTTTTTGTTTTATTATGAATTTTGTTTCGTCGATTACAGCGCCATCTATTATGAATCGAACAAAATAGTTCAGTCAAATTGTACGTATTTTTAGCCGTAGAATCCTTATCTGCAATAAAAAATTGAGGTTCCTATTTAAGATTCAAAGATACCCCCTCCCCAACCTACAAAGAGGGGGGTGGGGGACTATTTTTTTGCACTAATGTATTTCCCCCGCGGAACGATTAAATTTTGATTATTGACATTTTTTCCGTAGAGTGCTTATTTTTCGAGATATTTGAAAGTTTCAGGTTAAAAAAAACACCCGGTATACGAAAAAATAATCAGGTGCGTTTTAAGAAAAATTTCGAACTAATGTTTTTTAATAAAATTGTATAAAAATTAAATGGTTAACCAATTCCAGGCAATTTATAATTTACTAGCTGGGACCACGCGGCTTCGCTCGCGTGGACTACGGAATTATTGTTTAGGATTTAAAAAATATATAGTTGAATAAATTACAAACACGATTAGTTATTAATGTAATAAAAACCAAATAACACTTAAATTACCTACCTAACAAAAACGAATCAGAATAAAAAGTAAAAATAATTTTTGTTCTATTTAAATTTAAAAGTTAATTATTGAAAACAAAATAAACAATTGACAATCAATAGAATACCGGCCTGTTCTTCCCAGCGTGTTGGCATGTTCCCTCGCCGCTCCCCGCGCACGGTCACAATCGCGCGAATAATATGTTCTAATATGTATATTTCGATATTTTCTAAACTATACGACCAAATTGGATGCTGTAAATGGCAAATTATATCTACATTAAGTACTTATGACGATGAAATCATTTATTTTGATAAGGATTAATGTTTTGCAGGTCATAAGTCCATGTAAACAGAACCCAAATATTTTATGTTTTCTTTGTAACATAAAAGCAGTCATTGTGGCTTAAATATAAAAGTTAGACATATCGTGTCTCTGACTTTATTGTAGAACTTTTGATTCTACACAATTCTTTAATACATTATTTTGTTCTATATTGAACGGTTTAGGCAGCGTATTACAAAACAGCGCGCCGACGGCAAAATTTTTTCCGACTTGATTTACTATTATCGTCACTGCTTAGTTGTTATGTTACATAACGTAAAAAAATATAGCCTATAACCTGGCCAGAGAACGTACCTATGAATTAAAAAAAAACCATGTAAATCGGATAAGTGGTTCTCGAGTGATAAGGTAACTAACGGACAGACAGACAGACAGAGAGACGTTGAGCTTTATATATATTAAGGATAAACACTACCGGTTTTTATTTAAATTGTTCAATAATTAACTACCTTTGGTGAATTTAGCACGAGGAAGCACTGTACATTTACTTGGCAGATGTTTTTTATTTCATTTTAAAACGATCACAGAGCTTCTCGTATCTTCGATATTGCGAGGAAGCAAAATTAAAAACGAATATCAATTCAGCTATCCTAGACTAACTAACAATAAGTATAGGTACCTACTAGCTAGCATTCGTTATCGGAATAGAATACATTTGAATGTGCATCTAACAAAAAGCGCCGTTGTAGTTTATTGTAAGTACGTGAAGCACAGAACCAATGTGGCCGCTTATTGAGCTTGTCTCGCTAGAGTTAATGACGTCATAAACACAGCGTTTGCCATAATGTACCATCGTATAATATAATTTGCTCGAAGACATGTTGTAATATAATTTACTGTAATGTACCTAAACTAGCAAAATTTCTCTGAATGTTATTTTAATAAAGTACGTGCTTTGTAGTTTTAAAATAACGGAGTATACAATTTTCATAATAATGTTATTGTTACTGAATTATGTATTTTTGTATGTTTTGTCGTTCAGACGTTTATTTATAAGTAAAATATGGGGTTGCATATGCAATAAGTAAATTGAAAAAATTAAAATAAGGTCATTTAAAAAACAGCCGAGAAAATCAATGTTTTATAAATACACTTACATTTTTCTAAAATAATATTTCAACGTTCAAGTAGGTACCCATTAGCCAATTGACAAACATAGAATTTGTTTATTTTTGTAACAGAGGCTCTAGTTTTAAATAAGACTAGCGCATTAGACCCGGTGTTACCCGGGTTAATATCCACAAAATCATAGCGGTCTAAAATATTCAACACACGGTTCACCGCGAATTTTTTTTTTCTGAGTTCATGAAAACACAAAATATCCCTACTTTACCTATTTATTTAGTGAAAACCTGAATAAAATAATGATAAATAGGTTAGCAACAATCATAATCAATTTAGAATATTTTACCTTTCTAGAAAGTGAAATGTTACAATTTTCATATTACAAAATATTCAATTGTTAACATGAAATAGACGTGATCAGAGTGACCTAAATTAACCCTCCGTTAGGCGCGCGGACTACATGGGTAAGCCACTATTTTAAATACTGTATTTGATTCGCTAGGTATACACTACAACTAACTAACTAAGAATATATAAGGAAGTGTTTTTAATAGCTACTCAAAAGGGCACATTTGTAAATAATGTATAAGTATTAGTAGTAATATTTTTTAAAAGAGTAGTTTACGTACCTATGTAATCCGCGCACCTAACAGAGGGTTAATAAAACATTCAAACCGTAATTATAGAATTCTTTATTTAATGGCTACTATGTTTTTCTTTATTCTGTGGTTTTTATTTTTTTATATAAATGACAGTTGTATGCATGGAAACAAAACATGACTTGATAAAAAATTTTTTAGTCTTTTGATGTTAAATCTTAGGTTTTCATAAAATATGCACAGAAAAATGATCAAACATTGAGTGAAAACTCATACAAACGAACATTCATTTTTATATATAGAGATATAAATAAACTTTACTTTATTGTTATTTTTATTTTTACCTTTTTCTTATTGATTTTGGAGTTAAGGTAGGTTCCATACGGCTTTTATGTATTTTTAATTTAATAATGTAAATATTATAAATGCTATGTTATTTTATTTTTTTGTTAATTTATATTGCATTGAATATTTTTTTTACATAAAATTATTATATTTTACTATTGTGATGGTTCGTACACCGGATACAAATGTTGGATGTATATTTTGTCTCCAAATCAGTCGGGGCAGAATTTAACGAACGGTACGGTTGGGGTATGGAAAAAATGTTTAAATTATCTATTATAAATTGAAAGAAATATTATATAATACTAGTGGACCCGTCCCGGCTTTGCACGGGAGTTAATATTTCACCCCCTGTCACGTATAAGCAAATAATTTGTTTAAAATTTAGACCATAAATACACATTTTCGTAAATATCCCGACTCCAGTGCCATCTACTGGGTCCATTTTTTGTAAAAGTATTTCTTTCCACGTAACTAATTTATAGTTTGAATATAAACCAAATAGGGTCATAAATAAACATTTTCGTAATTATCTCGACCCCAGTGCCACCTACTGAGTCCAAAAAACTATAAACTTATCGGAGCACCAAACGAATATGTAAATATGGCTTCGATACGTCCAGTGGTTTAGGTCTGATGAGATCACATACATACACACTAACGTTTTTATATATTAAGAACATTATATTGCTTTTTTTCATAAAAATATAATTTTTTTACTCAAACAGTAAACAGGTTTTCATTAACAATTTTACTAGACCGAAATAATTAACTACAGCCAAATGACCAAATAAACATCTTGTTATTATTATTATTATTATTATGTTCATCATAATACAATAAATCATTTTAGTTAAATAGTTATTCAAATTTCATCCGTAATTAGCGTAAAATTATGTCTAGAGATAAGCACTCAAAACAATGTTATAATTATATTTGTACAGTGGATCAAAACATGCATGTATGAATAACAAATACGAATCGTAAAATAATCACTTTGGTATTAATTGAATATGTTTTCAAACAAATGTCTGTATTATAATAACATACAATATATTTATTGTGTTATTTATATTATAGTATTTGTCAGCGTTTCAATCAATGTTTTGATTTAATTGAGTTATTTCAATTAAATTACTATTTTTAATCAACTTATTTCATTTTGACTGTAATAGATATACTCACAATCAGTGATGGATTTATAATAAGGCATCACAAAAAGAGATTACTTTTCTCCCAGTTAGAACTATTTCACTTATTAGACTTCTGATTAACAATTATATGATTAGAAATTCCCCTCCAAGACTACAGTAAACTTGCAACAGACAGGGCTCGAACAAAATGGCAAACATGGTTCCTAAGCACCAGCCAAGAAAAGGGTCATCAATATTCATTGAAACAAAAAACACTCCAGTCTAAGCCATGGTTTCAAAAAATCAAATTAGAAAGAAAATGGGTATCCACTCTATGCAGAATTCGATTGAACCATTGCAGCACCCCAGCTCATCTGTACAAAATTGGTTGTAAAGATTCTCCATTGTGTGATTGTGACAATCAATCTCAGGGGGATGTTAATCACACGATACTAGAGTGTCAAAAATACCCCAACTACAGAGAAGAAATGATCCGAAAAATCGAAAAAAATAACACCCCTCTTCCACTCAACATAAATACAATTTTAGCCAAAGAAAAAAACTTAAAAGAAGTAATCAAGTTTCTAAAACAGAACAACCTAACGATGTAACTAATATAATATTATTAATATTCATATATGTTAACACTCCTAATGTGTCGCCCCAATACGTTACCTATGATTCATGGTCTTCATGTTCGTCTTATACCTAAATGCTTTGATCGACCCAAAGCTAATCCTTTCCATCTCAGTGTCCATGTGTTTAGGGATAGTATTAAAAAATAAAAATAAAAAAAAATAAAATAAAAAAATAAAAAGAGATATATATATACAAAATACAAAAACAATGTTAGTTAACCACACAACGGCTGTCTAAAGTACCAGTCGGGTCCAAAGACATTTACATTTTAATAAAAAAAAAAAAACAATTATATGTTTGCACAGGATTTATAGCTGTTAGGATCACTTCGTTATGGTTTAAGCACTTTTTAATGATAAGAATTATTATAAAAACTTATTACAATTTGAAAATCGAGGTGAAAACAATATTTCCTATTAATTGAGATGTTATTGCTAATAATAATAATAATAAATAAATAAAGAGATGTTACACATATTATCCATGTACCACATACTATTTATTTAAATTCAAGTTTATGATGTATTTTATGGGAAATTTCGCATATTGGTAGTCAATCAAAAAACAAATGAATCCCTCGCCATTGTAGTACAAGAACATTAGGTTTTCGCAAGGAGCTAAATTTTTGTATACACTTTTGTCTTTATAAATAAGGTACCAAAAGTCCCCAACAATCCCATGCGAGCATACTTTTTTACAGCCCACAAAAGGTGCTAACAATTAATTTTAAGTAAATATATCTGTATCTATTGGTTCTATGACTAAAATAGTTATTATCAAATATAAAGTTTAAAAAATTACCTACAATAAAGATCTTACATCTTTTTTCGTACAAGCAATCGTTTTCCCTTATAAAGAGGGTATTCTTATTTCTATAAATGTGAAAATATCAAACATTATCAAACGGTAAGTTAGCATTAATGTTTGGAAACCACTGCATAACTGCACTTTGTATTTTAATTTCTGGCGCATACATGAAAAATTGATGAGACTATTTGACTAATTGTAAGTACCTTGATTGTTTGCAATAATCATCCCCACATTGATGGTAATTATGACAAATTCTCTACTTCATGTATTGAATGCAAAACGTTTAAAATGTCGGAAATAGCTGTTACGTTCATTTACCAAACAACTGATATGGTATTTGAAACTTCACAACATCGTTGTTTTCTGATTTTTTGTATTCGTTTACTGTGTTTTTAACTTTTGTTTTTAAAATGGTTTCAATGCTCGATTAGTGTACTTTTCAATTAGCGACTAAAATCATTATTTACATTTCATATTTTGTATCATAAATCAAAAAGACCGAAATAAATCTATCAAGTTATCTATACTAACGAAAAATAAAGCAAATTATTAAAATTTTATTATTTAGAGTAAGCGTTAATCAAAATAACTCCTTAAATAAAAAACTTATTGCAAAAGTAATAAACTTTCACATAGCTCAGGGCTGGCCAACCCGCGGTCCGCGGCCACATATGAAGAAATTATGATTTTTAATGTTTATTTTAAGTATCAGGTGTATCAGAATGACTGATTTTGGTTTTAATTTCCCATTGATTTCTTTAAAATATTGTTCTATTTATGTGATTTAACTAATTCATATTAATTGATAATTCTGTTTGATAATATAACAAAAAATTGAAATATTTTTGTGAATAAATAAAACCATTATTTATTAATATTTTAAATACTTGATACCATACAGAAATATTTTGTTGTCGATTAAATTTTTTTTTAATTTACTATAATTGAACACTTGCTTGTTTTTCCCCTCTGATCCATGCGATCATACAGACAAATGGCAACTCTTTATCTGTGACGGGGCAAAATATTGAGATTTCGCTATTTATTTATTACAAAATCGTAAATATCTCAGTTTCTATGCGAGGTAATGACTAATTTTTTCTCTAAAACTCCTACACTTATGTAGAATTTTTCGCACCGGATCGAATAATATCAATCACTACCCTTTATCTGTGACAGGTGGCGAAATATTGAAGGTCAGCATATGTATAACATCATATGAAAGTAACCGTACATTTTTTATGCTAATACATTTAAGAGTTAAAGGATGGGTAGGGGGGTAAAAGTCATTATATTATAAAATTGATTATATAAGTTATTGGCTTTTTATTTATTGCATGATTATTAGTTCCGGAGATATAAGATTTCATAGTGTGACATATTTTCGTTACATTCGTGTAGTATTCTACTTAAAAAATTGATTAGAAAAAAATTCAAAACCGGAAAATCAAATTTTTTTTACAAAGTTTCTTATTTATGTGCGCCCCTCGGAAAATTTTAGGTCGTCAATGCGGCCCGCGGTGATATTTGGGTTGGCCAGGCCTAACATAGCTTATTAAGTTCACTTTATAACATTGCGATATAACTTGCCTAGCTATTTGCCATCTGGCATATTTTTATATATTTTTAAAAACATACCGCATAAATATAACAGTAACAAAATATGCTCAGTCTTTTCTAAACGTGGATTACATATCGACGGAGTAATTATAATAGGTCGTAACCCACATTAAGAAAATTTTACAGGAAATGATAAACACCGATACGGTTAGTGATCACGCTATTGTAAAATCAAGCGTTTTTGAAATACTTACAAGGGAACCTTTTCATGTGGCATATTCAGATCGAGTTTAAATTTTGTATATAGTTAGAGGGGGTCATGGCTAGTAAGCAAAAAATTATCTTAGCTGCGGTAAAACGATTTAAGGGGGTGAAACACCCCTATGAAAATGTGCAAAATAATCATATAATTCAAATAGCTCTGAAACTAATGAAGATTTAAAAAAAACTATAATACGAAATTTTTATGATTTTTTGTGCTCTTTCAAATGACAACAGTAGAAATTCAAAAAAATGAAACCGTTAATCCCCACCTCCCACCCACCCCATTATTTATTTTAATTTTTTTTCTATTAACTAAAATGAATTGTAATATACAATAACAATTCAAATATATAAGACATATTTCACACAAAATTTTTTAACCCTGTCATTTGTCAAAATTCAAATTTTAATTTAATTTGAAACTGGATTAAATTCACATAGAGTAATTTTTAAATGGGCTAATGCAAGAAACAAACATAATTAATGACAATTTTAACCGGCTGTTTACTAGACTAACATGCACTAAAAATCTCTTTACTGGATTTTAGGGGTCCTGAAATGTAAATATCCTTCTAAATTGGTAACTTTAACTCTAGTCAATACTTTTCTTATCTCTACCGCAATAAAAAATTAAAATTAATATTTTTCAAAATATGATAATGTGACGATGAAAGGGTTAAAAAATTTGTGTGAAATATGTCTTATATATTTGAATTATTATTGTATATTACAATTCATTTTAGTTAATAGAAAAAGAAATAATGGAGTGGGTGGGGGGTTTGGATTAACGGTTTCATTTTTTTGAATTTCTACTGTTGTCATTTGAAAGAGCACAAAAAATCATAAAAATTTCATATTATAGACTTTTTAAAATCTTATTTAGTTTCAGAGTTATTTGAAATATATGATTATTTTGCACATTATCATAGGGGTGTTTCACTCCCTTAAACTGTTTTACCACAGTTCAGATAATTTTTTTCTTACTTACCCTGACCCCCTCTAACTATATATAAAATTTAAACTTGATCCGAATATGCCACTTGAAAAGGTTCTCTTGTTAGTTTGATTCTTGCGGTACTATGCTAACGCTACTATGTAGTGAGTGCCATTCTCTGACAGCTTTTACGACATTTCTCTATCATAATTTCATTGTCTGAGTGTTTTTAAGATCGCTAATGACGATTTTGACATTAGTTTAACAAGATTCAGAATGGCAAATACAAAAGGTGGACAAATTCATAGAAGTTTCAAGAACTTTATTTAACGTCACTCGCGAAGTTTATTAGATTCATGATTATGATTTTGGCAACAGTTATATCAATCTATGTAGAGGTGGCGGATGAAAAATTCAATATGACACATTCAAATGGCAGAAACTGAGCAATATCAGTGGGCAATCATCTTAACACTCTTCTTTCAAATGACGGAAACAATAAGCAAATCACGAAATTTTAAGAAATTGAACCTTATGAAGTAGGATTATTTTTAATGTTTCCAATTATAGAATTTAGCGTACATATAGTGGTCGGGTATAGTACCACTATTTTGTATTCACTAGCTGGGCAGGTAAACCTTTCCATTGCCTTCAGTTTCCGCCATTTAGATGTATCATATTGAATTTTTCATCCGCCACCTCTATAAACTTCGCAAGTGGTGTTAAATAAAGTTTTTGAAACTCCTGCGATTTTGTTCACCATTTTGTATTTGCCATTCTGAATCTCGTTAAACTAATGTCAAAATCATCATTAGCAATCTCAAAAACACGCAGACAATGAAATTATGATAGAGAAATGTAAAAGCTGTAAGAGAATAATGACGCGCATGAGTAGCGTTAGGTTAACATTGTGCTAAATGATGTTAAACTTTCTAACGCGTTTTCTAATTTGAAAACGCCTTGTTAGCCAAAATAAAAAAAAACACGTGTTTAATATTTTTCGATGTATTACGTGTTTGCAAAGTTTCAAGAATATCGGCGAAAGGCATTTGAGTAGTGTTACTTATAAGTCGAGCTGCTGAATCGCCAGGGTCTAATAATTTTATTTCAACTAAAAACTTATTTGCGAAAATTTTATGAGGAACAACTTTTTACCGAATGTAACCGTTCGATTCGGAAGAGTTTGCCAGGATCATACAATAATTTTATCCGAGGAATATGCTTACTTAATAATTTTCATAATAACACAATAGATAAATTTACGAATTTTTACTGCTCCATATAATACAATATAATAAATAAATATTTAATTTAATATTAAACTGAAATATTTACACAAAACATATCTATAATTATAGTATGTAAAATACGGTTATACAAATAAAACTCTTCAAGGAATTCTACAAAAATATATATAACAGAAATCTAAATTTCACAGAAACTTATAAAGGTAACAATACCTATAATTCGATTGTTTTTGTAACTCTTACGGCTGTTGATTTTATCTTTTTGTATTCAACCCTCATCCAAAGACTTTTTCACAAACAAAAGAAAGCAGATACGAACTGTAATACTGTTAAAAAATTAAGGAGGGCTACAAATTTTTTTAAAATTATTTATCAAATATTTTACTCCATATGTGACAGAATTCAGGACTGTCATATCAATCTTTAAGAATAAATTTAAAAAAAATATATTTTAAGTAAAAAACTTTATATGAACATGTGTCCGAAAAAAATTCGTGAAGGAGTTACAGACCCTCAAATATTTTGCGTAAAATTAGTTTTTATTTAATATCGTGAGAACAGTAATGAAATTTGATATAGGGTTTAGTATTAATAAGTGTTATTGATTTCCTGTATCAACCAATATAAAATTTGACTAGGATTGTATGGTGCCAGTGGACCCGTCGATTTTTATCTAGAATTTTTTGTTCCTTAATTTTTTCAGAAATGGGTATAGATAATAGATAACATGATACAAAAGTATACTTTATTTATTTGTCATAAGATAAACAGTTTACGATTCAAAGAAAGGGCTACAGAATTTTACTTAATACGGATGCTTCAAATTACACAAAATAAGTTAATTTTTGTCTATACTTAAAAATAAAAAAAAATAAAAAATAAGTAATTTTTTTTATATATATTTTTTTATATGATAATATAATAGTAGTGACGTTAAATATAAATAAAAACAAACTTGTTTGTTTAAACGTCAAAATTTATTTTATTCTGTGAATCGAAAGCTTGCGTTTACCTCTTCTTAAATAAATTTTGACGTTTAAACAAACAAGTTTGTTTTTATTTTTATACTTATATGTATATTAACAAAAATGTTTACGGACATTGAACTGTTGAATTATACAGGGTCATATCAGGTGAACAGTTGATCGAGAAAAATATTTCAAGAAAAAAAGTTCATAAACATGTGCCCGGAAATTCTTCGCGAGAGAACTACAATCTCTCAAATATTTTGTCTAAAATTAGTTTTTATTTAATATTTTGAGAATCCATTGTGAAACAGTTATGAAATTTTATAATCGGTTTAGTATTAAGCACGTATTAATACTAAACCGATTATAAAAAGAAAGATGAAGTGAAAATATTGAAATCGAAGAACAATTTTTCTTTAAAAAATGATCGCACAGCTTTTCGAATTTTTTATAACAAAGATACAACGCATTTTATTCATTATTGAATAAAAATCACAATTGCCATGGAAAACTAAAATATATTTGTTAGTCGAGGCGTCAGCAAAAACTACAACAATCACTCGAGTGCAATATTAAAAAGTCAAGTAAGCTTTGGAAAAAAGAATGGTTGATGTTTAAAATTTTTATATTTATTAAAATTCGTTGCTTATTTTGTTAATGTATAACAGCAATGCTGGCTTTAGGGAGGGGGGCTGGGCGACTGCTCTGGGTTCCAGTTCAGAAGGGGCGACGGACGGCCACATGGAAAAAACTGATTTTTTTAGGAAAAAAATTAAGAACATAAACTAGATATATATGTATATTCTCATAAAGTTTTTTACTTAAAATATTTTTCTCAATTTACTATTTAAGTCTGGTACGACAGTGCTGTATAATCTAAATAGTGATAAATTATGCGACAAACTACCGGTCAATACAAAATACCAATATAAGTTTTCCAGTCAGTCCCTGTTATCACCAACACACCGATCTACGGTGTCACTCACCTCGTGTCGGTCACAACAGATTACAACAATTACACACCCAGAGCTACACATACGTATCTACGGCGGTATCGGTGGCACAGCATCCGTGTCGTCCAATGACAAACGACGCGCGCGTAACGTCTCAGTTATCTGCCGATAAATCAGTGTGCGCTTATTGGTGTCGTTACCGGCTGTCAGCGGATACAGTGCGCGGCGGCGGCGGCGGTGTGCTCTCACGTCGCACCATATGTGAGATGTGTGCGTCAGTCAGTGGCGTGCCTACTTTTAAATAATTACACAGCACAGGCCTATAAAATATCGGTATGGAGATCCATACATGACTTCCATGTTCTTTCTATCTTTTTAAATAATTTTTAAATATACATTTTTTTAAATATTTTATTTATATAACCTACTACTATGTATAAATAATATTTATTTTTGGGGGAAATGTTTGTCATAGTGAGTACTCCAGACTTCACCAAAAAAAAATTTTGTTATGAAATTAAAGCAATTTAAATAATACAATACATTTGGGAGGGGGGGGTTGTATGGAGCATGCCCCAACCCCTAAAAAAAGTAAAAGTTATAAAATAAAAACTAATTAAATAATGCAATAATTTTTTAAGAAAGAAGGGATTATATGGATCGTGCTCCCCCCCATCCCCCACACAAAAAAATACAAAAAATCAAATTAATACAAATTAAAATTTACAAAAAAAAAAGTTGAGGGAGCTTATATGTCTTCATGCCCCCCCTCAAAGCGAAAAAATATGAAAAAGAAAATTTATAATAAAAAAAGTCAATATTCGCATTCGCATTCGCATTCGCGAATGTCGGCCGCTAATATTCGCATTCGCGAATGTTTAAAATCATACATTCGTTACATCACTAATAAATATATATGAGCATTTCTAGTAGTTTTTTAAAAAACAGGGCGCACGTATGTCACCGATTTTGCTCCTATTTTTTTTCTCAAAATACATATCAAAAAAACAAGTTTCCCAAAATCTTTTCTCCCCGCCCCCTTTTTGGCCGAATTACGATTTTTTAAACTTTTGAAATCGAGCGAAATTAGACTTTTTTCGATAGTGCCTTATTTTTCAAAATGTCCCTTATTATGCATGTTATAGGGCTCATTTTCTTCGTTTTTTGTTGATCTTTCATTTGAAATCAGTTTCAGACCCGAATATTCAATTTTGGCCGAATGCGGTACCAAAACATTAAGTTTGATTTTTTTGTAAAAATAGTAGATTTTGAAATTGCCGCCAAATATTTTGGTTTCAACCAAAATACTTCCGGTATAGGTCATTTTATTCAATTTTTTATGTAGTTTCCAAATATTTATACATTTTTTAATTTGGTCAAAAACTTTTAAAGTTACACTTGTTTTAAGATGTCTTATTTTCCAAAAAACGCTATATTCACACCATTCAAACTTTTTTCTCTATACTCCAAATTGCACCAAATTTTGGCAAAAGTTTCCTTTATTTATCCTTAAAACAACCCTCAAAAAACATTTTTTCATATTGAGCTCCTAAGTGAGATATAATTTTTATAAAACACCTAATTACTCGTGTATTAAAGATAAGAATTTACAGGAATTTTCAGTGTTTCTGAAATATCGGGGCTCCTGATAATAGAATAAAAAATATATCACTTAATTCGTTATGAAATTCCCTACAAATCTACATAAGTTTAATTTTTTTATATTAATTACAAAACCTATAAAAAAAAACATCTGCCAAGTAAATGCACAGTGCTTCCTCGTGCTAAATTCACTAAAACCGATAGTGTTCAGATAAATTGCCTGGCATTGGTTAACCATTTAATTTTTATACAAATTTTACTAAAAAATCTTAGTTCGAATTTTTTCTTAAAACGCACCTGAATATTTTTTCATATATTTTTAATTTTTTGACAATTTCAATCTAAATCTAAATTTATGCAAATGTCAAAATGACATTTAAAACGTCAAAGTGACATTTAAAACGCCAAAGTGACATTTAAAACGTCAAAATGACACTTAATATATCCAATCAAATATCAATTTAGAAAAACAAAACACGAATTTTTAAAATTAATTTAGATAAATCTTTGTAAGGGAATATTTTACAACAAACGTAGTAGACCCATATTATAGGAAATTTAATTCTCTACAAAAAATATTCTATAAAATTTTCTCGTAACATGTGTCGTTCTTGAGATATCTTGAAAAAAGAAATATTTTGGGGTGTCACCCCTCCCCCTTACACACGATTTTAATGATTTTGAAATGGGACCGTCCTCAAACCAAACCCAACCGTCCGACCAAGTTTCAATAATATCGGTTCAGTGGTTCATGAGTTATGCGTGTGACAAGGATTCAGGGGACAGACGGACGGACGGACGGACACACGGACACACGGACAGACAGACAGACACGGAACGAAAAGTGTTTGTCTTGACGTGAAACGGATAAATAAATTTAAAATTTTGAAATTGGAGAACTTTTTTTTTGTCTCAATCTGAAACGATCACATAGCTTCTCGTATCTTCGATATTGCGAGGAAGCAATAAAAACCGAGCGAGCGCAAGCGAGCCAGTCTTAAAAATCAGTACACATTAAACAACGAAGTTATGAGACACTATTCATTACATTAAAAGTGTTATTAAATAAATACGAAATCGATGTACAAAGTTTTTATTTATTTGTTGGTTTTGTAATTAATCTAAAAAAATTACACTTATGTAGATTTGTAGGGAATTTCATAACGAATTAAGTGGTATATTTTCAATTCGATTATCAGGAACCCCGATATTTCAGAAACACTGAAAATTCCTGTAAATTCTTAACATTAATACACGAGTAATTAGGTGTTTTATAAAAATTATATCTCACTTAGGAGCTCAATATGAAAAAATGTTTTTGGAGGGTTGTTTAAAGGATAAATAAAGGAAACTTTTGCCAAAATTTGGTACAATTTGGAGTATAGAGAAAAAAGTTTTAATGGTGTGAATATAGCGTTTTTTGGAAAATAAGACATCTAAAAACAAGTGTAACTTTAAAAGTTTTTGACCAAATCAAAAATGTATAAATATTTGGAAACTACATAAAAAATTGAATAAAATGACCTATACCGGAAGTATTTTGGTTGAAACCAAAATATTTGGCGGCAATTTCAAAATCGACTATTTTTACAAAAAATCAAAATTAATGTTTTGGTACCGCATTCGGCCAAAATTGAATATTCGGGTCTGAAACCGATTTCAAATGAAAGATCAACAAAAAACGAAGAAAATGAGCCCTATAACATGCATAATAAGGGACATTTTGAAAAATAAGGTACTATCGAAAAAAGTCTAATTTCGCTCGATTTCAAAAGTTTAAAAAATCGTAATTCGGCCAAAAAAGGGGGCGGGGAGTAAAGATTTTGGGAAACGTGTTTTTTTGATATGTACTTTGAGAAAAAAAAATAGGAGCAAAATCGGTGACATACGTGCAAACTGTTTTTTAAAAAACTACTGGAAATGCTCATATACATATATCGTAATACATAAAAAAACATATATAATTACGACGGTTACAGCTGTTATTGCCATTTGTATATAAATTAGTTTTCTAATGTCCTAATGTCAAAAACATAATACACATTCGTAGAAAAACTATTTTGACAATTTGAATTTAGTTGCATTTGTTTCCATGGCAACATGAATTAATCACGTATTAATTAGTATTTAAAATTCAATTTTTAAGTGTGTTGTTCACCCCTTTTTCCCCAAAAATAATTCAGATCGGTGCATTTTTACGGTAGTTATCGTAAACGAAAAAAAATTCTACATCCAGATACACAGACATACGCACAGCCGCCATGCGGAAATTAACTTTTCTTTAAGTTTTGTTCATTATCTCGGACACGATTTTTCGACGGTATTACAATACTACTATTTCTTTCAGAACATGAAAGTAAAAACGAGTGGTCTGCGCCACGGTGATATTCCTATGTATTTTCACCCGCTGAAACCGAATATGAACTTTTGTATACAGACATACTATTATGGGTACCAAATTTCATCGCACTTCGAATTTGTTCTATTTAAAAATCCCTCCGTTGCCTGTAGGTACTATTAGTAAAACCTAAGATTTAACACCTACAGATTAAAACAGTCGTGTTTTGTTTCCATGATGTTACAACATACTGTCATCCTTAATATATATAAAGCTCAACGTCTGTCTGTCTGTCCGGTAGTTACCTTATCACTCGAGAACCACTTATCCGATGTACGTGTTTTTTTTTTAATTCATAGGTACGTTCTCTGGCCAGGTTATAGGCTATATTTTTTTACGTTAGATAACATAACAACTAAGCAGTGACGATAATAGTAAATCAAGTCGGAAAAAATTTTGCCGTCGGCGCGCTGTTTTGTAATACGCTGCCTAAACCGTTCAATATAGAACAAAATAATGTATTAAAGAATTGTGTAGAATCAAAAGTTCTACAATAAAGTCCGCGACACGATATGTCTAACTTTTATATTTAAGCCACAATGACTGCTTTTATGTTACAAAGAAAACAAAATATTTGGGTTCTGTTTACATGGACTTATGACCTGCAAAACATTAATCCTTATCAAAATAAATGATTTCATCGTCATAAGTACTTAATGTAGATATAATTTGCCATTTACAGCATCCAATTTGGTCGTATAGTTTAGAAAATATCGAAATATACATATTGGAACATATTATTCGCGCGATTGTGATCGTGCGCGGGGAGCGGCGAGGGAACGTGCCAACACGCTGGGCAGAACAGGCCGGTATTCTATTGATTGTCAATTGTTTATTTTGTTTTCAATAATTAACTTTTAAATTTAAATAGAACAAAAATTATTTTTACTTTTTGTTCTGATTCCTTTTTGTTAGGTAGGTAATTTAAGTGTTATTTGGTTTTTATTACATTAATAACTAATCGTGTTTGTTATTAATTCAACTATATATTTTTTAAATCCTAAACAATAATTCCGTAAACAGCGAAGCCGCGTGGGCCCAGCTAGTTTATACATATAAAAACATAGTACCTAGCCATTGAATAAATAATTCTATAATTTACGATTTCAGTATTTTATTAATCTAGGTTACTATGATCACACCTCTTTCAAATATTTTGTCGAACAATTGGTTGATTTTTGACACATGTTAACAATTAAATATTTTGAAATATATTGATGGAAAATTGAAATACATATAAAGAAACATTTCACTTCCAAGAAAGTTAATAATATATCGAAATTAATTATTATGATTATTGCTAACCTATTTATTTATTTTCGATTTTCATACAAATTCTTAGACCTGGTATTTCCTGAGAGTTTGAAAATATAATTTTACGCGATTTTCTCAATAACTACTGAACGGATTTTACTCCGGTTTTCACTAATGGACAGGCTAGGTTTAGATTTATAAAAAACGAGTTCAATGCACTAGTCCTAAATAAAACTGATAAATGAATTAGTTCAGTTTAAAGATTCCGTAATTTGAAAAATGTTTTTATTTATTTCATATATTCCGGTTAAAAAGGACGTAAGAACAACTAAACTGGCGTGTTTGTAACATGCTTTTTAAATATTAAAGTGCCATTTACAGCGACATCCAAGAATTACGCTTCCTTGCTGCCATGAGATCACATATATTTTATTTAAGTTTGTAGAGTGATTTTTTCTCCTACAAGTGTTCTCTTTATTTTTATAATTTCTTATAAAATTGTAATACGTTATACATTCATATTGCTATTTATTTTTAGAATATATAAAAATTCTCACTCCTTTTATTGCTCTTTGTCACATCTTATTGATTTTATATAAATGTCTGCTTATATTCATTTGAATGACTTGATATAAACAAATAAAATGTGTTTATTATGACTATAGTATATAATAAATAAATAAAATACCTTTATTTACATATGATACTTTATATCAGGCCTGGCCAACTCAAATCACTTCACGGGCCGCATTGACGACCTAAAATTTTTTGAGGGCCGCACTTAAAATTTTTTCTTCTAAAAATTGTTCTATAATTTGTTAGATATCTGGCTTTACAATAAATTTCGAACTTATTGAATATTTTTCTGATCATTTTAATTTCTTGAAGTAAAACTACATATTCGGGGGCACAAATGTAAAGAAAATGTGACATATTTTGAAAGCTTAAATCTCCAGAACTAATGATCGTAAAACAATAAATAAAACGCCAATAGATTTATAATAAGAATTTTGAGCCGATTTCTTCTATCTATGTTACCAGTTTATTTGTGTTGACAGATTGGTACACATCTGTTACATAGCAAATGCCGGGTTCTGATTGGTCCATTTGGAAATTTACATGACTACAACTGGCTATAACAGTAACAGATTTTGATAAATCTGGTGGTTAACCTTCCATCCCTCAACCATTAAATATAAGAGCACAAAAAGGTTAAGTTAATCTTCATAGAATTTTTAAACCATCCATATTTCACCCCCTGTCACAAATGAAGGGTCCTAATATAATCACTTGATGCGGCAGGAAAAGTCATGGGGGGGGGGGGTAAAAAAAATTTACCCCGTATCTCACATAGGAGCTGTAATATTTATGATTTTGTATAGTAAAAAAAAAATTATATTTCGTTACCTGTCACAGATGAATTGATCTCATTCGATCAAAAATACTTCAAAATTGTATTTTGTACTAGCGCATTGGACCCAGTGTTATCCGGGTTAATATCCACAAAATCATAGTGATCTAAAATATTCAACATGTCCACCCAACATGCACACCCAAAATGCCCACCCAACATGCCAACAACACGGTTCAAACCTAACCTATCCATTAGTGAAAACAGGAATAAAATCCGTTCAGTAGTTACTGAGAAAATCGTGTTAAATTATATTTTCAAACTCCCAGAAAATACCAAGTCCCATCTTAGAATTTGTATGAAAATAAAAAAGTATATATAAATAAGTTAGCAACAATCATAATCAATTTCGATATTTTACCTTTATTGGAAGTGAAATGTTTTTGTATAAGTATTTCAATTTTTGAAATATTTAATTGTTTACATGTGTCAAAAATCATCCAATTGTTCGGTAAAATATTTGAGAGTCGTAAATAAAATTAAATATTAAAACCGTTATAACGTTATATCACAGTCAATAAAAAGCTTAATAAAATTTGTCTCGGCCTTTTAATCAGTTTGATGGTCAATCTCAATCATTGTTATTCCAATACCCTCTAAAAACCGCACCGAGTTTGCATCTCATGCTAATCACTAGTCGTATGCATGCTGCCCTCTCTTTCAGATCATTGCATTACCTTAATTGTGCATCGTATTTTCAGAAGCAGATACAATTTCGCGTCTGACAGATAATGCCTCTTTTATCGTCAGCAGGCTGATTAAAATGTACGATCTAGAACGTTATTAACGTAAATTTATTAGTGAGATACGGCCCCGAGCGGTCGATCCGGTCTTGCCCTAAGATAACAATGTTGGGGGTGTTGTAGAAGTATTGGCCTTTTTACGACATCCAAAGTAGACTTTATTAAGTAATTACTGAGATAGAGTGGACGTGCTAAGAGCTAATTCTTACCACATTGACAATATTTCAACTTCCCTGAATGATTTAATATGCTTGTAGTTATGTTACTTGTAAAAGTTATGAGCAATTTTACTGGAGCATTCAGCACGCAATAGTCGTAAAAATATTGAAAGCTCCGTAATGTGGTGCCTTGCTTTTTATATATTTAAAAATACGTTTCTTAAAATAACCCTTTATGGGCTTATATGTGATTATGCTTAATTTAAAAGTGGTTTAGATTGCGCAGAATAATAAATATTGTTTTTATTATTTAATTTATTATATTTATGGATTTTACTTGGCAGTGTAAGTACTAAATAAAAGTATATTACTTTTTATTTAAAAAAATTAAGTTATTGTGATTACTTCCGAAAATATTTTTTGAGTTTTCACCAGATGTCCACGTTTTGAGAAGCCCCAACTCATTTTAATTATTTTAAATATTTTTTGTTATAAGTATCCCTATGATAATGTTGATGTTTACATAGGCGTGACGTCAAAATACGCCATGACACCTGCGAGCGTTTTGGCGTCAAATTCATAATTAGTTTTAAAAGGGTCAATTTTTGTGATTAAAATAAGTCTTTTTTTGGAAATAAGAGACATGTAAGATCATCATAAAATAGTTTTTAAAAATTAGGCATCATGCCTATTACAGTAAAACTTCTCCAAACCATCCATGGTTACTAAAAAAAATACGGTCGTTTATGAAAATACCTAGTCTTTTTGCGGAAACATTCTATCAATAAAAAAATATAAGTGGTTTCGTCAAATATAGGTATATATTTAAATATTTAAGGAAGTGACTGGTGCAAGAAGTTTCACTGTATACAGAAAAAAGTATTATTTTATATTTCATCACAATGTAATATAATATAATACTACCAATTCCCCTGTTTAAAACTATAATAGTTTCATTTAGTAAAACCAAATACATGTTAAGTACAATTTTATTAATAGCATTCCTCCGTTATTTATTTTATCTTCGCAAACTTATCGATCGTCCTAACGTAGACATGTTGCTACTAAAATACAAACATTATCACAGCGGCTACCAAACAGTAAGCAGAGCATTGAGGGTTTGTTAAGAAGATCAAAGGAACTCGGAATCTTTCAGAAATAAAATTGAATGAATATTTTAAGATTGCTTTTTAAGTGCAGAACCATTAAAAAAAAGAAAAGAAACTTTCTGTAGCATTTACTTATAAATCTGTATGTATAATAGAGTGTTTGATCATTGAAGTACTGTTGTTGGTTTTAAATTTCTACGCTGTTTGCACGAGGTGCTGTAGGGGGCAAAATCAATTTCAATTGTAACTATTGTTACTGTTGTGAATACTTATAATCTTTAGTGACCTTTTTAAGACCTACTGAAGATAGTTAAACATATTCATCAGATCTCCTTGCAAGTGACGTACCCAGGACTCCTTGTCTCTCCCCACTGTTTACGCTACTGCTCCTTGCGACCAGGGCTACACCTCGTATTATTGTACAGCGTTCACCAGCTTTACTGATGTCAAATAAATGAGTGAATTTTGAGGAAACTATGATTTATTTCTAAAAAAAAAAATTTCATCCATACATTATCTACATTATGGAGATTACATAAAATTAATTCAGTTCAAATTTATCTCCTTTTTCACGAATTGCGAGTTTCATTTGTTTTGAAAAACTTCCACACGAGGCATGGATCATATCTTATGGCATTTAATCCTAAATCTTAATCAGAAGTTTTTTAAATTCATAAATTTTCAAGCGTTTCACATTGCCCAGTTTTCCGAGCATGTAGCCCCATGCAAAATAATCCAAATGATTTAAATCTAGAGAAGATGGTTCGATAAAATCAGGAACATTCTCTTTGTCTTTTTTACCTTACCTATGTGCAGGAGCTGAGTCTTGCTGAAAGTCCTTGGGATAGGATAGCAAATGCTTCTTTAAAACTGTCTCGATATAGTAATTTTGATTAACTTTTAACTTTTAATTAGTGTCCGAACGAACATTCGGCTTCGGTTACCTTCGGCCAAAATTTCATCTTCGGCTGAAAAATCGGTTTCGGTCAAAACTAGGCCGAATTTTTTGCCGAAACCCAAAATGAACTATGTATATAGTTTAATATTGTACAGTAAAGTATTATTTTATGCAGTAGATACGTTCCACACAAAACCGCATATAAAAAATCGCACAAAAAACTAACCTACATAGCTTACATTATAAAATAGGGAATAGATAGATATAATAATTTTTTTAGGGTTTTGATAGGGTTCCGTAGTCGTTCTCACTAACATTCTTTACTTCTTAATACGTATCAAGAGCTTTTCCATGTTGACGAAAGATGTAATCTCCGTAAAATTGTACTTGTTTGTATGACGATTTATAAATAAAAGTAATTTTGCTACAGTGTTCGTTATAATTTTCATTGAAAGTACTAATTGAAATCTACATTCTGAATTTTTTTCAACATCCATTGTTTAAAAATTAGAAGGGGGGGGGGGGGGGTGCTCTAATAACCACATTAAAAATATATATATATCGTGACTGAATGGTTAAAATCAAACGGTCATATAACATTTTTATTGCATTTTAGGAGACCTATCTAAAGACCAACTCAATGTGGTAAGTGAAAAAAATGTGAATATACTTTTCAGTCTATGGAAGGGGGGTCTAAAAATTTGTTGACAGTTTTCGTTATAATTTTCATTGAAATTACCTATTAAAAGCAACATTCTGGAATTTTTTCTGCTTTTTTGAATTGACAACGACATTTAAAAGCAAATATATCGTGACTGAAAGGTTAAAATCAAAAGGTCTTAGAATATTTTTTATTGCATTCTAGGAGACCTATCTAAAGCGGTAAGTTATTACATTTTTTTTTATTGTAAGATTTTTTTTTTGGTATTATTAAAGTTTTAGTTTAAATGCATTTTAATATGGATATTGCACCTTGTGTTGATAAGAAGTACACAAGTTGGTGCGTGATTCTGAAGGTCGTGCAGAATCACGCACAGGGTAGAGACAGACGGATATCGGCCGCGGCACAGTGTGTAAGCGAATGATTGAATTGTAAGAAAAGTTTGTAATCATCAACTTTTTTTTTTTGTGTGTGCAACCCGATTGTGGGGATTTCAGTCGCCGCAGTGCCGTAGGAGGTAGAACGTGAAGAACGGTTCTCCTTCATCAAACGTGTGGGTTTTGGCCCCATTGCCAAATGGCGCCCAACTGTACAGATGTAAATAATGTAAAAAGTATAAATAGTGTGTAGAAAAATTGTAAATAAATAAATAAAAAGAAAATCGCGTTTTGGTTCTCTCTCAAAACCTGAACCACTTCCCACCTCCACTGAGCTAGAGGCACCCCAGGCGGAAAGTCAGCCGGGGACGTGACAAATTTTGGCGCCCAACGTGGGGCCCGATATTTTGAGAGAGGGACCCGATATTTTGAGAGAGAGATCCGATACTTGGGAGGCCCGATCATTTTTGGAAGAGTCCGAAAATTTCGAGGGGGACCAATATTGCGCAAGGAGTCCGACAGTTCGTAAGGAGCCCGACAGTTCGAGTAAGGAACCGATATTTGTAGAGGGACCCGATATTTCAAAAATAATCCGAGATTTGAAGAAGGAGCCGATCTGGTGAATTCGAAAGCATACCTGGAAATATAAGGAGTTGGAATCTACATTCACAGCACAAAGTTATGTTTTATTTCAATTTTTTGGTTTTTGAATATCAAAATTTTCTATGTGTATAATACAATATTATTTAAAAGGGTTTATACATGTTTGCAAAAATAATTTAAATGTTTAAAATCTATTAATATTTAGTGTTATGTAAAAGCAATTAAATTTTAATTTCTATTAGTTTTATGTTAAAGTTTGTATACAGCTATACTCTGTTCAGTTTGATAACATTTTTGATTTATGAAGAATATTGTTAAATAGTGTATACTCTGTTTAGTGTCAGACTATAATTAATGATTTTGTTTCTACGCATATTTAAAGGAAATATTTGTAATATTTTACATCAGTAGAGTATAGTATTTGATTTTGTTGAATACTGGTAATTTTTTTTTTTTTAAATTAGTTTTCATATTTTACATTTTTGGTTTAAGTTTGTTTCGGAAATAATTTTTATTTTCGAAGTAGATAAAGTAATTTTGAAAAGGAGTTACTATTTATTAATAGTAATATTTTTTTTTGTGTATTCCATTTACTTAAATTACAACTTTTGTAGATTTCTGTTGTAACGATGGAGGTGAACCGTTTATCACAAGACGAATTGAGTTATGAACTCAAAATCCGAGGTTTGCAGACTGGTATTGTGGACGAAATGAGGAAAAGTTTAAGAGCGGTACTAAAAAGGGAACGAGAGGGACGGCAATTTAGTTTGTCTCCTACGGCACTGAATTTTGATGAGGAAATTACTACTATCCCCACAAAAATTGCAGAAATACGAGCACTGATAGACGCTGAGGTAGCGGTAAGTGATAGTAATTGCAAAAAGATCGAAACGAAATTTGTACATTTATTTTCGCGTATAGACCGTATAACGGAGATCAATCAGGAATCTTCGCGTCCGTCTGAATTAATTACAGAATTGTTAATCTTACAATCTGATTTTGAGTCAAAAATTTCCGGTGTAACCACGGATAATGATCCGGCGGAAGCTAGTATTTTGGATTCGATAGTTAGGAATGCAGGTTCGCCGCAAAATATTATAAATAATCAAACTTATTTGGAAAATGCCGTAGAAACGTCTGTCCGTCGACCCGATACTAAAAGTAGTCAGTTAAAATCTACACCAGTCGCGAAGTGGAATTTAAAATTTTCAGGGGAACCATCAGAATCCCTAAGTGCATTTTTGGAACGGGTATCTGAATTACAGGTAGCTCGAAATATCGATATTGAGGAACTTTGGTCCTCTGCCATAGACCTATTTGAAGGCAAAGCGCTTATTTGGTTTAGAGGGGTGCGTAACAAAATGAATTCATGGAACGATCTTTATCACGAATTACGATTAGAATTTCAACCGCCAGATTATGACGATAGGTTATTTAACGAAATTAAAAACCGTACGCAAGGACAAACCGAATCTATTGGAATGTATATCGCGGTAATGAATAATTTATTTTCTCGCCTTTCTTATATTGTTGCCGAAGATTCGAAATTAAGAATTCTAAGACGTAATATCGCGCCATATTTTCAATCGCATTTAAGTTTAATACCGGTGAATTCCGTAGAACATCTGCTCAGGTTATGTCGCACGTTAGAGCATAGTAAGGCCGAAATGGACAACTTTGTACCACCGCCACCACCTACGAGTTCTATAGAGCCTGATTTGGCGTATGTAGGCCCTAAAAGAACAGCAAAACTTAACGTTCTTTCAGTAGAAAATAATAAATGCTGGAACTGTGATGAAATCGGTCACGTTTTTAGGAATTGCAGATCGGGGAAAAGAAATAAGTTCTGTTTTAAATGCGGTAACCCGAATGTAACTTTTAGGGAATGCACTTGTAAGAATCGTAACCCTTCAAGACAGGGAAACGAGAACGCGGGTCGTTTGTAGGTCGGAAATCGTACCCGAACATTACACGTCGACCAATTAATTGTAAAGAATTACTAAGTTTAAAAATTGATAGTAGAAATAAACCTTTGATTGATTTTATTTTAGCTAGTACTCCTGGTGATGACCGTCCGTACCTCGAAGTACAGATTTTAGGTCGACCATTTTTAGGTCTATTAGATTCAGGTGCTACGCGTACATTTGTAGGTTCCAAGGGATACCAATGTTTAGTAAACTTAGGGTTAAAAATTAATTATAGTGATGTGCCTATTTGTGTTGTCGCGAACGGTCAACAATGTAAGCCTCTCGGTTCATTGTGTACTCCTATTTCTTTAAGGGGGAAAGTTATTATTTTAGATATCTTGTATGTACCTGAATTACCACATAATTTAATCTTGGGTTTAGATTTTTGGCGTCGGATGGAAATTGTCCCAGACGTCAGACATAATAAGTGGGTTTTTGCGTCGAGTATTGAATCGGTTGAAGAACAGCATTTACAGTCAAACCTATCAAAAGTACAAAAGGTACAACTAGACAATTTTCTGGAAAAATATTTTGCGAAATTTGGAAAAAAATTAGGTTGTACTCACTTGGTTAAACATGATATTATCACGGACTCGCCGCCGATAAAACAGCGGTACTATCCCGTTTCTCCTGCAGTACAAAGTAATATCAATATCGAATTAGAGAAAATGCTAGCGGAAGGGGTGGTAGAACCTTCGAAATCAGCGTGGTCTTCACCAATTTTATTAGTACGCAAAAAGGACGACTCTTTTCGGTTCTGCGTAGATTTCAGAAAACTAAACGCGGTAACCAAAAAAGACGCGTATCCAATTCCGTTTGTGTCTGCTATTTTAGATAAGCTGAAAAATGCTAAATATTTAAGTTCACTAGACTTAAAGTCAGCCTATTGGCAAGTCCCTTTGACAGAAACCGCGAAAGAAAAGACTGCGTTTACTATACCTGGTAGAGGACTATTTCAATTTTGTCGTATGCCCTTTGGCCTGCACAATAGTCCGGCTACTTGGCAACGATTAATTGACAATGTATTAGGCCCTGATTTAGAACCGTACGTTTTTGTATATTTAGACGATATAATAGTCATTACTCCCGATTTTGAACTGCACGTAAATATACTGACAAAAATTTTTCAACGTTTGTTAGACGCTGGTTTAACTTTGAGTAGAGATAAATGTAAATTTTGTAGCCCGGAATTAAAATATTTAGGTTATGTCGTTAATGCTTCTGGTTTACATGTAGATCCGGATAAAGTTTCCGCAATAATTAACATGTCGACTCCTAAATCTATTGCAGATATACGTCGCTTAATAGGTATGGCCTCGTGGTATAGGCGTTTTATACCAAATTTCTCTACGATTACAGCTCCATTAACTAACTTATTGAAAAAATCTAATAAATGGATTTGGACAGAGGAGTGTGAAACTGCGTTAACGGAAATAAAAGATAAATTGATATCTGCTCCGATACTTAGTTGTCCTGATTTTAATCTCCCGTTTATAGTGCAGTGTGATGCATCAGGTTTTGGGATGGGCGCGGTACTATCGCAAGAGCATGAAGATGGCGAAAAAGTTATCGCGTATGCCAGTCGTTCTTTAACGCGATGTGAACGTAACTATTCGACTACAGAGCGCGAATGCCTTGCCGTAATCTGGGCTGTAGAGAAATTTAGACCGTATCTGGAGGGTTATCATTTTTCGGTAATTACAGACCACCACTCGCTTTTATGGCTCCACCAATTAAAGGAACCGACCGGACGTTTAGCAAGGTGGGCCGTACGCTTACAACAATTTGATTTCTCGATTATACACCGCAAAGGTAAAGAACATTTAGTGCCTGATACATTGTCGCGTTCAGTCCCGTTGATAGCATTAATAAATATTCCGTCCGAGATTAAGGACCACTGGTACAAGAAGATGATAAGTAATGTAGTCCAAAACCCTTTAAAATACCCATTATATAGAGTCGAGGGTAATATTCTGTACAGCAGGCGACGCGGTCAGAATGTAGGCTGGGACGAAGATCCGTGGGTAACAGTTCTCCCGAAGGAATGTCGACGACAAGCTCTGGAGGAAGCGCACGACACTCCAACTTCAGGACACATGGGCGTGTATAAAACATTCGCGCGCATCTCACAATCTTATTACTGGCCTAAATTCAAAGCAGACGTAACCAGATATGTTCGCTCATGCCATTTATGTCTTCAACATAAAGTACCCCAGAAGTTACCTGCTGGTCTGATGGGACAACGGCCCAAAGTTACGCGTCCATGGCAAATGATATCTACTGATATTATCGGTCCTCTACCTAGATCGACACAAGGACATATGTACATCCTAGTATGCGCTGATTATTTCAGTAAATTTCCACTTTTTTTTCCCCTTAGAAAAGCTACAGCAAAGGCTGTCTCAAAATTAATTGAGGATAATGTTTTTCTAATGTTTGGGGCTCCGGAATTCTTATTGTGTGATAACGGCGTGCAATATATCAGTAAAGAATTTAAAGCTCTTGCCAAGGCATATGGAGTTAAAATAATCTATAATCCTGCGTATCACCCACAAGCGAATCCGGCAGAACGAATCAATAGGGTTTTAAAAACGATGATAGCAACTTATATCAAAGAAAATCAACGCGTGTGGGATATAAACCTGCAGAAGTTTGCCTACGCGATACGTTCTGCAAGGCACGAAGTAACCGGTATGTCCCCATTTTTGATTAATTTCGGTCGCGAAATGAACATCCGTGCCCAAAACAATATCCCACCCGATAATATTGTTCCCGAAGTAGGCGATCGCCCTACCGCGATAAGAGCTAGAGACGTGTTGGGGAAAATACACAACCAGGTTACCGATAGCTTAGGGAAGGCCTACGAACGATCTCGGCAACAATATAATTTAAGACGCCGTTTCGTAGAGTTTAATGTCGGTCAGGCAGTCTATAAAAGAAATTATGTTTTATCGGATGCCGCGAATTATTTTGCAGCTAAATTAGCACCTAAATTTGTTGGACCGTATAGGGTTAGGAAAAAGGTATCTCCTCTAACATACGAGTTAGAGGATGATAATGGCCCGATTAGAGGACTATGGCATACCAAAGATCTGAAACCGGTATGAGGAAAAAAAAAATCTTTTTTTATAGGAAAGGGGGGATTTATTACATTTTTTTTTATTGTAAGATTTTTTTTTTGGTATTATTAAAGTTTTAGTTTAAATGCATTTTAATATGGATATTGCACCTTGTGTTGATAAGAAGTACACAAGTTGGTGCGTGATTCTGAAGGTCGTGCAGAATCACGCACAGGGTAGAGACAGACGGATATCGGCCGCGGCACAGTGTGTAAGCGAATGATTGAATTGTAAGAAAAGTTTGTAATCATCAACTTTTTTTTTTTGTGTGTGCAACCCGATTGTGGGGATTTCAGTCGCCGCAGTGCCGTAGGAGGTAGAACGTGAAGAACGGTTCTCCTTCATCAAACGTGTGGGTTTTGGCCCCATTGCCAAATGGCGCCCAACTGTACAGATGTAAATAATGTAAAAAGTATAAATAGTGTGTAGAAAAATTGTAAATAAATAAATAAAAAGAAAATCGCGTTTTGGTTCTCTCTCAAAACCTGAACCACTTCCCACCTCCACTGAGCTAGAGGCACCCCAGGCGGAAAGTCAGCCGGGGACGTGACAAAGTGAAAAAAAGGGGATCCAAAAAAAATATGTTTTTTTATAAAATCTTATAATTTGTATTTTTGGGTTATCAATCTACGTTCGTATACCAAATTTCATCTTAATAGGTATAAAATTTGTATAGACGGACGGATAGAGCGAAACTATAAGAGTTCGTAATTTTCTACGGAACCCTAAAAAGCACCGTATGAGAAATGAGAATATAAGTAGAAGTTTTTACAGCGTTCGATAGTTTCAATGGCGAGGCCGATTAAGCTTAAATACATTTTTATACACTAAAGGAATATGGAATATTTTAGTTTTAATTCTAGTTGTTGCGATTATTGCAGGAACAAACTGTAGCTATCTGAGCAACAAGCTTATTTGTAGTTCTTATATGTGTAATGTGTAGGTTGCTTTTACAAAAAAAACATACTGGTCTTTTTTCAAAAACATGCAATAGAAACTTAAATCGTCTTTCTGCGAATCTGGTAAAAAATGGGTGTGACTATATCGAGATGCATAATTGAGGGATTGAAGTGAATATCTTCTAAATCCAAGGTCGCGTCGTTTGTAGCAGTTGGTTAAATAATACTTATTTTTAGTCTCATGATGTGCTTGCTCCGTCGTTAACCGAGCCTCTGACTTTCGTATTTATGCGTGTTCTGTACCTCCTGACCCTCTCAGCTACTGGTAATGGTATATTTTCCGATAACTGCTGAGAAGCTCTGCTATGCGTCTTTTATATTTTATACTGACTTTTACGCGTGTTTTAGCCGACATTATGATTTGATTTATTATTTTTTATTATATTAAGTTTTTCATTCACTAAAACTTATTAAATTTTTTAATTTATACATGTACCTCGTAGATCTAATCGAGATCTATAACTTGAGACTAAAACCAGTATGCTAGCTGCTCTGGGTGTCGAGATATACTTATTGTAAATTTACGCTAGCGTCCAAACTGATATCTACGCGTTACATCAAGTTTCTGAAATGTCTAACCAGTATCTGGCGTGAATTCACATGAAAATTAACAAATAAACATATCAATTTTCAAATTGTACATCTCAATAATGAGGAAAAATATAAAATGTTTAAAAATATAAAATAGTATATATCCTACTTAATTGAATATTCGACATAGAAAATTCATTTCATGTTGGTATTGCTATCTCAGTCGATATTTTCTATGAAATATAGTTTCTGTTTGATTATGTTTATAAGACAGTCTGTCAACGGATTGCAATAGTATCTTTGTGGCATATGAAATGTCTAGAATGTAGATATAAAGGTACGTAAACATATTAAATCATGAATTGTTCCATTACTGTTCATTGTTCATATGCAATATGTAATTCATAGAAATGAAAACATACAGTATTGCATTCCGTTTTGCAGAATATTTCGTAAATATGATATCCATATTTAATGAATAAATAGAATATAAAACGACAGCAGTATCAATGGCACAAGAATATAATGCCGTGTTTAGACCAAAAAAATCGTATTTAACAATTTTTTTGTTTGTTTGTTGCACTTGTCAAAAAGACACGATGTTACTGTTTTGTTTTTTCGGTCTAAATACGGAATAATGCCGTGTTTAGACCAAAGAAAACAAAACAGCAACACGGTGTTTGAAAACACATCGTATTTAAAAATGCATAGGGTTTATTGCACTTTTGTCAAAAAGACACGATGTTGCTGTTTTGTTTTTTCCGTCTAAACACGGCATAATGCGGTGTTCACACCAAAGAAAACAAAACAGCAACACGGTGTTTGAAAACACGTCGTATTTAAAAATGCATAGGGTTTATTGCACTTTTGTCAAAAAGACACGATGTTGCTGTTTTGTTTTTTCCGTCTAAACACGGCATAATGCGGTGTTCACACCAAAGAAAACAAAACAGCAACACGGTGTTTGAAAACACGTCGTATTTAAAAATGCATAGGGTTTATTGCACTTTTGTCAAAAAGACACGATGTTGCTGTTTTGTTTTTTCCGTCTAAACACGGCATAATGCGGTGTTCACACCAAAGAAAACAAAACAGCAACACGGTGTTTGAAAACACG
Source organism: Sialis fuliginosa (assembly GCA_961205875.1). Taxonomy (NCBI): domain Eukaryota; kingdom Metazoa; phylum Arthropoda; class Insecta; order Megaloptera; family Sialidae; genus Sialis; species Sialis fuliginosa. The sequence continues at coordinate 34,142,317 of OY540811.1, forward strand.
TCGTATTTAAAAATGCATAGGGTTTATTGCACTTTTGTCAAAAAGACACGATGTTGCTGTTTTGTTTTTTCCGTCTAAACACGGCATAATGCGGTGTTCACACCAAAGAAAACAAAACAGCAACACGGTGTTTGAAAACACGTCGTATTTAAGAATGCATAGGGTTTATTGCACTTTTGTCAAAAAGACACGATGTTGCTGTTTTGTTTTTTCGGTCTGAACACGGCATAAGAAGTACACTTCAGAACGGATTGTTAAACTGTCTTTGTTTTTATATTTTTTTATATAGGTAACCAAATAATTTTTGGGTTCGCATCATTTTACTCAATCCCAGAAAGTGGGGGAAAGTTCGACTTCATTTAATACTAAAAAAATATACAGGCTGAGTCATATCAGGTGGAACTAACTTGAACAGTTTATTAAAAAAAATATTTTAAGCAAAAAAAGTTTATATGAATATGTGTTCGGAATTTCTTCGTGAAGGAGCTACAGTCCTACAAAGATTTTACCCAAAATTAGTTTTTATTTAATATCTGGAGAACCCATTGTGATACATTAATAGCTGTACCCGCGGCTTCGCTCGCGTGGACTACGGAATTATTGTTTAGGATTTTTGAAAAATATAGTTGAATTAAAAATACGATTAGTTATTATTGTACCTAATAATAATCCGGGAAAAATTTTTAGATCTAAAGTGATCATATCAAATCTCGGTTGATCTACAGTTTGAGATAAAATACGTCTTTGTAGATAGTTGTAGATCGCGATCTTTATAGATCGTTGTAGATCTTTATAGATCGTTGTTGATCTTTGTAGATAGTTGTAGATCGTGATCTTCGTAAATCGTTGTAGATAATAATTGTAGATCGTGATTTTTGTAAATCGTTGTAGATCTTTGTAGATCGTGAGAAAATGAAAGGTTGAAAATAAATGAATTTTGAAATCACAGTTTTCAAACGGGAAGGCAGATGCTGCCCATAATAGATCCCACCTTTTTATTAACTAAAACTAAATGTAAGAGTTGATGAACATTGTAAGAATATTCTCTATTACTGTATAATTTTTTATTTCTCTGAAAAAAAATTGAATAGTACATCTGGATACATGCGAATTTTCTTCATAAAAAATTAAATAAAGCCACTACAAGAAGACGCCAGTGTTGAAAATAACAACTAAATAAATGATTACGTATCCGGATTTTTCATTTTATTTTATTAAATTAATAATAATATCATATGTTTCAATACTGTATAATAATATTGAATTTTTCTCTGTTTCAGTACCTACTTATCCATTACAGAAAATCGTAAATATCTTGATTCCTGTGCGAGGGTTGTTTTGTCCACCTTATCCCTTCAATCCCGAAGTATTTTTCCCGCTGGATCGAATAAGACCAATTACAACCCTTCATCTGTGATAGCGGGCGAGCGCATGCAAATCGTTCCCTCTGTCCCACTCCGATGCGGTACTTCTTTAGTTCGCGCGTTTTTAATAATATTTCACCGTATATTTCTTAAATTTCCTAAATTAAAAGACCAAATTGGATGCTGTACTGTAAAGGGAAAATTATATATACATTAAGTACTTATGACGATGAAATCATTTATTTCGATAAGGATTAATGTTTTTTAGTCTGGTTCGTGGCAAATAAAGCCAAAACGCTGCACTTTTTGATTGGGGTATGCCACTTTCGGTGGTCATATATAAGGTCAAATGAAACATTTTCAGATAGGGAGCCACTTTAAAAACCGTGTAGAACACTATTATATCGGCTATTAAAGATGGCCCTCACGGTTTTTATTAAATTGGCTGTATCTCAGCTCCTAATCATCTGATTTCAATTTTCTTTTGTTTATTTTAAAGTTCTTATTAAAAAAAATAGTTTTTATCATTATTCATTTTTCTCTAAATCTTAAGGGCTCCCCACAATTTTCCGAAATCTGAAGATTTCACTTTTCTTACAAACTTAATTGTTATATAACTTTTTTATTGTGCCCAATATCATTTTTTTTACCTCATATAAAAAAGAAAGACATTTTTGTCTGCGTTCCATTGATAACAAGATAATACTGTTTTAATTAACAACTTCTTTGGAAATAGCGTGTTAAACTAAGAAAAATATATTATTTTTGGATCATTCCATGTCAAGTTTACCTGTATTGGTTTCTCGGATTCGAGATTTTGATGGAAATGACTGTAAACGTTGTAACTCAAAAATGACAGTACAGAGAAAGGTAAAATTTTATATTTAGGATTAATTTGTTTTAAGATAGAAAACCTGATATTTTTAAAACCGGAAACGGATGTTTACTGTAATTTTTATAATTATTCGAATTATTTCTGAAACGGTACGTGTTGGAAGAAAATGTTTAAAGAAAAATTTGTTTAGAATATTATTATTTATAATTTATGTTGTGTTATTTCTCCCAAAAAAAGTTTTTGAGGTTATAATCATTTTTTTCAATTATATTTGAAATGGTTTAAAGCAGAAATAAATCATTGAAATAAAAGTTGTAGAGTTTGTTATTTTCTATAGTCTATGTTCCATTAATTTTTTTGTTTCTCTTACCAATTAAAAAAAAATCTTTTTAATTATATTTTTAATTTTTTTCCATTTTATTTGAACATGTTCATGACAGAATGAAATGTTTATAACAAAAAATGTAGATAACGTTATTATCTATAGTTTATGTTCTATTATTTTTTTTATATCTGTCATCAGTAAGCCAAAATTATTTGTTTTATATTAGTAGATACACGTACATTTTTTTATTGTATAAGAAAGTTCAGTGATATCCGTGACAGATTTTTCAATTTTTTAACTATGCCATATGAGAAAATTGATCCCAATATAAAATTTCATATGATAAAAGGTAAACTTGACATGGAATGATCCAAAAATAGTCTATTTTTCTTAGTTTAACACGCTTTTTCCAAAGAAGTTGTTAATTAAAACAGTATTATCTTGTTCTCAATGGAACGCAGAAAAAAATGTCTTTCTTTTTTATATGAGGTAAAAAAATGATATTGGGCACAATAAAAAAGTTATATAAAAATTAAGTTCGTAAGAAAAGTAAAATTTTCAGATTTTCGAAAATTGTGGGGAACCCTAAAGATTTAGAGAAAAATGAATAATGACAAAAAATAATCTTCTCAATAAGAACTTTAAAACAAGCAAAAAAAAATTGAAATCAGATGACTAGGAGCTGAGATACAGCCATTTTAATAAAAACGGTGGGGGCCATCTTCAATAACCGATATAATGGTGTTCTACACGGATTTTAAAGTGGCTCCCTATCTGAAAATTATTCTTTTGACCTTATCTATGAGCACAGAAAGTGTCATACCCCAATCAAAAAGTGCAGGGTTTTTTTACGTACCAGACGTACTATTTTTAGGTCATACATAAGTCCATGCTAACAGAACCCAAACATTCTTAATTTTCTTTGTAACATAAAAGCAGTCACTGTGGTTTAAATATAAAAGTTAGATATATGGTATCGCGGACTTTATTTTAAATCTTTTGACTCTACACAATTATTGACTACATTATTTTATTCAATATTTAACGGTTTAGGCAGCGTATTGCAAAAGAGCGCGCTGGCGGCAAACTTTTGTCCGGCTTGATTTACTATTATCGTCACTGCTTATTCCTTATGTTACCTAATGTAACGAAATATATCCTATAACCTGTCCAGAAAACATATCTATGAATTAAAAAAAAACACGTTAATCGGATAGTGGTTCTCGAGTTATAAGCGCACTAACAGACAGACAGAGAGACGTTGAGCTTTATATGTATACTATATGTATTAAGGATAACTGCGAATATACCTATAAACAGGACAGATGCACCTTACTTCGCCCTACTATGTATAGTTTTTGTAATTAGAACTAAAAAAAAAAGTAAATTGAAATAAAGAGTTTCACCGGTCACAAACGTTTGTGAGCCACTGCTTTATGATGACGACCGCAAGTTTTGTTCTGATGCCCGTTAAAATTTCGCAACATGAGAGACTTCATGTTATTACAATCTTCAAAGAAGAATAATATTATATAACCTAAACATAAAACTGAACACATAAACTATATTGAAAATAAAGTGCGGGTAACTTCTAAATGAGTTTTAGTTAATGATGCCATCGTAAGAATAGAGTTAAAGTTGTAAAAGTGAAGCTTATTATGCCTTCAAATTGATTATTCAAAAACATGTTCAAAATTTTAGTCGAATAAGTAAATTGTTGTAATTTATAGACGGTTTAAATTTAAATAACATATAGCAGAACATCGATGATGTGATCAAATAGAATTAATAGTTCTAGACATGTATGTATGAGCTACTGATTGCAGTTTTCTAATTCTTTTTGAAAATGTTTGGTATAACGAAAAAAAATTTAGTAATCCTTTAAAACTGAAACTCTCTGTGATATCAGTATACATAGTATAAAAGAAAGTCCCTCGCCGCATCTGTCTGTCTGTGCACGATTGTCTCAGTAACTACTAAACGGATTTTATTCCAGTTTTCAATAATGGATAAAGTATTTCACGATTTATTAAAATTTCATGAAGTGGGAAATAAACAATCGTCGAAATATTGAAAAACAATGTTTAATAGGTGCATTACAGATAAAATTTATATCCCCGGGTAATACCGTGTTCAATGCGCTAGTTTATAAATAAAGTTTATATCATCTCGGTTTTTTGTTCGTCTCGTTCAAAATTAAACAAATCTCGTCTGGGTGTGGAATAATTTGTTCAGGGGATGTCTCACCCTAAAAGGCCAACTTTTAGATAAATTTGTAATGTATAAAAAGTTCTTCCAATTAGTCAATGAATATACAAATATTTTTTTTAGAAAATTTTTCAAAAAACCCAAAAAAGCACAAATAAAAAAACTGGTATGTAGAAAATTCCAATAATTTGGATTTCAAGTATACTCGACCAATACTACAATGCTATATAGGTCGGTTTTTTGGCTCTGCACTTTTTTTGTGTAGCTGTGATTATTTTCCTAACCTACAAAAAATTTTAACCAAAAAAATAAATCAATTGATTTTGTACAGGGACCTTTCTTTTACTCTACTGCTAAAACGGCTTTAAAAATGATTGTATTAATGTCCGCAACAACTGAAAGTTTGTCGATATGTTTACGGGACACTCTGTATACATAAACATTTTGGCGACTGAACATCAAATTATTAATTGCTATTATGGCTGGATTATTTAACATTTAACGTAATGATTTTGCACGAAAAGTTGAAAAATTGTTTACGATATAAATTTGCGTTAAACTTCATCAACTTCATCAATTATGGACGGAATTCATTAAAGTAATTTGTATATAAATTGTTTTATTATAATGGTTGTTGTAAACCACACAACTGCTTTTTTGCTAATGACAAAAATTTACTAAAATATTTTACAATTTCACATCATATTCGACAACGAATATATTTTTATAATAATTAGAGTCATTCGGATCTCAAAGAGAGTGTTGTTATTAAAAGTTATTGATGTTAATTTGTGGAGTTAGCATCATTGGCTTCTGAATAACTCATATATAGTAATATAATATTGGTCATATTTCAGTCTGAATTAATTAATTCTTACTTCCATATTCCGAAGGAAATATGGAAGTTTGGTGTCAAAGGTCCATTTAACTGATATCGGGGGGACCGGCCGACCCCCACAGGTCATGTTTTTATGTTTTTCTAAAAATAAAAGCGTCGTTCACACCCGCCATTTTAAGTAATCTCATTACGTCGCGACAGTGGGTGCCGGACGTTCGACGTTTTAACATCTTCAGGGACGGAGGTACTTCCGCACGATACCAGTTAATTTTTTTTTATTGTTAGATAAGAAAGAAAAAACTTTCCTAAAGTTCATTTTTTTCAGACTTTTTGACGGACGGTTTTTTGAACCATATAATTTTTTCCCCTCAAATTGCACAACAGTACCTTGAGGAGAATTATTTTGGCTACACGAGATATAAGTTTCGTTACTGTAACTTCTGTAGTTCGGTCACAAAGTTGATTGTAAATATAATTTTGTTAAAAATAGTGAAATTAATATACATAAAATCTGTTGGGTCTCAAAAAAATGTATGCATTAGAAGGTTAACTGGTATTTATTAAAAAATTTTGATAATAACTACCTTTGGTGAATTTAGCACGAGAAAGCACTGTGTAATCACTTGGCAGATGCTTTTTTTTTAAAAGGACGAGTAAAAATAATTGAGAGAACAAAAATAAACGTTATTTACCGTGCTAATGATTTTAAAAGAATGCTATGTAAACGAAATACAATACAAAGTTAATATTGAAGAGAAATGAAACTAATTGTGTGTCAATTTAATTTATTTGTTTAGCTATTATCGATGTTTACTTATTTTTACCTTACTGGCTTCTTTAAAAAGATATTTACTTTTGAAATTTTTCCACAAGATACTAGGTGTGGTAATGTTTACTCCCTGTTTTATAAAAAATAAACTGACATTCTAAATATTAAATAGTTGCCCTTGATTTATAAAATATACAGCCAGAGAAAAAATATTACTTCTTTCGTATGTATCTCATACCATTTTATGTTAACCCTTAACTGGTATCGTTAATTTTACATTATTATTTTGAATATTTTTATCTGTCTACATGAAATCTGAAAAAATTAATTTTAGGAAAGTTAAAAAAAAGTTTTATTTCTTATCTAATATGAACTAATAATAAAACATGTTTATTTGCTTCTAATTAACAATTTAAAAAAATTAACTGATATCATGGGAGCTGACCGTCCCTTAACACGCACGTACCACCGTCTCTGAAGGTGTTAAAGCGTATGTATGTATGAATGTATGTTTCAAGTAAATCCGATCAAAAAAATATTTTTTACTCGCACTTTTACACCCCCTTTTACTACCGTAGGGGTTAATTTTCGAAAAATCCTTTCTTTCAGATTATATTCATATCAAGACGCTTCGTTTGGCACCCCAACGAAGTCAATATATGTATTTGCGAGATTTCGAGCAGGAAAAAAATGACTCGCACGTACGTACATACACACACACATATACATAAAAAAATCAACCGGTATCACGGGGGCCAGCCGGCCTTAACACGCACGTACCTCCGTCCCTGAAGGTTGCACCCACCACAAGTCGCGACGTAATGAGATTACTTAAAATGGCGGGTGCATAAGATGCATAGATTTTTAGAAAACACATCAAAACATGATCTGTGGAGGCCGGCCGGTCCCCACGATACCAGTTAAGGGTAAAAAATTGAATGCAAGGACTTGTAAATTTGCATCATTATTTTCAATAATGTTGTTAAAATTTACAATTGACAATTAATAGATGGATTACATTTAATATTACTTGAGAAAATTTGATATACTTAGAAAAGTTTGAATTAAACACTATTTTATAATATAGTAATTATGAAGTATTATAAACACTTTTAAAATCTTGCTACTTACAAGAAGCTTGTAATTTCAACGTTGTTTAAAATTACTTTATAATAATTACAATTTTTAAGTCTTATTAATATAAAATATGAAGTTCACTTTTAAAAAACTATAAAAACTTGTTTACTCCATCCCGATTTACGGGGCATAATTACGTTTTATTTTATTAATAATGAGAGCGTATAACGTCTGAGGAAAAAAAATGTAAAATGAACTCGACAGCAGTAGTCATATCGATCTCTGTCTTTTTACTTGCTACAAATATACCCACATATTTGTATATATATATACATTTATACAGGACCGGAAAAAAATATAAACCCTCTATAAGAATTTTAATTCAACTCGAGTTTTATATATTTTTTATATAATTATTTTTATGAGGTAGAAAGATAATATTGTTACATAACAGTTTAATTTTTCGTTAATGTGGATGGGAGAGAGAAGTTTTGACTACAAACTTAGGGAAAATGAAAAACATCCCCCTCCCCCTCAAAAAAAAGAAACCTATAAGAAATGAAAAATACCTAATAATTAAAAACGAATCAACTAATTAATTATCAACTATCTCTTTCATGAGGCTTCGCCTGTACATATTTCGAAAAAGATTTAAGCTCGTCTGAATAGTTTTTGGTCTCTGATTTCAAAATTTTCATTTATCTTTCCTTTTCAGGTCATAACAAACACTTTTCGTTCGGTTAATGAAACTTGGTATGTTAGTTGGGTAGTAGATGGTTCTATATAAAAATTATCGAGTAGAGGAGGGGAAATTTCCAAGATTGTTCTTTTTTTTTAATAGTAATGTAGTAAAATATTTCCATACGATAATATTATTATCTTAAATTGCAAAAAATTTTAAAAGTACCTTTATGTAAATTATATACTTATTTTTTGCCAAACGAGGGCCGAAGCGAACTATATTTAAAACGGTGCACATTACATATAAAACTTTATTATTTATACATTTTTAACTTTAAATCTCAAAACGGTGTCAAATGCATGGAAATTGGTAAGTATTCTGATGCAATAAACAAAATATTAAATTGATTAACTAAATCTTTTAGGAAATAAAACGATTTAAATTTAACATGGCTTGTGTTCTTACGGAATACTGATGTTTTTTTGACGTTTTTTTTGGTAGAACAGATTAATAATGTTTTTTAATTATTGGAGGGCGTGTACTATCTGATTTGTTGAACATTTATGCGAAATATTATACGTATTCACTAAACTGTTTCCGAGAAATTAAATATAATACAACAAAATTTTAAATTTCCCTATTTTTGTTTTTACAAGCTTTTACTTATTTATAATTATAAATAAGTAAAAGCTTTATTAGGTCATATAAATTTTAGTGCAATTAAATGTGCATAAATAATAAAATATCAAGATATTTTATTATTGTTACCAACCTGTAAAATCAAATCTTTACTTTATTCAAAATAGTCATAGGGGAGGGAAAATTAACGTCATATACATATGTAAGTTAACGACTTTTACAATGATTTGTGTCATTTATAACATCAACTACAAAATTAATATCGCAGATATTTGTAAATTTAAAAATTTAGCTAATTTTGTCTTCGATTGTACTGCTTGTACATCCTTAACAGAATTCAAAATATCATAGGTCTGTTCGGATTATTCGATTTGTTAAGACAAGAAAGGCAAACATTCATAAATATAATATTAGAAATTGTTCAATGATAAAAAATCTTTCTATTTAGAAAATATCTCCCAAGGCAGATATTTTCTAAATAGAACTTTCTTATAGGTAATCCTAACAGTGAATAGTATACGTGATTCTTATTTTATTAAAACATTTCTGACAAACTAACAAGATAGAGTAAAATGAATAATATAGGTAATATTATTCTCTCCATTATATAACAAGTGATTTTTTTAAACATAATAACTGAAAACGGATGTTTCCTCTTGTAAATTTTTGAATTTTCGAATTATTTTTGAAATAAGAAAAAAATGTTTTAGATAAAAAATAAATAATTTATTCCCCATACATTTTTTCCAACATTTATGATTTTGCCAGAAATAATTTTTTTAATGTAATTATTTTGATTCACCTACACTGTTCACTCTCAGTATAACGTATAAGAAAGTCCCATGGTACCTATGGCAGATATTTCTTCTCTGTTATGAACCATTTGAATTATAATAAAAAATTTTTTTTTCAAAAATTCGTTTTTACGAAAAAATGAATCGAACATAAATTGTAGATAATGATATTACCTACAATTTTTAACTTGACCATTTTTCTCTATTTCGCATTGTTTTAGAGTAATTTGAAAAATTCAAAAATCAACGTAGGTAAACATCCGTATTCGGTTGAAAGATCGTTTTAAAAAATAGGACGTTTTCTTCCCAGAGAAAAATTATTCTTAAATATAAAATTTCACCCTTCTACGATTTGCCGTATTTGAGTTACAGCGCGTACAGACAGACCGACCGACAGACGGACACACAGACAGAAAATAGTCAGAATGGATTAAGGAATGGTAAAAATGGATAATTCCATCAAAATCCGAATTTCGAAAAAAATCGGCTTCACTATACTTATACTATTGTATATTTCATCTACATGGTATAAGAAAGTAAAACTAAATTAGAAAAACGTTCTCATATCACACATTTTTGTTTCCATTTAAAGCCCGGCCCTTCACACACACTCATATAACAACTATACGCAGATATTCATTTTGCGTTCCTACAAGTGGAACTGCTTGTCTCCTACAACCACTCTATTCCCAACGATTGCTCTGCAACTATTTTATCGTCTATTAGGAATTCATTTCGGAAACTCCGCTGTAAATTCTTTGCGTCTTAGATCAGAGAGAAAACAAGGAAAGATAATCGAATGTCCTTCCAGTCGGTGACACCAGCTGTGTGAGATCCTTGCGTCGATTTACCAAATAGCAGTCATCAACCACAGCGGCGGGCTAATGAGGGATGCGTAGAGCTGCAAATACTACGGGAAGGGATGATATGGGTTGAGGGGGGGAAGCTCATGCATTATGCTAGCTTATTCAATTTAGACTGAAGACGATATTGAATTACGGAGTAATAATGAAATGAGTTGATATAGTTTGATAACAGATTGTAGTTTGTAGTAGATTTCAGCTAGTTCTGTTTTATTGTGATAATAAATTTTATTTTCTTGTACAGGATGTTTCATAATTGAATATCAATATTGAAGGGAGTTAATCTGTACATGATTTTAAGACAAAAAGTTCATATAAACATAGGTCCGTTTTCGCTTTATTTTTGAAATACAGGATGATGAAGATTTTTTTGAAATTTTTTTTTTTTTTAATTATGTACATCAGATATTTTTATAAAACATGGTGGCTGTAAACAACACATCTTTTGTGAAAGAATCGAATTTTCAGTTTTAATTATTATTATATATACTCATCCAAACAATTAAAGGAACAAGAATTTAAACATTTTTTTTGGGTGTTTTTGAAGTGCTGTATCTTTGTGAAAAATGGTCGTATCGAAATAAAACAAAGAGCATTTTAAAGCGTCAAGTTTCTAGTTTTGAGATTTTTTAGCATAATTTTTTTTGAGTTACGGTTAACGCGCAATCAAAAGAAATAGTGGGACACAAAAATGTTCCAATTTTTTAAATTTTTTTTAAGGGTCCTCGGGCTTGGGAAATTTTTTTTCAGTTAAATCAATGCATTGGTCAGTTAACTTGTTTATTCAGCTTGAATTTGTTTTTTTTTTGTCTCTCTCAATTTTTTTTTGCCGAGATATCTGACTTTAAATGAAAAATGATTCTTTTGTCTTCGATGATCAATATATCAGCAACTAATGATTAAATAGTAAATTTAAGGGCAGTTTTAAAAACTTGAATAAATTTTCTACAAGACCCTTTGATGACTTTATTAGAAAAAATTTTTTTTTTACCCTCACCATTAGTTTGAAAAAGTACAAAAAAATGACCTTTTATGTTCTTTTAGTAAATCTATCGCTACTTTACAAATATTGATGGGAAGACTAATGTTGCCAGGTGATTTTACAGCTTAATGTACCCCCAACAGTCCTGTAAATTTTGAAATTGATCCATCGAACCGTTTTTCCGAACCGATTGATCAAAGTTTTACAAAACAATTAAAGGAACAAGTGTATTGTGTAACAGACTGGAACATAACATTGTGTAATCATCATTAAAATAAAAAAAACGATTTTCGATTTTTGATTTTTTTTACAGTTTTGCATTAGTTACTTGTTAAATTTGAAATGGAGAAAAAAAATTCCAAAAAATTAAAAAAAAATTTTTTTTTTAAATTTTGAATTTTTTTTTCAAAATTTTTAAAACATTTCAAAAAACAATACTGACTCATTTTTGACACGATTCGGCTTTTGCGTACCATAATTTTACTCATCTTGAATTAATTGCATTAATTAATTCTTTCGCAGCGGGAACCGTACGAAATTGTAAAATAATTTTGTCTCGCATGCTGGAATCGAATTAATACGCAAGCAAAATTTGATCAATCGGTTCGGAAAAACGGTTCGATGGATCAATTTCAAAATTTACATGACTGTTGGGGGTACATTAAGCTGTAAAATCACCTGGCAACATTAGTCTTCCCATCAATATTTGTAAAGTAGCGATAGATTTACTAAAAGAACATAAAAGGTCATTTTTTTGTACTTTTTCAAACTAATGGTGAGGGTAAAAAAAAATTTTTTTCTAATAAAGTCATCAAAGGGTCTTGTAGAAAATTTATTCAAGTTTTTAAAACTGCCCTTAAATTTACTATTTAATCATTAGTTGCTGATATATTGATCATCGAAGACAAAAGAATCATTTTTCATTTAAAGTCAGATATCTCGGCAAAAAAAAATTGAGAGAGACCAAACAAAAACCAAATTAAAGCTGAATAAACAAGTTAACTGACCAATGCATTGATTTAACTGAAAAAAAATTTCCCAAGCCCGAGGACCCTTAAAAAAAATTTAAAAAATTGGAAAATTTTTGTGTCCCACTATTTCTTTTGATTGCGCGTTAACCGTAACTCAAAAAAAATTATGCTAAAAAATCTCAAAACTAGAAACTTGACGCTTTAAAATGCTTTTTGTTTTATTTCGATACGACCATTTTTCACAAAGATACAGCACTTCAAAAAACACCCAAAAAAAATGTTTAAATTCTTGTTCCTTTAATTGTTTGGATGAGTGTATATTGATTTTGAAAGATTATTATTATTTTATTTTTTCCGATAGCCCATCCCGAAATTTCGATTGAACCATAGAGAAAAATATTTATTTTGATCATCACTCATCACATCCAGACTCATAACTTTGTATATTTTTAATATTTATAATAAAATGTCCTAAAATCGTAGAATGTTTACTGAGGTCCATGTTTGAATTACTTTGAAACAGTGCGAATTAGAGTAAAATGGTCAAGTTAAAAATTGTAGGTAATATTGTATTATTTATGCTCAAATCATTTTTTTCGAAAAAACAAATAAAAAAATAATAATTATTATAATTCAAATGGTTCATAACAGAGAAAAAATATCTGCCGTTGGAAAAATGTATGGGGAATAAAATTATAGATAATAACATACTCGACATTTTTTTTATTATCCGTTTGCGGTTAAGTTATTACATTCAAAAAAATTCATTTGATAAATGATGTAGTAATAATATTATCAATAGTTTGTCCCATTCATTTTATTCTATCTTTTATTAGTTGTCAGAAATATGTATGTTTTACACACAAAGTCCCGTGGCTCCCATGGTAGATATTTTTTAATATCTAAACCAATAATGCATAAATATAATAACGTTTTAAAACGAATTTTGACATCAAAAATACAGTATAAAAAATAAATAACATTGTAAGAAGAAGCACTTTCACATGGTCAATGTTGCCAACTTTACCAAAACAACAAAAAAACTCCAGATTTCAAAATGCATTGTTGCTTTATTTTCTCATTGTTTTATTTGTTTTTAACTGCGCTGTGCTAGAATAGAAATGCTGTTTAGAAGAAATAGTACACATATAAAATATACCAGGGTCGTAAGTACTACCGGGGCAGAAGGTTAAGAGAGCCCCGCGGCAGAGTAAAACTTTTTTTTTATTTAGATTTAAATGACCGTTTTTTTTTCGTTGCAACTAGAATTTTAAATAAAAATTAGAAAAAAGTATAAAATTCAAAGAAAACGTAATTAAAATCAAAATTAGTAATAAGTGTTGCATGTACACAAGTAAGGAGCGAAAAAAAGGTATTCAATTTTTATCTTAAATTTGTATATTCTGAGGGGGCCTGGGTCTCTTCTTGCCCCGGGGCCCCCGAACCTCTAGTTACGGTTCTGAACTATACACATATTATATTGCATCATTTCTAAATTTAATTTATCACAATTATATTAAATCGTGTCACGAGCGTGACCCGTCGTGCGTAATCGGGCGAGAGTAAAAAATAAGACTCATGAGCGCGCGTGATCGTGAATTTTTTTTCTGTATCTGCAACTAAAAATATTTTGTTCGTGAGCGTGTGTGATCGTGAGCAAAATTCACTCACGCGCTCAGATCTAGTCGACACATTATGTAATCAGGGGTGTAGCTACTAGCTACCGTTATAGCAGGTGTATCAATGATACAGGGCTCCAACATGCATAAGCAAAAAGTCGTAAAACAAATACAAATATTTTATTTACCACTTGAAATAATTTTTTTTTAAATTCACAGGTCATTTTAAAAATATATTTACAATAACCACTTTTTTAAAATCTGCTGTTTATTAAAAATTAACAAAATTTTGAAAAATTGTTATTGGGAGATCTATTTTTCCATAAAGTTTAACAATCAATTTCAATTTTATTAAAATTCGTGACATCAAATTTTTATTGTTGTCAGAAATCACGAAATTTTTTAATTTCCGTAATGTATTTGACAGAAAAAGTTGCATATATTTGGCGTTTTATTGCACAGGTATTTAGGGTTTATTTTTTGCATATTTTAGCGATTTTATATTGTATACAGGGTAGTTCAATAGTGCGTCCGGCTTTCCTAGCGCACTTCCCGTAGGAGATAGGAAAAAAAGTTTGGTACATAATATTACTGGTTTGAAAAGATCAACGTCGTAAAATTATTTTCAACAATACAGGGTGTCCCATTTTTGCGCTATAACAAAAACAAAGATTTTTTTAAATGGAATACCCTGTAACGTTTTATGTCTTCCGATGTCGTTTCTTAACCTCTACATTAACGTCCGTTTATTTTTTTATTTAGTGACAGTGTTGCCAAATTAGAATTTTTTTTCCGAAAAATAATCCATATTCAGGCTCAACTATAAAAAATCGTAGCGACCTAATTTTTTTTGAAGTGATGAATTTTTTTAGCAACAATGTTAGCCCAGATAAAGAGTAACATTTTGATAATAAACAATTTTAATTTAGTTCTGTAGGGTGTTAATAAAAAAATGTCAAAGTTTGCAATCTTCAAAATGATAAAACTCATTTTTTTCAAATGTGACTACCCTTTTTTTATTTCACTATTCGATGGGTTTTTTTCTGCTTTTCAATTTGTATAGGGGATATCTTATGTCTAAACCCGATACTTTCTGAGATATTCAATAATTTTCACAAAAGTAACCATCTCACCACGTTTTTATGCACCGAAGTAGGCCAAACAAATGCAAAATAAATGCAAAAAAATTACAAAACAAATGCCGGTGAATTGATTTGTGCCTGGATGAAAATGGAAGATATTTCGAACATTTATTGTAGACTGTTATCTTTTATATCTATTTTCAATTTTTTTAATAATCATAGTTTTTTGAATAAAATAAATAATTTTATTACATAAGTATTATCCGTTTTAATTATAAATTTTAATTAAATGTTACATTGATACTTAAGTACTTACATTTTGGCATTTCTTTTGCATTAGCACAGCCTACTTCGGTGCATAAAAACGTGGTGAAATGGTTACTTTTGTGAAAATTATTGAATATCTCAGAAAGTATGGGGTTTAGACATAGGATATTCTCTATACAAATTGAAAAGCAGAAAAAAACCCATCGAATAGTGAAATAAAAAAAGGGTAGTCACATTTGAAAAAAATGAGTTTTATCATTTTGAAGATTGCAAACTTTGACATTTTTTTATTAACACCCTATAGAACTAAATTAAAATTGTTTATTATCAAAATGTTACTCTTTATCTGGGCTAACATTGTTGCTAAAAAAATTCATCACTTCAAAAAAAATTAGGTCGCTACGATTTTTTATAGTTGAGCCTGAATATGGATTATTTTTTGGAAAAAAAATTCTAATTTGGCAACACTGTCACTAAATAAAAAAATAAACGGACGTTAATGTAGAGGTTAAGAAACGACATCGGAAGACATAAAACGTTACAGGGTATTCCATTTAAAAAAATCTTTGTTTTTGTTATAGCACAAAAATGGGACACCCTGTATTGTTGAAAATAATTTTACGACGTTGATCTTTTTAAACCAGTAATATTATGTACCAAACTTTTTTTCCTATCTCCTACGGGAAGTGCGCTAGGAAAGCCGGACGCACTATTGAATTACCCTGTATAATCCAGTTTTTTAATATGTACCTACTTACATAATAATATATTGTTTTTGTTATTTTCAAATATAGTTTTTTATGCGAGTGTTTTTGTTTATTTTTCCAAAAAGCCTCCCCCCCAAGAAATTTTGATACAGGACCCCCTCAGGGCTAGCTACGCCACTGATTTCATTATAAGGAAAGAGTGTATTTTACTACATTATTGAATTTTTACGAAACGTAATTGATATTGACTGATAGTAAATTAATGAAACTGTAACATTTAAGCTATTTGTCCATTTTACAGTTTGATATATTTTCCAAGGGGGATATACACTAGAAGAAAGGGGGAGATTAATGGGAGGTAATATTGAATTACATAGTTGTAACGAATATTGCTGCAATTGTCTAATAGAAAATTTATGTTAATGAAAGATTTTTAGCTATTCTCGTTTTAAAGTGGCTGCCATCTTTTGTAATTTGTTTGTTTAAATTAGAAACCTTATTGATTGATGTGAAAGTTTTTACAAATATACAAATATAGATGAATTTTTTAATATAAAATATTTTTGGAATTTATTACGTGATTTACTTTTTTATTTATTTTCATTCAAGCAGTGGAAAAATTCCGGGAATATATTGTGTAATGTTTAATAAATTTAATGAAAACTTTATGAACGCTGATAAATTTTTCTCATTCTAGTTTTTATTATGATATTCGACATATGTATTATAATATGTAGTATGCTTAGTGTGTGTATGTGTCATTTTAAGCACAAATGAAGCTTCAGAACTAAAAATGAAGTTAATTACAAACTTCATAAAAACAGCTGCCAAGTAAATGCACAGTGCTTCCTCGTGCAAAATTCACCAAAGGTAGTTAATTATTGAACAATTTAAATAAAAACTGATGCTCATTGTCAGATAAATTGCTTTGAATTATTGGTTAACCATTTAATTTTTATACAATTTTACTAAAAAATATTAGTTCGAAATTTTTGTTAAAACGCAGTTGATTATTTTTTCGTATATTTTTAATTTTTTGACAATTTCAAACTAAATCTAAATTTATGCAAACGTCAAAATGACATTTAAAACGTCCACTTGAAAAAATCAATTTAAAAAAACATGACGAATTTTTAAAGCAAAGTGAGATAGATACATATTTTTAATATATATTTTACAACAAACGTTGTAGATCTATATTTTAGAAAATTTAATGCTCTTCAAAAAAGACTATACAATTTTCACGTAAAATGTGTCGTTTTTGAGATATCTTGAAAAAAAAAATATTTTGGAATGTCACCCTTCCCCCTTACACACGATTTTGATGATTTTGAAATGGAACCGTCCTCAAGGCCGACCCAACCATCCGACCAAGTTTTATTAATATCGGTTCAGTTGTTCATGAGTTATGCGTGTGACAAGGATTCGGGGGACGGACGAACAGATAGACAGACACGGAACAAAATGTGTCTTGACGTGAAACGGAAAGATCAATTTAAAATTTTGAAATCGGAGCAAATTTTTTTTGTCTAATTCTAAAACGATCACAAAGCTTCTCGTATCTTCGATATTGCGAGGAAGCAAAAACTGAGTAAAAAATTCTTGAAAGTTTAAAATCTCGAATTATTTTAGTAGAGGAGTCAAGTCACTCCTGGCCCAGTTGTTCATGATTTTCCCGCTAGATGTCGCCACATGTACTTTAATCAAATTCATAGCCTATCAAGGTTTGTATCTTTGCTAAGCGGTTTGTATATTTGCTAAGTATATCATTCTTGGAATTTATTTCAGGGGGTGAAGCGGGGGGTTAACGTATACGCTGGTGAAGCCGCGGTATATTAAAATTAGAATTGAATCATATATTACAACTAAATACATAAAAATTGCTAAATCAGCGAAATGTTGTTGCAGGTGTTCTAGATATCATATTACATTCTTGGAATATTGTCTCTGAAATTATTTATTTATGTAAATTAGACCAAGAAGATTTAGATAATTAAATTAAATAATATTCAGAAGCCATTCTGATTGATAGATTAGTTATTGTAGGGGTGAAGCGGGGGTTAACGTATACGCGGGTGAATCTTAGAAAATTGTCTCTGAAATTATTTATTTGTGCAAATTAGACCAAGAAGATTTAGATAATTAAATTAAAAAATATTCAGAAGCCATTCTGATTGATAGATTAGATAGATATCCTGGCCCAGTTGTTCATGATTTTCCCGCTAGATGTCGCCACATGTACTTTAATCAAAATTCATAGCCTATCAAGGTTTGTATCTTTGCTAAGCGGTTTGTATATTTGCTAAGTATATCATTCTTGGAATTTATTTTAGGGGGGGTGAAGCGGGGGTTAACGTATACGCGGGTGAAGCCGCGGTATATTAAAATTAGAATTGAATTATATATTACAACTAAATACATAAAAATTGCTAAATCAGCGAAATGTTGTTGCAGGTGTTCTAGATATCATATTACATTCTTGGAATATTGTCTCTGAAATTATTTATTTATGTAAATTAGACCAAGAAGATTTAGATAATTAAATTAAATAATATTCAGAAGCCATTCTGATTGATAGATTAGTTATTGTAGGGGTGAAGCGGGGGTTAACGTATACGCGGGTGAATCTTAGAAAATTGTCTCTGAAATTATTTATTTGTGCAAATTAGACCAAGAAGATTTAGATAATTAAATTAAAAAATATTCAGAAGCCATTCTGATTGATAGATTAGATAGTGGAGAGGTGAAGCAGGGGTATAAAATTTATATTCGCTATGCAGCAGGTATATCATATTACATTCTTGGAATATTGTCTCTGAAATTATTTATTTGTTTCAACACATAATAAGAAGATATAGATAATTAAATTAAAAAAAAAATATTCAGAAGCCATTCTGATTGATAGATTAGTTAGTGGAGAGGTGAAGCCACGGTATAAAATGTATAATTGAAAGTATATTTGCAATGAAGCTATGTTGATGTAAGTGTTTTAGATATTATATTACATTCTAGGAATTTTTCTGATTATAATTATTTTTAAATTGTCTTTGGAATTAATTATTTGTGCACAATGAATGTAAATTAAACCAACACATAACAAAAAGTAACAAAAAGATTTAGATAATTAAATATAAATAAAAAATATTCAGAAGTCATTTCAAAAAATTATAAATGAAAGTATAGCTTAACCACTGAAAATGTTGATATAAAGTACAAGTGTTCTATATAGCATATTAAATTCGTCGCAAGTCATTGTTGCAATAAGGCTATCTGTCGGGTTCACAGGTCAAGTTATAGACACATATATATATAAAATTCTTAGAATATGGTCGCTGTCAAGTGCAGGTGTCTAAAATTAACAATTTGTATGTGCACGAAGAATGTAAGCGAACGTTTAGATAAGCATATAATAAATTAAAAAAAAAAAAATTTATGGTTATATACAAGTAAAAAATATTGAAAATAAATTAAAAATCATGCATATCGATAATCGTAGCAGGACTAACGGTATTGTAACATGCACTGAAATCAGTTCTTAACGAGTCTCCGCCAGAAGAAGAGATATCTGAAATTACAACAATGGAACTGAAAACATTTTTAAAACAATTCATATTCGATGCTTTGAACCAAGGTATCAAATACGATTTTTTAAAATATATATTAGATGAATTTCCTATGCTCATAAATTCAGATGTAAATATTTTGTCATTTGCGATTAATTCCGGTTGTGGCGAGCAAGAAGTGGAATATATCATCGATGTAAAGAAACGTTACATGCACGATATAGAAGTTCAGTATTTCACGTCTGCTAATCAATCTGCAGAAGAATTATACAAAACTCTAATCGCGTTGTGTACAGAAAATGATAATCTAATAAAATATGTTCGCGATTGTGATACATCAAATTATGAAGAAATGCATGCAGCGTATAAATGCTGGTTAGAGCAGAATGGTTTGACGAAATTTCTAAACGCAGCAGTACGAGTTGCAGTCGAAGTCGCAAATCCTGTGGTTCTTGGAACATTAATAGAACAAGCAAAAAAGGAAAATGTAAAAATAGATTTTGATCCTACACGATTCGATGAAGATGCAAGAATTTTGGAATGTATTAAATTGGTCATCAGAGAAAATGAAGAAGACTCGTATTTCATATTATCAAAATCAGAAAATCCTATTTTGAATACCTCAAATAATTTAAACCATTACTATGATGTAGCAAGTATATTGGAACAGGAATTTAATATATAATATTATATTTTATTTGATTGTACTTACATATGTATTTGAATTGTGGAATAAAAAATATTTAGAGTTGAAATGAGTTACTTATTTAAAGCTTAAAAATGTATTTCTATAGTTCTTAATTAAACAATAACAATGATTGAGAAAGATATTAAAATATATATTATATCTATATTAATACATACAATAATTAAACAAAGGAAAAAATAAAAATAATAATTAAGAGCAATAATGTCAGCTCTCTACCCAGTAGAAAAAAATATATAGTCGCACGAACAGTTAGCAGTATTATCAAGATGTTTCGAATTTCCGATTAAGTTGCATAGAATTATGTCTACAAAATTAAAATTTCAGTCACATAAATAAAATATAATAAAAATGTAATCTATTTTACAATTAAAATTATTTTACATTAACTGTACGTGGTTTTTCTTAGCTTCGTTAGCCATATCTGCATTATTTTGAACATTTGGAAGCACTATAAAATTTCAGTAATATTAGTATACACAGAAAAACTATTTATACACTGTGAAAATATATAAGGAAATTTTAAAGAAAACTACATAAATATTATAGATCTTGAGGATATAAAGTAAAAGTTTAATTGTATTAAATTATTATTTCTGCATTACATTAAAATTTAATATCTCTATAACAAATAAACACACTATTAGTCAGTCATACTATATTCATTGTTTTAGACTATTTAGACATTCGGATTCGAGATATGAACTTTCGGTAATATTATGGGTACGCAGGAAAAAATATTTATATATTATTGATATATAATGGAAGATTTTAAAAGAAACTACATAAATATTATATACTTCCAAAACATTCAGTAAAATTTTGAATTGTAATATTATATTATTATTTTGCATTAAAATAGAATTTAATAAACACAAATCTCCGTATTATTTTTTTTTTTAAAACTACATTAAATATTAATATATCTGCAACGTATAAACATTATTGACACCAGTGTTGGTCGCTTTAAGAGCAGGGTATACTGTTTCTTGTTATTCTCATGAACTCATATTACTAATATTTAAAGCAAGTACATTCTTTATTAAATCAATTTAATCACCAAAGTCCGCAAATATAGTTTTTTAATTATAGCCTATTATTTTGTTTATGTTTTCTCTCCAGTAATGAATAAAGTAAAACTAGTAATGAGCACGCAGTGATGGACACTTACTAATGATTAAAAAATAATATGTACTACGACACAAAAGTTATAAAATAAAGAACCGTAAAATTAGAAACAATATAAAGCAGATTATGTAATAATATAATTAATAAATAAATTACACTAATAATTAGTTGAAATGTTCACCATTTTGACACACATTGGCCGATTGTCATCAAATTAAGCTGTTTTACAGTTATGTGTCTATAAATATTATGATTCAGTAATGACACTAATCAAATATCTACAAATATATTTTTAATTTATTACATTTAATTAAACAAGAGTCTAACACTGGGGTATTGTCTAAGACTGGTGTCAGTATCTTACCAGAAGCTAATTTATCAGAAAGTTTGTTAAATTATTATGCTCTAAGTCGTCTAAGACACTACATAATTTCCAATACTTTCATTACACTTAATTAATACACAGAGCAATATTTATTTTTTAAGCATCGTTCTTATAACAGTTTTATAAAATTGAATAAAAAAATAATTATGTATAAAAAATAGAATTTAATAAACAAAAATCTCTGTATTATCACAACAACTATAACAGATAAATAATAACATTTATTATAACCTCTATACAACTGTTTTACTTGTCTCACACAGTTTTGTAATTTTCGTAATTAACAACAATTCTTAAATTAAATTTCATATTAAAATTCTAGCATACAATCGATGTTCTTAGACATTATTTTGAAAAATTATTTGGGTTTAATTTTGTAAATTTATTATTGCGCTTTGGTAAGGCAGCTATTTAAACCATACACCACTTAATTTTATTTTATTTTATTTTTTTGTAGGATTAAATTATTTTATAGATGGTGTCCGTTAAAAAACTACAAACTTTCAAAAATAAAAGTTACAAAACGCAATTTTTAAATGTAACACCCCTATATTTTGTATCTTAAAGTATATAACTTTCAATTCTCTACAACTTTCGTATAGTATAATGGAACCTAAATATCCTTGGTCAGCATATCGTGTAGTAGAAAAATGTAAAGAGCCAAGGTCTTATGTTTTTGAAACACGGGAAGATGCAAGATATAGAAGAAACAGAAAACATCTGCTGATCACATATTAAATTTAAAATAAAGTTAAAAAAATAAAATAATTTTTTTTGAATATTAACAATTAAAATTAAATTACATTTTTGTAAAAAACGAACATCTTACATATATGTATATACTATTTATTAATATATAGGATAGTAAGCTATGAAGATATAAAATATAGGATAATTGAATATAATAATTTGATTGATAAAATGATGTATCAAAAAGATTAATAAAAACATAACAATAACTTTCCAGCACATAATTTAGATGGTTACTTAACTCCAAGAGGGGAAGTTGGTATAGCACGGAGAATATGTCAAAGTTTGTGGTGTGGGAATTAGATCGAATGTGGTGGGGGTAATTTCAAGGTTGTGGTATGAGTAAAAAAATAAATAAATAAATAAATAAATGGTGACGTCATATTCTAAAAATAAAATATTACGTCATGTTCTATTTATAGAAATAATTAATTCATTAAATGAGTTAGTTATTGTTTTAATAATGTTTTATTGCTGTGATTGTCTCTTTGTTATAGCTTTACAAGATTTTGGGTTGTATTAGTATCTACTTATTAAATAATTTTGAAAATATAAAAAAAAAAAATAGGTTATTTATATATGTATATATGCAATCTGAGAATAGATGAATCACTGTCATAACTTATAACTAAGAATATAAAATTTTTAATTTTCAAATACATGGACCACTACTTAATTATACAGGAAAAATATGAAATTATTGCAATAGAATGTGACATCATGTTCTATTTATTGATAATAAATATTTAATCGTTGATGTATTGTTACTGATTCCTATTGTTAAAAATTTACAATATAATTATAGAGTTGTATTAGTACTTCTTAAATTATTCTGAAAATATGTAAATAGGTGATTTGTACAAAAAGTCTGAGAATATAATATAGTAATTTATTTTTATATAAAACACAAAATATTTAAAACAATTAAATACATGATTGAAATATAAAGATTCGTAAAATATATACATACACATAAATAGAGAACATTGATATGGATAATAATTCAATAAGTATAGAATATAAGACAACACAATTTTATATATATAAATATATCAAATATACATGTTGTTATGTTCTAGACAACATCTGTAAAATATTTTCACACACAAACAACACATCTTAGAATATTATAGGAATTGTTTCTAACTTTATTTTGAAAAAACAATCTCAGACGATCTCATGTCTTCGTTTCCCCCATTGTATATCATGTACAATTTGGGTGTATTATTGATCTCAATTATTTCCTGGTCAGTAAGACTCGAAAATCGTGCTGGTAGAAAAACTGAGAATTCTTGTAATTCTGACAAAATGCGTCTCCCAAACTGGGTTGAAAGTGCCTTAATTTTCACAACAAGATTTTTTTCACCAGGTGTCAATTCACTTATTTTCTTCAACTGTTTATTCTTCAATGAACCAGCCTTGTTCAATAAATCCATTTTATTATTACTAATATGTAGTATTATTAAAAAACCAATTCTTGTCAAACGACTGAAACAGATAAATTAAAATTATATTAAATCCTACACGATATTTATACTAGAAAATTTCATAAAAGTGGTGGGGATGTTAAAACGTATGAATCCAACTGCAATTCTCGGATATTACATATTTTCATAAGCACTGTAATACTACACACTCTGTACGATACCGATTTAACAAATACGTCCCTTAATAAAAATTATAAAAATTTCAGTTTAATATTTTTATAATAAAATTTGCTCAATGTTATTGGGGAAAAAATACACTGTGAATATAAAAGTCGAGATTTTAATAGAAACTACATAAATATTTTAGATTTTGAAGAAATACAGAAAAAAATTAATTGTATTATTATTTCTGCATCAATTAAATAGATGTAGGTATGTACTTATTTTTAGAAAAAATACAGAAATGCATATGAATATTATTCTCCAAGACAGATTTTATATATTTTATTTTTAACACTCATCGTCATAATCAGAATGTTACATCTTTAAGAGTGAGCTATGGATAAAACAAACTATAATTTAATTAAAAAAAAAATATATATACCTATATGTATATATATATATATATATTTTTTTTTATTCAATTTTCAGTTTTAAATTTTTATTATGTTTGAGCAATATTATTGATATACGCAATCTTTTCTTCAAATAGCTTTCTGTTAATATTCAAACAGCTTTCTATTCTCGTTCAAACAGCTTTCTGTTTATGTTCAAACAGCTTACTGTTTTCTTCAAACAGCTTTCGGTTTTCTCCAAACAGCTTTCTGTTCTCGATCAAACAGCTTTCTGTTTATGTTCAAACAGCTTTCTGTTCTCGTTCAAACAGCTTTCTGTTTTCTCCAAACAGCTTTCTGTTCTCGTTCAAACAGCTTTCTGTTTTCTCCAAACAGCTTTCTGTTCCCGTTCAAACAGCTATCTAATTATGTTCAAACAGCTTTTTGTTTATGTTCAAACAGTCTTATCCGCCCCCCCGCGCCCCCACCACTTTTTATAATAACACCTGCAAAGGTCATTGACCTGAGAGGTGAATGACCTTTGCACCTGTCATGCAGGTGCGTAGTTCATTGACCTTTGCAGGTGCGGGGTGATCTTTGCAGCTGCGTAGGTCAATGACCTTTGCAGGTGTCATTATAAAAAGTGGAGGGGGCGCGGGGAAGCGGATAAGACTGTTATCTTAGTCTTATCCGCCCCCCCTCCACTTTTTATAATGACACCTGCAAAGGTCATTGACCTACGCAGCTTCAAAGATCACCCCGCACCTGCAAAGGTCAATGAACTACGCACCTGCATGACAGGTGCAAAGGTCATTCACCTCTCAGGTCAATGACCTTTGCAGGTGTCATTATAAAAAGTGGTGGGGGCGCGGGGGGGGGGCGGATAAGACTGTTTGAACATAAACAAAAAGCTGTTTGAACATAATTAGATAGCTGTTTGAACGGGAACAGAAAGCTGTTTGGAGAAAACAGAAAGCTGTTTGAACGAGAACAGAAAGCTGTTTGGAGAAAACAGAAAGCTGTTTGAACGAGAACAGAAAGCTGTTTGAACATAAACAGAAAGCTGTTTGATCGAGAACAGAAAGCTGTTTGGAGAAAACCGAAAGCTGTTTGAAGAAAACAGTAAGCTGTTTGAACATAAACAGAAAGCTGTTTGAACGAGAATAGAAAGCTGTTTGAATATTAACAGAAAGCTATTTGAAGAAAAGATTGCGTATATCAATAATATTGCTCAAACATAATAAAAATTTAAAACTGAAAATTGAATAAAAAAATATATATATATATATATATACATATAGGTATATATATTTTTTTTTTAATTAAATTATAGTTTGTTTTATCCATAGCTCACTCTTAAAGATGTAACATTCTGATTATGACGATGAGTGTTAAAAATAAAATATATAAAATCTGTCTTGGAGAATAATATTCATATGCATTTCTGTATTTTTTCTAAAAATAAGTACATACCTACATCTATTTAATTGATGCAGAAATAATAATACAATTAATTTTTTTCTGTATTTCTTCAAAATCTAAAATATTTATGTAGTTTCTATTAAAATCTCGACTTTTATATTCACAGTGTATTTTTTCCCCAATAACATTGAGCAAATTTTATTATAAAAATATTAAACTGAAATTTTTATAATTTTTATTAAGGGACGTATTTGTTAAATCGGTATCGTACAGAGTGTGTAGTATTACAGTGCTTATGAAAATATGTAATATCCGAGAATTGCAGTTGGATTCATACGTTTTAACATCCCCACCACTTTTATGAAATTTTCTAGTATAAATATCGTGTAGGATTTAATATAATTTTAATTTATCTGTTTCAGTCGTTTGACAAGAATTGGTTTTTTAATAATACTACATATTAGTAATAATAAAATGGATTTATTGAACAAGGCTGGTTCATTGAAGAATAAACAGTTGAAGAAAATAAGTGAATTGACACCTGGTGAAAAAAATCTTGTTGTGAAAATTAAGGCACTTTCAACCCAGTTTGGGAGACGCATTTTGTCAGAATTACAAGAATTCTCAGTTTTTCTACCAGCACGATTTTCGAGTCTTACTGACCAGGAAATAATTGAGATCAATAATACACCCAAATTGTACATGATATACAATGGGGGAAACGAAGACATGAGATCGTCTGAGATTGTTTTTTCAAAATAAAGTTAGAAACAATTCCTATAATATTCTAAGATGTGTTGTTTGTGTGTGAAAATATTTTACAGATGTTGTCTAGAACATAACAACATGTATATTTGATATATTTATATATATAAAATTGTGTTGTCTTATATTCTATACTTATTGAATTATTATCCATATCAATGTTCTCTATTTATGTGTATGTATATATTTTACGAATCTTTATATTTCAATCATGTATTTAATTGTTTTAAATATTTTGTGTTTTATATAAAAATAAATTACTATATTATATTCTCAGACTTTTTGTACAAATCACCTATTTACATATTTTCAGAATAATTTAAGAAGTACTAATACAACTCTATAATTATATTGTAAATTTTTAACAATAGGAATCAGTAACAATACATCAACGATTAAATATTTATTATCAATAAATAGAACATGATGTCACATTCTATTGCAATAATTTCATATTTTTCCTGTATAATTAAGTAGTGGTCCATGTATTTGAAAATTAAAAATTTTATATTCTTAGTTATAAGTTATGACAGTGATTCATCTATTCTCAGATTGCATATATACATATATAAATAACCTATTTTTTTTTTTTATATTTTCAAAATTATTTAATAAGTAGATACTAATACAACCCAAAATCTTGTAAAGCTATAACAAAGAGACAATCACAGCAATAAAACATTATTAAAACAATAACTAACTCATTTAATGAATTAATTATTTCTATAAATAGAACATGACGTAATATTTTATTTTTAGAATATGACGTCACCATTTATTTATTTATTTATTTATTTTTTTACTCATACCACAACCTTGAAATTACCCCCACCACATTCGATCTAATTCCCACACCACAAACTTTGACATATTCTCCGTGCTATACCAACTTCCCCTCTTGGAGTTAAGTAACCATCTAAATTATGTGCTGGAAAGTTATTGTTATGTTTTTATTAATCTTTTTGATACATCATTTTATCAATCAAATTATTATATTCAATTATCCTATATTTTATATCTTCATAGCTTACTATCCTATATATTAATAAATAGTATATACATATATGTAAGATGTTCGTTTTTTACAAAAATGTAATTTAATTTTAATTGTTAATATTCAAAAAAAATTATTTTATTTTTTTAACTTTATTTTAAATTTAATATGTGATCAGCAGATGTTTTCTGTTTCTTCTATATCTTGCATCTTCCCGTGTTTCAAAAACATAAGACCTTGGCTCTTTACATTTTTCTACTACACGATATGCTGACCAAGGATATTTAGGTTCCATTATACTATACGAAAGTTGTAGAGAATTGAAAGTTATATACTTTAAGATACAAAATATAGGGGTGTTACATTTAAAAATTGCGTTTTGTAACTTTTATTTTTGAAAGTTTGTAGTTTTTTAACGGACACCATCTATAAAATAATTTAATCCTACAAAAAAATAAAATAAAATAAAATTAAGTGGTGTATGGTTTAAATAGCTGCCTTACCAAAGCGCAATAATAAATTTACAAAATTAAACCCAAATAATTTTTCAAAATAATGTCTAAGAACATCGATTGTATGCTAGAATTTTAATATGAAATTTAATTTAAGAATTGTTGTTAATTACGAAAATTACAAAACTGTGTGAGACAAGTAAAACAGTTGTATAGAGGTTATAATAAATGTTATTATTTATCTGTTATAGTTGTTGTGATAATACAGAGATTTTTGTTTATTAAATTCTATTTTTTATACATAATTATTTTTTTATTCAATTTTATAAAACTGTTATAAGAACGATGCTTAAAAAATAAATATTGCTCTGTGTATTAATTAAGTGTAATGAAAGTATTGGAAATTATGTAGTGTCTTAGACGACTTAGAGCATAATAATTTAACAAACTTTCTGATAAATTAGCTTCTGGTAAGATACTGACACCAGTCTTAGACAATACCCCAGTGTTAGACTCTTGTTTAATTAAATGTAATAAATTAAAAATATATTTGTAGATATTTGATTAGTGTCATTACTGAATCATAATATTTATAGACACATAACTGTAAAACAGCTTAATTTGATGACAATCGGCCAATGTGTGTCAAAATGGTGAACATTTCAACTAATTATTAGTGTAATTTATTTATTAATTATATTATTACATAATCTGCTTTATATTGTTTCTAATTTTACGGTTCTTTATTTTATAACTTTTGTGTCGTAGTACATATTATTTTTTAATCATTAGTAAGTGTCCATCACTGCGTGCTCATTACTAGTTTTACTTTATTCATTACTGGAGAGAAAACATAAACAAAATAATAGGCTATAATTAAAAAACTATATTTGCGGACTTTGGTGATTAAATTGATTTAATAAAGAATGTACTTGCTTTAAATATTAGTAATATGAGTTCATGAGAATAACAAGAAACAGTATACCCTGCTCTTAAAGCGACCAACACTGGTGTCAATAATGTTTATACGTTGCAGATATATTAATATTTAATGTAGTTTTAAAAAAAAAAAATAATACGGAGATTTGTGTTTATTAAATTCTATTTTAATGCAAAATAATAATATAATATTACAATTCAAAATTTTACTGAATGTTTTGGAAGTATATAATATTTATGTAGTTTCTTTTAAAATCTTCCATTATATATCAATAATATATAAATATTTTTTCCTGCGTACCCATAATATTACCGAAAGTTCATATCTCGAATCCGAATGTCTAAATAGTCTAAAACAATGAATATAGTATGACTGACTAATAGTGTGTTTATTTGTTATAGAGATATTAAATTTTAATGTAATGCAGAAATAATAATTTAATACAATTAAACTTTTACTTTATATCCTCAAGATCTATAATATTTATGTAGTTTTCTTTAAAATTTCCTTATATATTTTCACAGTGTATAAATAGTTTTTCTGTGTATACTAATATTACTGAAATTTTATAGTGCTTCCAAATGTTCAAAATAATGCAGATATGGCTAACGAAGCTAAGAAAAACCACGTACAGTTAATGTAAAATAATTTTAATTGTAAAATAGATTACATTTTTATTATATTTTATTTATGTGACTGAAATTTTAATTTTGTAGACATAATTCTATGCAACTTAATCGGAAATTCGAAACATCTTGATAATACTGCTAACTGTTCGTGCGACTATATATTTTTTTCTACTGGGTAGAGAGCTGACATTATTGCTCTTAATTATTATTTTTATTTTTTCCTTTGTTTAATTATTGTATGTATTAATATAGATATAATATATATTTTAATATCTTTCTCAATCATTGTTATTG
This sequence comes from Sialis fuliginosa, assembly GCA_961205875.1. NCBI lineage: Eukaryota > Metazoa > Arthropoda > Insecta > Megaloptera > Sialidae > Sialis > Sialis fuliginosa. The sequence continues at coordinate 34,172,348 of OY540811.1, forward strand.
TTTAATTAAGAACTATAGAAATACATTTTTAAGCTTTAAATAAGTAACTCATTTCAACTCTAAATATTTTTTATTCCACAATTCAAATACATATGTAAGTACAATCAAATAAAATATAATATTATATATTAAATTCCTGTTCCAATATACTTGCTACATCATAGTAATGGTTTAAATTATTTGAGGTATTCAAAATAGGATTTTCTGATTTTGATAATATGAAATACGAGTCTTCTTCATTTTCTCTGATGACCAATTTAATACATTCCAAAATTCTTGCATCTTCATCGAATCGTGTAGGATCAAAATCTATTTTTACATTTTCCTTTTTTGCTTGTTCTATTAATGTTCCAAGAACCACAGGATTTGCGACTTCGACTGCAACTCGTACTGCTGCGTTTAGAAATTTCGTCAAACCATTCTGCTCTAACCAGCATTTATACGCTGCATGCATTTCTTCATAATTTGATGTATCACAATCGCGAACATATTTTATTAGATTATCATTTTCTGTACACAACGCGATTAGAGTTTTGTATAATTCTTCTGCAGATTGATTAGCAGACGTGAAATACTGAACTTCTATATCGTGCATGTAACGTTTCTTTACATCGATGATATATTCCACTTCTTGCTCGCCACAACCGGAATTAATCGCAAATGACAAAATATTTACATCTGAATTTATGAGCATAGGAAATTCATCTAATATATATTTTAAAAAATCGTATTTGATACCTTGGTTCAAAGCATCGAATATGAATTGTTTTAAAAATGTTTTCAGTTCCATTGTTGTAATTTCAGATATCTCTTCTTCTGGCGGAGACTCGTTAAGAACTGATTTCAGTGCATGTTACAATACCGTTAGTCCTGCTACGATTATCGATATGCATGATTTTTAATTTATTTTCAATATTTTTTACTTGTATATAACCATAAATTTTTTTTTTTTTAATTTATTATATGCTTATCTAAACGTTCGCTTACATTCTTCGTGCACATACAAATTGTTAATTTTAGACACCTGCACTTGACAGCGACCATATTCTAAGAATTTTATATATATATGTGTCTATAACTTGACCTGTGAACCCGACAGATAGCCTTATTGCAACAATGACTTGCGACGAATTTAATATGCTATATAGAACACTTGTACTTTATATCAACATTTTCAGTGGTTAAGCTATACTTTCATTTATAATTTTTTGAAATGACTTCTGAATATTTTTTATTTATATTTAATTATCTAAATCTTTTTGTTACTTTTTGTTATGTGTTGGTTTAATTTACATTCATTGTGCACAAATAATTAATTCCAAAGACAATTTAAAAATAATTATAATCAGAAAAATTCCTAGAATGTAATATAATATCTAAAACACTTACATCAACATAGCTTCATTGCAAATATACTTTCAATTATACATTTTATACCGTGGCTTCACCTCTCCACTAACTAATCTATCAATCAGAATGGCTTCTGAATATTTTTTTTTTAATTTAATTATCTATATCTTCTTATTATGTGTTGAAACAAATAAATAATTTCAGAGACAATATTCCAAGAATGTAATATGATATACCTGCTGCATAGCGAATATAAATTTTATACCCCTGCTTCACCTCTCCACTATCTAATCTATCAATCAGAATGGCTTCTGAATATTTTTTAATTTAATTATCTAAATCTTCTTGGTCTAATTTGCACAAATAAATAATTTCAGAGACAATTTTCTAAGATTCACCCGCGTATACGTTAACCCCCGCTTCACCCCTACAATAACTAATCTATCAATCAGAATGGCTTCTGAATATTATTTAATTTAATTATCTAAATCTTCTTGGTCTAATTTACATAAATAAATAATTTCAGAGACAATATTCCAAGAATGTAATATGATATCTAGAACACCTGCAACAACATTTCGCTGATTTAGCAATTTTTATGTATTTAGTTGTAATATATAATTCAATTCTAATTTTAATATACCGCGGCTTCACCCGCGTATACGTTAACCCCCGCTTCACCCCCCCTAAAATAAATTCCAAGAATGATATACTTAGCAAATATACAAACCGCTTAGCAAAGATACAAACCTTGATAGGCTATGAATTTTGATTAAAGTACATGTGGCGACATCTAGCGGGAAAATCATGAACAACTGGGCCAGGAGTGACTTCACTCCTCTACTTATTTTGTTAGATACCTTGGAAAGCTTAGATTGTTCAAAAAAAGTTTTCAATGAAAGATTCGTGTTTTTTCACGTAGAATAAAATTACTAAATAAAAACTATATACTATATCAAATATCCTTGAAGGCCACATTAAAATAGCAAATAAATATTACTATTCGATTACCCCCTTATAACCAAACATTTTTTGGTTGAAACATTTTTTTCAAATATGCGATGGTTCTGAGATAATAATCTGTAACACTTTAAATGCCCCACCCTGTATAGAGTTATTCATTCACTAAAACTTGTGAAATGTATTGATTTGTACTTGCACCTCGCAGATCTAATCGAGATCTATAACTTGGGACCAAATCAGCCTGATAGTTACTCTAAGTGTCGAACTATACTGATTGTAAATTAGCGCTAGCGCGCAAAATGATCGCTGCGCGTTTAGCCCACTCAGCCCATACCGCATTCCCGCGAGGATGCTCAATGTTTTAATGGGTACGGAACTATACGCCTCACAGTGGGGTATTTGAGGCCAAACGTTGGCCAAAATTCTGTTTTATCTTTTAAGTGGTTGGGAAGCTGAGAAGAAATAATAAAAAAATATTATTAAAATTATAAATTATTATTATTATTATTTTTTAATATTTTAAGCTCATAAAGAAGGAACTAAAAATAAATTAACTGTTTTACAATATTTTTTGATAAATTGTTTTATTATAATTTTATGTAATTGTATAAACAATTATTTTGTTAGGAGTGCCTAATCATAGAACTAAATGAGTACTGTAATTGTTGTTATTAATTTTTTTAAATATCTCTTCCCGTTTAAGAATTATAAAATAAAAAAAAAACGAATAATAGTCCAATATTCAAGGGCTGATTTGACCCCTTTAAAATGAAAAAGGGCAACAAAAAATGACTTTAAATTACTCAAATATATATATTTCATATTTTTTTAATTTACGGATTTGGAATTTTCTCTTGTAAGTACCTATCTCACGACAAAAAATCACTAAAAATAAAATTGCAATTTTTTTTGACATTCTAAAATTATAAATTATAAATGTGTGCTCTAAATTGTGATTGTGATAGCACATACTTTTCTTGGAAATGATTGGAAGTACAACTAAAAGATTAATATGTTTATTAAATTTAAAAAAGAGCGATTATTTTTACATGATATGTTTGACTTATCATATTTATTAAAAATGTCTAACTATAAATAGGTATTTTTAAACGTACATTCCTTCAAGTAAAGAATCCATAACCTATTGTTCTCTCAGGTACAAATAATAAGATTAACCAAATGTAACTTTGGGATTTCCGACTTTTGGCCAGCTTTGGACATATAATACCCCACTGTGCGCCGAAATAGACCGAAATCAGCCCAGTTGGACTTTTGGTATCTAATAATGAGTTATTCAGTGGTTTTAAATCACTTTGAAAACGTTATATCATGTTTCTGAAATATCCCTCCACCCAGTATCTGGCTGGCGTAAACATTCATCATTATTCACGTCAAAAAAAAACATATTGAAGCTGAGGGCCTACGCTTTCAAAATTCAACCATTTACTGACCAATACAAATTATTACATTATTTATAACCGAATAGATAAACACCATTGAGCACAAATATTTCATGAATGGAATAGTGCATAATCCTATCCTAGTTCAATATAAAGTCCGTATTTAGCGATTAAGATTTCGGGTGGGGTGGGGGGTGAGGGGTACTCATTTTCAATCCGTTTTTCCTTAATTGCTTTTGTGAGGAAAACTGCGCAGATATTGTCAATGGCTGAAGACAAAGGAATGCTTTTCAGTCAGCTATGTCCATTCACAGTGCACCGTCGGCTTTTTGATCGCTACGCAGATTCAATCAGAACTATATTTACACCGATCGATGATATTTACTAAAGAATTTTGAATATTTCATGTTAGGTATGGGTTATTGTTTGAATCGCTGTAAAATTTCTGTTGCAGCTATATTTCTGCAATGATTTGTTGGGAAGAGGAAAGTACATCTTGTTCAAAATTTTATCTTTGTATTTTCTTAAACCGCCTTATTAAACCGCCTAAATAAACTGTCCTGGTCGGCAACAAGACTTTTTATACATCTAAGAAGAAATTACATTAGTTAACATTGTCTGTTAAAAAATTGAATATAAGCTACGTCACATTAATTGTTTTTTGTTAAAGTTTGAGATATATTTTAATTCTATTCTGTGATTTTATTTCAAACGTTTTTATTATAAATCGGTATATTAATTTTTTTGTTTAAAAAAATGTTGTTTTGTCAAAGGCTTATATATTTATTTGATATTTCAACAGTTTAACGCGTTTTAAATATTATTATTTATATACATCTATTTAATTGAAAGTTGAAATAATAAATGCATTTGGTTTTCAAAAATAGGAGGTGCACATCTAGAGTATACAAAAACTAAGTTTAAAATTTCGTGTTTGTAAGTCTCGCCGTTTTGGTTGTAGAGCGATCACAGACAGACAGACACTCGCACGTCATTGCGATAATGGTCGTACGTGATTCAAGGACCCTCAAAATGTGTAATATCGTTAAAATCTCGAGTTCGAATTTTTTCATGACCACTATACTTTATTATACAGTATATTTCATGTATGTATAAAAAAAGTAATATATAATAGTAGTGACGTTAAAACATAAATAATAACAACTTAATTATGTAAACGTCAGAATTTATTGTTAATAAATTTATGTAAATGCAAGCTTTCGATTCACAGAATCATCGTCAGGTTTTTTATTTTATTTTTTTATTTAGAAGGAATAACAATTTGAGAAATATGTCGTTATCTCAATAATATTCATGTGACATTATTCATGAAACAAACAAAAAATTCCTTCAGTATTTCATGTATTTGCCATTAAATTCAAATCGTTTTATCTTTCACATTGAACTGCATATGTACGCTTTTATAAAATGTCGTCATATTACTGTTTGCTAAGTGGAATTCTGGTTGAATTATTTACAGTTTTTACAGGAAAGATTTAGTGGCTTAAGGGGCTACATCTAATCGTCACTTCGGAAAATGAGACTATTTTTAGGATTTTTTTTAGAATGATAAAAAAGTAATCTAATGAAATTTGAAGAGTTTATTGTACATGTCTCAAAATATTCAAAACATTAAAAAAAATATATATAAAACAAAATGATGACTTGAGCGTTACTATTTACACTTTTGTTATGTGGTCTACTGTGGAAAACATATCTTCCAAGGATCAATATCAAAAAAAAATATACATATCATTATTAACATGAATTTTTCCATCGAAATACACACGTTATTAAAAAATATCGATTTCTGCAAATTTTGCATCACTTTGAACAAAAAATCGTGTTTTTGACGTAAAAAATTACCTTAAATTGTTTATAAAAACCATAATTAATAATAATCAATCGTAAAAAGCGTGTATACTTTGATGTGAAATCTATCGTAAGAAGTTACAGTTAAAATTTCAAGTTGATTGGATGGAAAATGGCGTAGGTACGTTACCGCAGTTTTTAAAAACGTGGTTTCGATAAAAATGAGTTTAAAGTTTGCAAACTGTTTTACTACATGCAAACGTCGACGTTATTTCCAACTTTTTTTCGAGATTATGTCGATTTGGCGGTTTTCGGTTGCTTATTTTGCTTCTGTTTTGGCTTGAGACCGAATTACGGTAACCCTTTACATTACCATATACTCATTATCACTCATTTTTCACCACTTTCACCATCTAGGTTGTTTTGTTCGTTCAAGGACACTAGTTGTAAAGTGAGCTCTAGAAATAAAAATAATTTTTTCGCTTATAATTCCTTTTGAAAATCATTTTTATGATGTTTACACATCATTTAAAGCAAGCTTGTCCAACCCGCGGCCCGCGAGGATAATTAAAAAATAATAATAATAATAATTTTATAATAATAAACCTGCATTGAAATTAGCACGACTAAAAAAAAAAGGTCTTCAGTTTTTATTTTTCCTAATCTAATTTTATTTATTCAATAAAATTAGGAATTGAAATTGACGCGACCAAAAAAAAAAAAACAAGGTCCTCAGTTTTATATTCTGGCCTGCGGCCCTTAGTAAATTGAGCCTATGCTATGCGGCCCAGAAGGTTCAAAAGGTTGGACACCTATGATTTAAACCAATACAAAAATTGTCAAATATTACTTAATACATTAGATGTAAGCTTTTAAAGAATACATTTTTATTCATATAATCCATGATTAAAATCTCATAGGCTTTTACAGTTTTGTTTCTTCAAAGGGCCACGAAATGTCAATCAAGAATTAATGGTCAAGCATAGAATAGAACCAAAGAAAAAAATCATATAATTTTTAAATTCACCTCTGCATTTAAAAACACTATTACATAAAACCTTGGGAACATAGAAGTAAAGAATTTATAAAAGAAAATCAATTGTTTCTACGCAGACAACCGTACACGCTGTTTAACGTTCCAAGAAAATTAGAGAATCAATAATTTTGTATAGGAAAAAATGACAATATTAAATGCTATGTAATAATGGTTTAAATCGTCGTGCGTCAAACAGAATTTTAAAGATTGAAAGTTCTTTAATATTTCTTCCTCACATATCGAAGATACGAGAATCTTTGTGATCGTTTTAAAATGAGAAAAAAAATTGTTCTCTGATTCCAAAATTTTAACTTGATCTTTCCGTTTCAGGCCAAGACAAACAATTATCGTTACGTGTCTGTCTGTCTGTATATGTGTCTGTCCCCTGAATCCTTGTCACACACATAACTCAAGAACCACTAGACTAATATTAACGAAACTTGGTTCTTTAGTTGGGTCTGGATTGATGAAGGTTCTGTTTAAAAATCATTAAAATCATGTGTATGGGGGAGGGGTGACATCTAAAAACAGTTATTTTTAAGATATTTCAAGAACGACACATGTTACGTGAAAATTTTATTGAATCTTTTTTGTAAAGCATTCAGTTTTCTATAATATGAGTCACCACAACAAAATGGTAGTTAAATATTCCCTTACAAATATTTATTTCGATTTCATTTTAAAAATCATCTTTTTTTTTTTAATCGCTATAATAATTAAATGATGGCAGGCAGTTAGTCTGAAAACTTTATCCGTGTTTATTAAAATTTATCATTAATTATAATTAACTACATTTGTTGAATGTGCATTGACAGATGTTTTTTTTTTTTTTTTTGCAGATAAAACTATATGTTAACAATTGACATTAAGAAATTTTAAAATTGTCTAATGATTTTTACGCTTTGCCATAAAACAATGAATCGTATCTCTTTTTTTTATTCTATATTTTTTTGTTTGAAGTTTGAATATTACATATTTTTTAGAAATATTAAAAAAATTTGATGAGTGTACATCAAAACCAGACTAATTTAAAATATAAATACGTCAGAATGTAATGTATATTTAAACACATTTTTTTACGATAAAATATAAAGGAATCTATCCACAAATATTTGGCCCAGATTTAGTTGAGATCTACTTAAAATATCACAAACAACTATTGACGATTGATTACAAGTAATCACAAAACTAATCAAACTTGTATCAAAGTGGAAAAAACTCAGGGAAAGTTCCCTTTGGCAATTTTGAATTTCTTTTTAATTCAAACGAGTTTTACTTTTAGTGGAGGGTCGTAGATATGTACGTTTTAAATCTCGGCAAATTGATGTTTCCCACATTCAAAATGTTTCAATAAAATGTTCCCCTCTCGACCTTCCCATCTCGATATCGGAAAAGCGTAAAAATATACAATTTCCATCGTATTCATTTTCGCATTAAGAACCCCTATTTTTTACCTGCAAGCGATAGTAATGTATTGCCGATTTTTTTCGTTTCCCTTATCGAATATATTATACATATATTTTATGATATGTATATAATATGTAGAATTTTTTTATATGAGAATACATGAGGAAAATTTTTATTTCATTTTAAATCATTTATGTATGTGTACGTATATTTATTTTTATCTTGATTTTTCAAATTCGATAAAACGGAATCGACTTATTAACATTTCTTTTAAAACTTCATATTATGAATTTTCATTTATAATAAAATTACACAGCCACACAAAAAAGTGAGGTATCAAAAAGCGACCTATGTAGCATTGTAGTATTTGTCGAGCATAGCCGAAATACAAATTTTTGGGATTTTCTGCTTACCATTTTTTTTTATTTGAACTTGAATTTTGGGTTTAAGTTGAATTTTTCCAAGTTGGCTACTAAAAATCTAAAATATGTATATGTAAGTCGCTTTTTTGGTGACACACTTTTTGTGTGGCTGTGTAATGAGGTGTGTATTATTGCAAATAAATAACCATTCAAAATAATAAATATTATAGGGTAAGTGGCAGGAAATGGATGGTATGTTTTTGAAATTCAATCTTACAGGCAAAAATATTCTTAAAGGGGAGAATTGGGTGGTATCTGTAACTTATAAAGAATAAATGTTAAATTTAGTGGGTAAATACGTGTTACAATAAATTTAAAAATATATCTTTTCAGTGGTTTTAATTTGAACAAACAAACATACATGTAAAGTTAATTTGTAGAAACTAGCTCCTTTTTGAAAAATGGGTGTGAAGAATTATATGAATATTTATACATTGAGATATATCCATGTTCTTCTGAAACATAGTTATATCTAAATTACCCCTCAAACCCAGTTCCCCCCACTTACCTTATTTAATTTAACATCTTAAAGTGGTGACATACATATTTGAAATTGATTTTTTTATGTTTAATAACAATAATGAAAGATCTAAAATTAATATATGCATCTATATAAATTCTATGACCATAAAATTAATTTATAACCTTGCAATATGAAATGAGAACAGAATGGTTATGAGTCATAAAAAATAATACTTTTATAACTTCTAATAAAACTACATACAAATTAATAAAAAAATATATTATTTATGTCACTTAAAAAGTAAAACTATCTTAAGTTAAACATGAAAAAATAATCTTATAAAATTCATTTTTATTTTTAACTGTATTTAAAAATCTGCAGATTATATAAAAATAAAACCACTTTTATATTATGTCAACAAACATAACTTTCACAAAAAGATGTAAGTTAAACAAATGTAAGATTTATAGTGTCAATTAAAAGGCAATTCAGAACAAAAATATCCCCTCCTCCCCTCTTAAAACTTAATAAAAATATTTAATTAAGACTGAACGTGTAACCTTTACTTTTCAGAGGTTTTCATAAAGTGAAGTTCCGTGTAATGAAAATGAAATGAATATTTAAATAAAAAATAATTTAAGAGACAAAAGAAAGCTAAATACACGTCCTCTTTTTACCTCTTTTTAAAAAGTGTCTGTGCAAGAAAAAATAATTACGATTTTTTTTTATGAAAACATTAAGTTTTTTATTTTTAAATTTTGTTCATTACTATTTATGAGTTAAAGTACAATAGGCGTTATATTTTTATTAGTGTTTGATGAATAAAATATTATTTACACGTCATTGAATTTATAATAAAATATGTGTAACAATAACTGCAAAATGGGCTATAGCGTTTGTTATTTTTAGATGTGTAATAAAGATAAGGAATAATACGATTTATAATGATGTAACAATATATTCTTGTATTATATAAAGAGTATTATGTATAATAAAATACATAATGTTATATATAATATTTCTTATCACTAAACTATGAACAACTTCAATTTTTGGTCGATCGTTTTTTAGGGTTCTGTAGAAAACTAGGAACCCTAGTTTGTACTGATTAAGATGAAAGGCTATAGCCGGGTAAGCATGCAAAACATGCCTTTACATGGATTTGGCTGATTATTTTTTTGGAAGTCACATTCTATTTTATATTCCACCTGACCAAATATTAGCTTCCAAAAATTTATAGTTTTCGAAAAAAAAATGTTTTCTGATTTTCAAAAAAAAAATTTTTTTTTATAATCTGTCAGTCGAATTTGATGGTGCTTGAAATATATTATAGAGATACTTATGACTCATCAGAGGTAATTTTATTATGATCATTTGTGTATAGTAAACCAGAAAAAAAAATTAATAAAATTTAAAAAATCAAAAAAAACCATATTTTCTTCGGAGGGCAATCACAATTTTTTTATATATTATACCTTGAATGTACCCAAAAAACATATCAAAATCTTCAAAAAATATTCTATAAAATTTTCACGTAATTTGTGTCGTTCTTGAGATATTTTGAAAAAATAAATATTTTGGGATGTCACCCCTCTCCCTTACACACGATTTTGATGATTTTGAAATGGGACCGTCCTCAAGCCAGACCCAACCATTTGACCAAGTTTATATAATATCGGGTCAGTGGTTAATGAGTTATGCGTGTGACAAGGATTCAAGGGACAGATGGACGGACATACGGACAGACAGACAGACACAGAACCAAAAGTGTTTGTCTTGACGAGAAACGGAAAGATCAATTTTAAACTTTGAAATCGAAGAACATTTTTTTGTCTCAATCTAAAACGATTACAACGCTTCTCGTATCTTCGATATTGCGAGGAAGCAAAATTAAAAACTCTAATTGTTAAAAGTATATAATCACTGATTATATTGATTACTAAACACCGGTTAAGTTAGGTTAGATGACAATTGATCCGATTAGGTTTGTTTCGATTTTTACCACTGACGCGTCGCTACCATCGCGACACATATCAATGGGATAAATATGAACATGTGAATTACATAAATACATGCATATATAAATTTATCTGTACTATAAAGAAATAAAAATATGTTAGGAAAATTCTGCTGCAATATTTTCCAATGTTTAGTGAATGGTTGTCATATATAATTCAATAAATACGTCTGTGACTACAAATTATGGATAAAACCATCCGTATAAATAAACTTAGCGCTCAACTCATGTAAGTAAAACAAATAAAAGTCATGAAAAATAGACAATGAGACATAGTCTGAAACCAAGTCTATAAATTATTTTTATGACCTACTGTCCACACATATTGTCCAGTTAAATCACATTCGGCTATCTATACAGGGTGGGGCATTTAAAATGTTACAGCTTTTTATCTCAGAACCATCGCATATTTGAAAAAAATGTTTAAACCAAAAAATGTTTGGTTGTAAGGGGGTAATCTAATAGTAATTTTTAGTTTTTACTTATAGTAATCTTATTCTACGTGAAAAACACGATTTTCTTATTGAAAACTTTTTTTAACAACTTAAGCTTTCCAAGATATCTACAAAATAATTTCGAGATCTTGGGCATTCAAGAACTTTTTACTCAGAAACCATAAACATTAGAAAAAAGTATAAGATACCTAAAATGTTTATTTTGGTCTAATAAAGCTTGGAGAATTAATCTAAATTTTTATTAGATATATAGATAAATTACATAATAGATAATAGATAAATTACATTTAATATATCAAAGTAAATAGCGGTTGTAAAAAACAAATCACGATTTTTTAAAGCAAGATAAATCTTTGGGAAATATTTTACAACAAATGATGCGGTAACCTATAGTCCTATAGTATAGAAAAATGAAAGCTCTCCAAAAAATATCCTATAAAATTTTACGTAATGGTATCTTTCTTGAAATATCTTCAAAAAAGAAATATTTTGGGGTGTTACCCTTCCCTTTTACATACGATTTCAATAATTTTAAAATGGAACCGTCCTCAACCAAGTTTCATTAATATCGGTTAAGTGGTTCATGAGTTATGCGTGTGACAAGGATTCAAGACATTTAGGCAGACACGAAACGAAAGTGTTTATATTAACCTGAAACGGAAAGATGAAGTTAAAATTTTGAAATCGGAGAAAATTTTTGTCTTATTTTAAAACGATTACAAAGGTTCTCGTATCCTCGATATGGCGAGGAAGCAATTGACAAATAAAAGTAATAACGATAAATCTATACAATTTTTAATATAAGAAAAATCAACTGAAAAATGATCAGTATAAATAAATATTTAATCAATTTTTTTTACCTTTTTATTTGTTAAATTTTATAAATGTTCAGAAAGTTGGTTGTACAAATTGTATATCCAAATCATTTGATTTAAAGGATTTTTTAAATTACACGTACTGTGTAGATTGTAATTAAATCTGTATGCCTTGTGCTATACATTATCTTATAGAATAACAAAATATGCTTAAGAAAAACTCGATAGTCACATTACTAGAGATTGGAAATATAGTTTTTCAACTATTGCGAAAAATGTAACTATTGTAATTTTTATTACATATCTCTATCTATCGATTTCAGAAAACTGGTTTGATTGAACCCAATTTAAAATCAACTATTTGCAACTATTTTACCTTTCCAACTATTTTTAACCTATTTGCCTTTTTTATCCAACGTTAAAAATGTTGTATCGAAAAAAAGTCATAAAGACAAAGTTTGAAATAATTCTAATTATCAATATTGATTTTTTTCAAAAAAATAAAAAATATTATAAGTAGGTAGGTACATGTTTATAGATAATAAACATAAATATTTCTTGTGATTTCCTAATAAGTTTGAGTTTTATTCATACAATTCTTTGTAGATTTTTTTAGTTTTATATTTTTTTATAAATACATTTTGTCTATTGTACAGATATTTTTTAATAGCTATTTATGTTGTGTTTTTACATATTTATTTGTTTAATTTTTTTTTAGCTTCTAAAATCTATCTAGAATCGACCATAACATGTTTTCCTCGAAAATTTAGGATTTGACACTAATACGTTGATTTCACTAATTTATTGATTAAATAAAAAAAAATTATTATTGTAAAAAAAATTGTAACTATTTCACAACTAATTTGATTAAAAAAAACTATTTGCCAACTATTACAGAAAAAAAATCAACTATATAGTAACTTTTTCATTTAAAATAACAACTATTTTTCCAATCTCCTACACATTACTAACAAAAATATGTTTATCTTATATTTTATTTATATGTATAATCAATTACGTAGTTACATATACATATATGTAGATATTCATACAAGCATATTATATATTGTACTTCAGTTATATATGTACGTAGTACGTATGTGTTGTAATCCACAGAACCATTACTGGCTGAATACTGGCACTTAACGACAATGCATATTCGTAGTCTAGGGTTTGCTAATGACTTCCATTCTGGTGACGTAAGTGCGGAAGTTATAGAATACCTGAGGGCGAGTCTATGGCGGGTGTGCTGTGTGTTGAGTTAGGAGGCTGCAATTTGTCCGTCGCCGGAGATAAGGTCTACAATAATTATATGCATTTTCAGCAAAACTTGCATTTATATCATAGGTAGAATGAGTGATATCTGCATTGTTACGTAACAAACAAAAAATGATAATGCTATTATTTAGTGAGACACTAATTATTTATCTGTCTTTTTCTTGATATATTTTATATGATTAAACTGGTTAGATTAACGTTTCTCAAACGTCGGGCCGCGAGATAGTTTTACCCGTCCGTATCAAATATCAAAAATGAATAAATTATTGTGACCATATTATACACACACTAGCGCATTGGACCCGGTGCTACCTGGGTTAATATCCATAAAATCATAGTCAACATTCCCACCCAACATATCCACAAAGCACGTTTCACCGCGAATTGTTTTTTTCCGATTTACACAAAATATTCATACATTATACACCAAAACTTAACCTATCCATTAGTGAAAACCGGAGTAAAATTATATTTTCAAACTCCCAGGACACCAGGTCCCATCTTAGAATTTGTATGAAAAAAAATAATAGGTTAGGTTAGGTTAGGTTAGGTTAGGTTAGGTTAGGTTAGCAACAATCATAATCAATTTCGATATTTTACCATTTCTTGGAAGTAAAATGTTTCTTAATATTTCAATTTTCAATTAATATATTTCAAAATATTTAATTTTTAACATTTGTCAAATATTATCCAATTGTTTAACAAAGTATTTGAAAGAGACGTGATCATAGTAACCTAAATAAAATGAATAATTGAAACTGTAAATTATAGAATTCCTTATTCAATAGTTACTATGTTTTTATATGAATTACATTTGTATGCTATGACATCATGGAAACAAAACACGACTTGATATACGATTGAGTGGGGTATCTTTAGATAGGTCTTCTAAAATGTAACAAAAAATATTATATGACCTTTTAATTTTAACCCTTCAGTCACGATATATTTGCATTTAAATGTCGTTATCAGGGCGTCTTCTCCCCCTTCTACTTTCGAAATTATCGATGCAAAAAATCTAAAAAAAATCCAGAATGAGACTTTTAGTTAGTACTTTCAATGAAAATTATAACGAACACTGTAGTTACAATAGTTTATAAAAAAATTGATATAACTCTTGTTTATAAATCGTAATGACCACGGAAACCTATCATGTGCGTGCCCAACACGTACTTGGCCGTTTTATTTGATATTGGTCCCAATCTAGGCCAACTTTCAGATAACGAGCTTCGGTCACCTATTCTTTACCCAAGATTAGGCCTCTCTGTGTCAGCCTTGGTACGACAAGCTAGCATTGGCGCAAGCCTAAACCAACCGTGGCCCAACTGACTATTGGTGAAAACCGCATTAAAATCGGTTAGTAGTTTCCGAGTTTGTCTGAGGCGGCTATTACACTATCAAAGAAATATGATAAAATTTCTTTGATCAAAGAAATATGACAGTGTAATAAGTTAACTTTTATAATATTTACCTTCATAATATTTATATGATCATAGTTAATGACAGTCTCTTATATTTGATCAAAGTTTGTTGACAGATAAATCAAAATGGCGACTACCAAGTTATCACTGACAGTTACAGTTATATAATTATTAATATATGAATATCAACAAAATCCAGTATTATATGATAATCTTCTTATTGATTATAAAAACCACAATACACGGTTGTAAATTCAAACCTCGGTCGCGTCAATTGACGAACATCCACGCACTAATATTCAAAAGGCACCAAAAAAGAAGAAAATATCCCTAGATAATATTGAGAAAATATTATCAAATATTTTATGTAGTGTAATAAAACAAAATGTTGTATTTTATCAAAGAAATATGATCAAATCTTTGTCAAAGATCTTTGACATATTTATTTGATAGTGTAATAGCCGCCTTAAACATGTATAAAAATTTAACTTCCTTTTATAGAATTAGAAATACAAATTATGTTTCGAAGAAAAATATTTTTCATATATTTTTAATTTTTTTGAAATTTCAATCTAAATCTAAATTTATGTAAATGTCAAAATGACATTTAAAACGTCAAAATGACATTTAATATATCCAAGCAATATCAATTTAGATAAACAAAACACGAATTTTTAAAATAAATTGAGATAAATCTTTGTAAGGAAATATTTTACAACAAACGTTGTAGATCCATATTATAGGAAATTGAAAGCTCTAAAAAAAAATATTCTATAAAATTTTCACGTAATATGTGTCGTTCTTGAGATATCTTGAAAAAATAAATATTTTGGGGTGTCACCCCTCCCCCTTACATACGATTTTGAAATGGGACCGTCCTCAAGCCAGACCCAATCATCCGACAAAGGTTCAATGCGTGTGACAAGGATTCAGGGGACACACGGACGGACGGACACACGGACAGACGGACGGACGGACATACAGACAGACACGGAACGAAAAGTGTTTGCGTTGACGTGAAACGGATAAATCAATTTATAATTTTGAAATCGGAGAACATTTTTTTTGTCTTAATCTGAAACGATCACATAGCTTCTCGTATCTTCGATATTGCGAGGAAGCAATAACTGTATTATTATCCGAATAATCATCAAACAAATATTGACAGCGCGAACCTAAAAAAAAAAAGAATTTATCACGTTTTAAGACTTAGAACGTGATAAATTAGAATCTAAGAGGTACCTTTGTAAAACCTCAGAGAATATATTTTTTGTTATTTATCGGTTTTAATTTTTTATACAATGAAATAATGTTTACAACAAAAAAACTTTTATACGCCACATTTTGTTGGTCTTATTTTCGACCGACGTACTCATTATAATGAAAAAAATCAACTGAAAATATGCCTTTCATAGCTGCAGAAACAAATGAACAATTTAAATCTTCAATTTAATTAAAAGTATATCAACAGGTTTCATTTAATTACGATTTACATAAGTAAGTAATTATAATTCGAACTTCTCGGAGGGTTTTGTATTTTACAAATACACCTATCATTATGTGCAGTATCTGTATATGTATGTACGTATGGCTATGTGTGTGTGTGGTAAGGGTGTAATGTGATATAAAATCAGTTATATCTCTTTAACAGACCAATGATTTCATCGAAGACTTGAAGCGGTCTATGAAATTGGTTTATACATCGTTGTCTTCACATTCAGTACTTAAATATCGTAGCACGATTGGAAATTTTCACCTAAGAAATTATTATTAAATACTGTATATTTAGAACAATGGTTCTTATAATTGAATATACTCGAAGGTAGGCCCAGATAGAGAGGGAAGGATAGGAGGGCCATATGACCCGGGCCCCTGGAGTTTCATGGGTCCGCGGCACCTCGAAAAATATTTATATTTTACATAAATATTTATAATTTATACATATTATCTTATATTATTTTATACATATTATCTTATAACATATAATAATAATGAAATTTTGTATTATTATTATTATTATACTGTATCTACGAACTTATTATACATACAGATTGTGCAATTAATTCCCGTGTTTAATTTACTTCTATTATTTTGTTGTTTATTTATTTTTAAGGATAATACGGAATTTATTAGGAATTTCGTAAGGAATATCCTACGCTCGCCAAATGGAGGGGCATGGGCCCCCGAAATGTTATTTGACTCGGGCCCCATTGAAGCTCTCTCAAGGCCTGCTCGTAGGTATCGTAGTTCTTCATAAAGATTCTTTAAAAAAATTCATTGTTTTTATTTTTGGCTTTTATATGGAAATATACAGTCAGTTATTTATATAAAAACAAAACCACAACCAGACATTGATCACTGGGTGGAATATAAAGTGTCCTGGGGCTATCAGAGCTGGAGACAAACAGAGGTACGATCATTGGTTCAATAAAAAACTTTTTAAGTAAAAATAAAGAAAACCGGCTACACAAACTTTTAAATTTAATTATTATATACTTTATATTTATATTTTCTAGGATTTTTTTGATATCGTTTTTTTTAAGTTTTTTATTTATCAACTGTTTTTCCATCAACTGTTTATAAATATTTACAAAGTTATTAAAAATTTATATTTTTACCCTTAATATATAAGCTTATGCATAACATTTTATAAAAATCTTTCAAAATCGTATGTTAAGCACAATTTGTAACAAATTTTCTCAATTAAGATTACGATGACCAATTGGAATTAGTTTAACGATATATCTCCTATCTCAATGATCTATGAGTAAATCCTAAACTTTCCAGATTAATAATAACAATTACCCATGTAGGAAATGCCAGCCTTGACGATGGACCCAAGCTTGGCCCAATATTGGGTTACCAGTGTTGTTTTTTCGATATTGGTTCCAGTCTAGGCCAACCTCCAGATACCGATTCGGGTCACCTGTTCTTTACCCAAGATTGGGCCAACTCTGGTCCAGCCTTAGTCGACAAGCTTTGGCCGAATCTTGAACGCAAGCCTGGGTCAACCGTGGCCCCTTTGTAAAAAATAGGGGTTTTACTATAAAAATAAGAATTTGGTTGTATTATATTAAACATTTATTTGGATAGTTAAATTATATAAGGTACTGGCACCAGTCTTGGATATCACCCCAGTAATGGCTATTTTAAATTAAATGTACTGAATATTTGTTGATATTTGATTACTACCATTTCTGAATATTAATCTATATACATTTAACTGTCTTACAGAGTGACAATCGGCCAATACATAGGTGTAAAAATGCCGGACATTTTAACGAATTATAATTATTAGTATAATTTATTAATTAATTATTATATTATCATAGTAACTGCTTTACATTGTTTCAAATTGGACGATTCTTTCTTTTATATCTTTTGTGTCGTAGTACTTAGCATTTTGTTATCATTAGCAATTGTCCATCACTATGTGCTTATTACTGGTTTTACCATACATAGACAAAATAAAAGACTATAATTTAAAAAACAAACTATATTTGCAGACTTTGGTATTTAAATTGATTAAACAAAGAGTTACCTACTTGTTTTATTAGTAACATGATTTGATGAGAATTACAAAAAAGAATTACAAAAACAGTAAACCTTGCTCTTATAGCGGCCGTAACTAATAAAAATAATAACTAAACTTACTAAACTAACTTACTTTATTAAGTAGTTATTACTAAAGAAAACTGTACAATAAACATTATAATCATTATATAATTGCACATAGTATACACATACATAAGTTAAATAGAAGTATAATAATTTATTTTAGAACACTTGAAATATTTTCAACTACGTAGCTCACTTGTAGTAATGTTTGGATGGTATGATTTTTAATTATTACTGCTAAATCATGTAGATTTTTCATGTAAATATTCTTAACGAGCTCTCAAGATAATAACTAAGATTAACTAAATGCTAGAATGTAAAATTTCTTGCTACTGATTTGCATAACGCCAGAATTTTAAAAAGGATCATGTCATTTACCTAGTGTCAGCTTTCAAAATATTATATCACTTTCTCATGTATCTTAATTCTATTGGGAATAGTATTTTAGAAAATGATATGATATATGATAGTTTAAAACAATAAATAATTTTATTTATAATCAATTATTAGATTTATTAAATTATTCTACATATGTAGTTTCTATTGAGTACATTTAATTCATAAAGTAAACATAGTATTTTGTATTCCTTAATGTCCTGAGACATATGTTATTAATTATTATAATTTTTTTTAAATCTTTTGAGGAACATATTAACAATAACAATACAAAAAATGTTTTTTTTTTCTAATTAGTGGAGTCATATTAGCGATTTCTTTTTTAATAAGGAATTGAAAGGGAGGATCAATTTCTTTTATAAATTTATTCTAGGCATCACAGACAGTACGTAACTGAAATCTTTACATATACCTTAAAAACCTTAAAAAAAATAAAAACCAAAAGAATGAGCATTTTATATTATTTTTTGGTATAACTTGTCCAATAGTTAATGGATTTTAATAAAATTTTGGGAAAATATATTCCTTATGATTATAAATGAGTGTGCCAAATTTAAAATGAAAATTTTAGTAAAAAAATCTAAAAAAACGCATTTAAAAATCAAAATGGATTCATTGATAACCTGTGGGCAAAATATAGTAGAGGGGCATTCTTTTTATATTGTAGATTTTTTTATGTACTTTGCGATGGTATCAAAGTAAATTCTACAAATGTTTTTGTTTATGATTTTTTTCCAAAATTGCTATTTTTTGCTCAGTGTTATATTATTGATTTTAGCAAATAAAATATTTTAATTATTTGTTTTTTTTTTTACTTACTTTCAAAATAAACACTGAAAAAAAATCAATAATATTGAGCAAGAAATAGCAATTTTGGAAAAAATCCATAAACACAAACGCAAAATATTGTTTTTAATTTTCAGGTTTGTATGACTAAGACTATTAGTGGAGTCATATAACCGAATTTTTCTTTTGAATAAAACAATCTCTCCCTACAGCGATTTTATGATTTTAAAATGTTCTAGTGATCAAGAGAAGTTCATAACTGAGTTTGTGGATTAATCCGTTTTCCGCGCGGTAGTTTTTTCACGACTTTTCCGAAAAATCATCGATTTTTCCTGTTTGCGGTTCGATTTTTTGCAAATATCTCGGCTTCTACTTGATCAATATCGACCAATAAAAATAGGGACACTCCTAAGGAACATCTCTATCGATCTGTGGGAGGCGGAATACTATAACTTAATTTATAACCTCAAAAAAAATTACAAACTGCGCATATAAAAGATTTTTTATTTTTTCTCAATTACTTTGCAACAAGTTTGAATATTTTGATGAAAATAAGAAAAAATGTACCTCTTATGATCCTTAATAAACTTACCTAGTTTGATTTTAAAATATTCAAAATTGCCGCCAAAATTTATATTTAAAAAAAAAAATTGATTGAAGCGCCATCTTTGGGCAAACCATCGTAGAGCAATTTTGTTTATCTCAAATTGTAGGGTATTTTATTCCCTTTTAAATGATGTATATATACTTACACATTCTAAAACAAAAAAGTTATTAAGATTTTTCTGAACTGATTTTTGCTTTTTCGGATTGTTGCCGTAAATACATTTTTCCCGCTTAACATTCATTATTGTTCAAAACAAATTACAAAATTTTAAATATAGTTAAAAGTTAAGTGTTTGAAACAAATTTAACATATTTTTACTATATTAATTGGTAGGTCGCCCCAAAAATTTTGTAATTTTAAAATTTCACCTGCACAAATTAATCAGTTTTTATTGTTCAAAATATATTTTATTTGAAATTTTATTTTTAGTAAAGAAAAAAAAATTTAATTTAATTCAAAGTTATTTATTAGAACAACATAAAATTACACACTAATACTCAAAATATATATTTTAACCAAGCCTCATTAGCGTAACAATTATTTCTGAATCATCAGATTAATTAAAAGTTTCAATTATTCATGTGAAATGAAGAATGAAGTCGTTTTTATATGGACCATCTTCTTTCCTGTAGGACTACCAAATAAAATAAATATCCATAAGCTAGCTCTCGTTCAAGTGAATCTGTTAGAAGACTTAATTTTTAATTTTTTTTAACCTATTTCATTACTAAAAATTAAAAGTTTCGTGTATGAAAATGTATTTTAAACAATAAAAACTGATTAATTTGTGCAGGTGAAATTTTAAAATTACAAAATTTTTGGGGCGACCTACCAATTAATATAGTAAAAATATGTTAAATTTGTTTCAAACACTTAACTTTTAACTATATTTAAAATTTTGTAATTTGTTTTGAACAATAATGAATGTTAAGCGGGAAAAATGTATTTACGGCAACAATCCGAAAAAGCAAAAATCAGTTCAGAAAAATCTTAATAACTTTTTTGTTTTAGAATGTGTAAGTATATATACATCATTTAAAAGGGAATAAAATACCCTACAATTTGAGATAAACAAAATTGCTCTACGATGGTTTGCCCAAAGATGGCGCTTCAATCAATTTTTTTTTTTAAATATAAATTTTGGCGGCAATTTTGAATATTTTAAAATCAAACTAGGTAAGTTTATTAAGGATCATAAGAGGTACATTTTTTCTTATTTTCATCAAAATATTCAAACTTGTTGCAAAGTAATTGAGAAAAAATAAAAAATCTTTTATATGCGCAGTTTGTAATTTTTTTTGAGGTTATAAATTAAGTTATAGTATTCCGCCTCCCACAGATCGATAGAGATGTTCCTTAGGAGTGTCCCTATTTTTATTGGTCGATATTGATCAAGTAGAAGCCGAGATATTTGCAAAAAATCGAACCGCAAACAGGAAAAATCGATGATTTTTCGGAAAAGTCGTGAAAAAACTACCGCGCGGAAAACGGATTAATCCACAAACTCAGTTATGAACTTCTCTTGATCACTAGAACATTTTAAAATCATAAAATCGCTGTAGGGAGAGATTGTTTTATTAAAAAAAAAATTTCGGTTATATGACTCCACTATATTAAAAGCGTGGGGGTGCTCATGAAGGCAAATGTATAGCTTTTAATGAATTTAAAAAAATGTGCAAATTTTCTACTCTTATATCTTTTACCAATTTATACTTCATTTCTTATTTTACACAAGATATTTTTTCCATATAGTTGCTGTTATAGTGCTCCGAACTTTTATTGGTCTTCACAAACCTGAAAATTTTGTGACAGCTGAAAATTTATTTTTTTATTATTCCGTAAATTTTTAATGAAAGCTTGTTTAAAAAAAACATTTTTTATTAAATTGTTTAACACCAGTTCCCATCCACCCGTAGGGGATGATTTTCCGTAAATGCTATTTATCTTATAAAGTATTTGTACCAAGTTTCATTCGAGTGAATACAACCAAAAATATTTTTTTCCCATACAAACTTATTCTCCCCGTTAAGAGTTGAATTTTGAACATGCTGAAATATGTCATTCATTGTTTGTATTGTAGAGAATTTATGCTAAGTTTCAAGTAATTTCGATTATAAAATATTTTACTCATGCAAATTTTTACACCATCTTTTACCCACGTAGAGGTTGAATTTTGGAAAACCCCTTCTTAGTGGATGATTACACCATAAAAGGAAGACATGCTTGACATTTTACGATTCTTGATCAGTCAGTCAGTTATTTTATGTATGTATATAGTTTACAAGCTTGACTTAATAAATACTATGTTTTGATCCACTCATAATATACAGTAGAGCATCGATTATGTGAATACCGATCAACCGAAATAAATTCAAATTTGCACGCAATGTAGAAAATAAAAACGAGTGACAGCTCTGAAGCAAAAGAACATTTTGGGCTTTTTTCCTAAACTGTAGGCTTATTTAAGGTATTACTTTATGTAAGACGTGTGATACAAAATATACAGTGCGTTCACGATGAAAGGAACAAATTCATTTAAAATTCAGGTAATTATTTTGTGGAAAAACGCTCGGACCCATCGATTAGTATGTTTAGTTGCGGATTTTTTGACATAAGAAAATTGTATACAGGGTGTCTCAGAAAAAACATATGCAGTCATCATTGATTTTTTTAAATGGAACACCCTATATATTATACCATTTTTGAATTGTGCGATAAATTCTGAATACTTTTTGTACAGTATATCATATCTCTAAAATCAGTGGTTTTTGGAATAATGACGTTTGAAAATTGACATTTTGAAATACACACAAGTCAAATAAAATGTTTAAATTGAAAAAATAAACTTTAAACATTTTTTTAAAAGCCAACAAAAACATCCTGGTATTGCAAAAAAAAGAAAAAAAGAAGAAAAAAAAGAAAAAACATTGAACTTTTTTTTTCCTTTTTTTTTCTTTTTTTTCTTCTTTTTTTCTTTTTTTTTGCAATACCAGGATGTTTTTGTTGGGTTTTAAAAAAATGTTTAAAGTTTATTTTTTCAATTTAAACATTTTATTTGACTTGTGTGTATTTCAAAATGTCAATTTTCAAACGTCATTATTCCAAAAACCACTGATTTTAGAGATATGATATACTGTACAAAAAGTATTCAGAATTTATCGCACAATTCAAAAATGGTATAATATATAGGGTGTTCCATTTAAAAAAATCAATGATGACTGCATATGTTTTTTCTAAGACACCCTGTATACAATTTTCTTATGTCAAAAAATCCGCAACTAAACATACTAATCGATGGGTCCGAGCGTTTTTCCACAAAATAATTACCTGAATTTTAAATGAATTTGTTCCTTTCATCGTGAACGCACTGTATACAGTTTTATGACTCTGGTATTTTTTTTCATGATTATGAATGATTAGTTATCCGAAAAATCAATTAACCGAAAACCCCCAGACCCCAATTGTTTCGAATAATCGATGCTCTACTATAATACCCATTAGATGATGTTAACAAGTATGGACAAAATCTAATGAAAAATAATATTTTTATATTAGTTTTTATTGACCAATACTATTTTTTTCAATGAAAAAATGTTTCTGGATGTAATGATCCCTGAACTGTAAACTTTAGCATTGGTGAACCCCATCTCCCTTTACTAAAAAAGTTATCCAAATTTTTTGGGCATCCCTTTTCTTGAAAATCAACCACCTCGATTGTAATTTTTCTCAACAAGAATCCGGCGGTGGTCCGCTAATGGCGATTTTGTTCTTTTTAAAAAGAAATTCATTATAGTCAGTCGTCGTCATTGAATGGAAACGGTAAAATAGACCTCTTGAATAGCTCTACTCTCCTGGTACACTGCCATTCTCTCATACTCTGATTGCTATTGAGTGCTTTAATGCATTGTGGCGGGCGGATCTCAGCCACATGCACTACTTCGGTCGGGATATTTTACAAATTATCTTACTGCCAGTCCATTACTTTAAATATCGGTCTTACCGCTGTAATCAATTTAACAATAATTCCGTTTTCGTCATGGTCCATATATAGAAATTTATTAACTTTTAAGATTCTAAAACTATTTAAGAGGCCAAAACGATATTGTTTTATAAATATACATCATATCATATACCAATCAAATATTGACAGACTTTTTTTTTTTTTTTTAATACACGGAGGCATTTTATATTTTGTGTAAAGGTTACAGCCGGGTAAGCATGCAAAACATGCCTTTACATGCGGATTTGGCTGATTATTTTTTGGAAGTCATATTTTATTTAACTTTCAACCTGATCAAATATTAGCTTCCAAAAATTTTTTGGAAACTAATAATTTTGAAAATTAAATTTTTTTTTTTTTTCGAAAACTATAAACTATAATTCGGAAAAAAACAATTCGTAGTGAATTATGTGTTGTGGGTAGGGTTTGTAATCCCGCAGACTTTTTTTTCCCGCGGGAATTTTGCGGGAAATCCTCAAATCCCGCGGGATCCCGCAGTTTTTCCAAAAATTTTGTTATTCATACTTAAAGTTACTATTATTTAGTTAACAAAAAAAAGTTAATTGTCCGAGTCTTTTTCCCATTTGATTAACATGGGAAAAATTACTTTTTTAATTACGCGTGAATATCTCGTTGAAAACAATTTTTTTTGAAAATTTCTCAAGGCAATATTTTGTAGAGAATTAAGTGCTCAATTCATAAATTCAATAAATTTTAAGAAATGTTTGTTTAAATATTATCATAAAAATTGGATTTTACTTTTTATGATAAAGTTTAAAGAATTTATCTTTAAAAATATTCGATCTATGATTTGAGTACTTGGGATCTTTTTTGTAAGAAATTTAATTCTCTATGATATGCTGCTGTAAGAAATTAAAATAAATAAATTTTTCAACGAGATATTCACGCATAAGTAAAAAAATAATTTTTCCCATGTTAATCAAATGGGAAAATGACTCGGTTTGCGCAGTCCACAGGTTTGATCTATGAGTCTGAAATTTTGGGACAATTAACTTTTGATCCAAAGCTAAAACATAGGCTAGCGGGACCGAAAAAATAAAAATAAAAATAAATAAATAAAAACACCCTAGTATATATATACGGTATGTCACGTAAAACTAAACCACTAAATATTATTATTTACGGTTGTATTTTAGGGATAATACTGTTAAAAAAAATCGTGTAGATCGAATTTTGTGTATTAAATTTTTGTGGTTAACTTTTATTTAATCTGCTATTCTTCTAAATTTTTGTAGTTTATATTTTTTATGTTTTTCTTTTTTTTTGTAATCTGGGGGCTGTTCGAGCTTCTTTCGTCGCCTGAGTCGTACTCAGTGTAACCACTTAACTAATCGTGAACAAGAGATATAATTTACTTCACTAGTTTCATATTCAGTCATCTCAACCTTAATTTTTTTTCAAAATTGTTACTTTTTTTATTCATATTTATACGCTTTAAAAGTATTCAAAACGCACGCGACCTACAAATTCAATGTTCAAAAATTCCGCGCGGATCCCGCACTGAAAGTGCGGGATCCGCAGATCTGATTGCAAACCCTAGTTGTGGGCATGATTACTTTATGTTTAATTGAATTAATATGCGCTTAACTCGAGAACCATTTATCCGATTTACGTGTTTTTTTTAAATACATATATATATAATATTATGTTCTTTGCCCAGGTTGAAATATATATTTTGTTACGTTAGGTAACATAAGGAATAAACAGTGACGATAATAGTAAATCAAGTTGGAAAAAAATTGCGGCTTGCGCGATCTTTTGCAATACGCTGCATAAACCATTAAATATTGAATAATGTATATGTAATAAATAATTGTGTTAAATAAAAAGATCTAAAATAATTTTATTATATTTTTCAAAAACCCTAAACAATAATTCTTATTTCCACGCGAGTGGAGACGCGGGTGCAACTAATAAAATATATTACATAATATGTATGTTATATTTAATAAATTTAAAAAAAACTTATTATATTCACATACATTAACAAAATTATTTATTTTATAATTTTGCAGGTATAATACGTATAATATGTTTAATTATTGGTGATATAATTGGTTTAACTTCTAATTAATATTTAATTCAAATACTCCCTGTGTATGGATAATTAACATATTAATTTATAAACGATAAAAAGGGTTCCATTGAAGCGTATAAGCATATAAAATCTCTTTGAATTTGAAAATTTCATAAATATTATAAAATAAACATATTTTTATATTTCCTTATTTGTTCTCATCGTTTATTTACTCATTTTATTTTATAAAAAAATATTAGTATGAATCACTTTAACTAAAAATATACTTCTTAACCACAATAAAACAATGTCACTCGACACGTGTTTCGACTGCACATGAAGTCCTCACCAGGAGTCTAACAGTTCTAGACTTTTTTTTTGTTTAACTGACTAAGAAACCACTGTTTCTTCGTTTTTATAGTATACATATATGAATGACTTACTTTATAGGATAACATTTTATTAGTGGATCGAATCTTGTTTTTTCAATTTACTCAGTTACTTAATTTTAAATTGATAATTCATAAATATTACATTATATTTTAGGAAAGTTAATAATAAATTGTGGATCTTGGATTCTTCGTCGGTTTGATCGTTCTATCGGCTAACGTTTCGTCGCACAATACGGTGGACATATTCCTGAAGATGTCCACTGTAATGTGCGACGAAACGTTGACCGACAGAACGACCAAATCGATACGGGTTATACCCAAAAGCTAATAACCATATCCGCGAAAGTCTTAAAGCTTAAGAACCAATACATTCAGAAAATGCAATTAGCAATAACTATAAATAGCATAGCTTGGCCATAAAATGCACACCCCTTAAACTTTTCAAAAAGGTATTAATTAATAAGGTTGTCAACTTTGTCAATTAATTTTTTAAATGATGTTTTAAAAATATCGTGGTAGTTTTCATATTTTAACTCTTATTTTTGTTAACAGTGGATATTACTAGTAATAATAGTGATTATGTAAGTACATTTGAAAACATAATAAATAACTAACATAACCTCACTTAATAATTATATTTTCTTTTATCCATCCGTCAAAAAAGAATAAATAAATACAAACATTGAAAAAAGTCTTCCACAATTAATATATAATACATTAGTCTTTCAGTTATAATTTTTCAGAATAAAATAAGTAATATTTAATTTTCTTCTGTAGGCTTTCGTGGCCGTTGTCCATAGTAGTTAACTTTTCGGGCTGTTGTCCACGTTGTCGTATTTTTAAACTTGGCGTTTCGACTCTCATGTCAGAGTCTTCTTCAGAAGTGATTCTGAAGAAGACTCCGACATGAGAGTCGAAACAAATATACAAACTTACCAAATTTTATATTTAAAGTTGTAAAGTAGAACTCAAAATCACTGTAATTTGCAAAAAAGTCATACCTTTGAATAAAATAATTAAAATACAACGCATTATATGTCAGTTGTAGCTATTGAAGCGCTTTTATTTGAAGCGGATTATTTGTGGACTCCAGGCAAACTATCTATTTCACGATAAAAAAAAATTAAATAAACTACAAATTTTCTTATTTCTACTCATTCGATTTGACTGATTGTGAGTTTTAATAGAGTTCTATTTTGATAGAAGATGATGTGAATTCAAAAAGATTGCGACCTGTAGCGTGTTGTCGTGGTGTAAGAATGGACAAATTGAACTTTATTTATATTTTTCTGACAGAAAATTATTTATCGATATTAAATTAAGTAAATATGAAGACTGTAATGTTCTCTTTCCGAAAATGTAGACTTTTAACTGGGTTACTGAAGAAAAAGATATAATATTCATTTTATGACTGTATATACGAAAAAAAATTTTGGACGAGAATAATACACACTTCCAAGCTGAGCCTATTTGGAGTGTGGAATATTATTGAAAAGTATACAATTACAAATACAAAAAAAAGTATTACAATTTTGTAATAAACTTTAATTTTGAATTTTTTTCTGATAATTTTCTTGTGATCTCGACATAGTTATACATATTGTTAACTATTCCAATTTTTTTACATTACATACAACTTGCCGGAATTGAATAAAATAATATCTGGTAACTCATTTATCCCCCTCTCAAAAAACATGAAAAGTTATTATAACTCGGGTCTATTTTTGTTCAACCATTTACAACATATAATTATGCCGAATCTTAGGCTATGACAGACATAAGTGTTCCATTTTTCCGATTTTTTTACATTCTTATACACTAGGGTGTTTTTTTTTCGGTCCCATGTGTTTCAGCTTTGGATCAAAAGTTAACTGTCCCAAAATTTCAGACTCGTAGATCAAATCTGTGAATGGCGCAAACCGAGTCTTTTTCCCATTTGGTTAAAAAAATTAATTTTTTACTTATGCGTGAATAGCTTGTTGAAAAATGTATTTATTTTAATTTCTTACAGAAGCATATTAGAGATAATTAAATTTCCTACAAAAAAGATCCCAAGTGCTCAATTCATAGATTCAATATTTTAATGATTTATTCGTTTAAACATTATCATAAAAAGTAAAATCTAATTTTTATGATAATTTTTAAACAAACATATCTTTAAAGTTACTGGATTTATGAATTAAACACTTAATCCTTTGAGAAATTTAAAAAAAAATTCATCGAGCTATTCACGTAAAAAATTAAATGGGAAAAAGACTCGTTTGCACCGTTCACAGGTTTGAATTACGACTCTGAAATTTTGGGACAAACTTACTTACTTATGATCAAAAGTTAAAACATAGGTTAACGGGATCGAAAAAATAAAAATTAAAAAACACCTACTAAGCACACAATACACATACATATGAATTATACCTACATTATAGTATAATTAGGTAAGTATTCTTAAGGCGATTTATTTTAAATCCGGATTTTAATAGAATTATCCATTTTGACCTTCCCTTAATCTAAAAATCGTAGAATGTTGAAATTATATATTTAATAGAGTGGAACGAAACATTTTTTGTTATATTTTCGAATTTTTATAAAATTTGCATAAGCGAATTTTAAATGCAGCACCCCTACAAAAGTTAGTATAGGGTGTCAAGAAGTCACAAAAAAAAATTCAATGAAATTCGTGATGATTTTAGGTTAGCACCAATCGATCAAACACATGACATGAAAATGTGGATACCTAAAATATTAAAAAAGATTCGGCAGAACATCAGAAGAATGGAATTAAATGAATAGTTAACTGAACATGATTCGTACAACAACAAGCTATCATTATAGACCGTTTCCGTGAACCTAACCTCAAAAACCTAGGTAACTTAAGGTCAATTGTTCACTTTTTAGTGTTTAAAGTACTATGCTTCTCGGAAAACTTGCAATAAGGGTTAATATCAGCAGAAAATTATTGTCTTTGGATCAAGCACTCAATATTGACCTTTTCCTTGACCTTAACCTCAATTTTCAGGGTAATTTCAAAGTTAAATGCCCATTTTTTAGTGTCAAAAGCAAAATACTTTTAGGAAAACATACAATGAAGGTAATCGCATGTTTTCCTACCAGCAACAAGTATTTGTTTTTGTATCAAACACTTTTTATTGACCTTTTCCTGGAACCTAACCTCAATCGTTAAGGTTATTTCAAGGTCAGTCTCCCATTTTCAATGTTTAAAGCACTCTGGTCTTAGAGAAACATTTAACAGATGCTACTATCAACAGAGAGTTCATGTCTTTGGATCAAGCACTCAATATTGACCTTTTCCTTGGCCTTCATTGAAATTTTTTTTGTGACTTCTGGACACCTTATACTAACTTT
Source organism: Sialis fuliginosa (assembly GCA_961205875.1). NCBI lineage: Eukaryota > Metazoa > Arthropoda > Insecta > Megaloptera > Sialidae > Sialis > Sialis fuliginosa. The sequence continues at coordinate 34,202,387 of OY540811.1, forward strand.
TGTAGGGGCGCCGCATTTAAAATTCGCTTATGCAAATTTTATAAAAATTCGAAAATATAACAAAAATTTTTTCGCTCCACTCTAATATTTAAGATTAATTTTTGTCTGGGAAGAAAACCTCCTTTTTTTGAAAACGATCTTTCAAACGGATACAGATGTTTACTGATGTCGATTTTTGAATTTTTCGAATTACTTGGGAACAGTGCCAAATTAAAGAAAAATGGCCAATTTAAAAATTCTAGGTAATATTATTATCTATAATTTATGAGCCATTCATTCTATTCTTTCTTTTATTATAAGTTTAAAATATTTTTCAATAAAATTAGAAACACGTACACTGTTCACTCTCAGTGTTACGTATAAGAAAGTCCCGTGGCTCCCATGTCAGATATTTTTTTGATAAAATCTACTCTGATAAAACTGATATTTTATAAACAAGAGATACAAATATACCTACAAAATTATTTTTCAAAATAAATAATATTCTCTGAAAACTACCTTTAGAACAGAAATTACCCAATTAACAAAAAATAATCAAGAATTATATTGACAAAGAAACACCTAATTTACAACAAAAAAAACACTTTAAATTTCTATAAGATTTCATTGTGAGTATAAATTTTCTAAAGGCATATGAACATTGTTTATTAGTTATTTAATACCTACATATTAGTCAATAAATTAAAGCCGAATTTAATTCCTCGTGATCCAGATAACATTCAGTAACCTCTGGCTGTATTATGGATACGCTTCAGTTATATTTATAGCTTATTTCATATAACGTAAATAGCTGAAGGTTAATATTCAACTAAATATAAGCTCATTAAAAATTATGAGCTTGTGCATTCAATATGAACAATTTACAAGAGGTATTCATATCATAACTATCATTTAAACTAAAAGTATTTCTCTATAAAATAAACAAACATTATTATATTATACAGGATGAGTAAATAATAAAATATTCGTTATTTGAAAAAAAAATGCTTTTCTAAAATCTTTTAGAGAAATTATTTCCTATGTAATGTTAATCTTCAAAAAAAGATTGGTGCTATCAGTTACGTTGCTATGGCATCCAAATCTATTTTTACTTTCTTATACCATGTAAGTATATGAAATATACAATAGTATAAATAAAGTATAGTGAAACCGATTTTTTTCGAAATCCGGATTTTGATGAAATTATACATTTTGACCTTCCCTGAATCTATTCTGACTAATTTCGCCATGATGTCTGTCTGTAAGCGCTGTAACTCAAATACGTCAAATCGTAGAAGGGTGAAATTTTATATTTAAGATTGATTTTTATCTGGGAAGAAAATATCTTATTTTTAAAAACGATCTTTCAACCGGATAAGGATGTTTACTAAGTTCAATTTTTTAATTTTTCAAATTACTTTGTGTGAATTAGAGAAAAATGGTCAAGTAAAAAATTGTAGGTAATATTATTATCTATAATTTATGTTCTATTCATTTTTTCGAAAAAACAAATTAAAAAAAACATTATAATTCAAATGGTTCATAACAGAGAAGAAATATCTGCCATGAGTATCATCGGACTTTTGTATACGTATTACAGAGATCGAACAGTGTGCGTGTTTGCCATAGGAACCATGGGACTTTCTTATACATACTACTGAGAGTGAACAGTGATTCTAAATAATTATTTAAAAAAAATCTTTCTGACTAAATCATAAATGTTGGAAAAAAATGTATGATAATAACATACTCGACATTTTTTAACTAAAGAATTTTTGTTTATTTCAAAAATGATTCGAAAATTGACAAGAGTAAACATCCGTTTGATACATAATATAGAGAATAATATTATGATAATATACTAATAGTGACGTTAAATATATAAATAAAAACAACTTGTTTGTCTAAACGTCAAAAATTTAATAAAGAAAAAGTATTCGCAAGCTTTCGATTCACAGAATCATCGTCAGGCTAAAATATAATAAATAACAATTAAATACAATTAATATAATTTAATTTAGTGAAAATATTGATATTTTAAAAATAAAAAATCAGAAATATATCTATTAAGGAAGAACATATTTTTAAAATATCAATATTTTCATTAAATTAAATTATATTAATTGTATTTAATTGTTATTTATTCTATTTTAGCCTGACGATGATTCTGTGAATCGAAAGCTTGCGAATACTTTTTCTTTATTAAATTTTTGACGTTTGGACAAACAAGTTGTTTTTATTTTTATTTAGAATAATATTATGTATAGTTTATGTCCCATTCATTTTATTTTATCTTGTATTATTTTGTCAGAAATGTGTTTTAATAAATTAAAAATCTCGTACACTGTTCACTGTCAGGATTACGTATAAGAAAGTCCAGTGGCTCCCATGGTAGAAATTTTTAAATGACAACATATCTTTTTTATTGATTTTAATGAGATGCAGATCACAACTACAACATAACCAAACTAGTCTTGAAAAATGATTGTAACTTGTAAAACATAAAAAAGAAAAAAAATCTAATGACCGTTTTGAAGGTTCCTGAATCACGTACGATCATTATCTCAATGACGACTGTGTGTGTGTCTGTGAACGCACTACAGCCAAAACGGTGAGACTTACAAAAATGAATTTTTAAACATAAAAACGGATGTTTACAGATGTCAATTTTTGAATTTTTCGACTTATTTTTAAAACAGTGCGCAGTAGAAAAAAATGTTTTAGATAAATGTTCTGCTCATTTTTCCCCCCAAAATTTTTTTTAGGAAATAATCAACTTTCTTTAATTATTGAATTTTTCAAATTATTTTTTAAATAGTACGTATAAGACAAAAATGTTTCAGATACAAGTTATAGAGAATATTATTATCTATAATTTTTGTTGTACCCATATTTCAAATGGTTAATTTTTTTATCTGTTATGGTGTACAAGCTATCGAACTTCCACGCACTATTACCCCACTCTGTATAGAGATAGTTTTTTAGCAATTGCATTATACGTTTTTGTACCCATAATTTTTCATACCCAATTAATTGAACCCCGTGATCTTTAAATTAAATTAATTTTACAATAAACTACTTTATTTTACAGATAACGTCAAATATTTATATATATCAATATCAACCCAGCCGTTCAAAATGACTGTACATCGCTGGACATTTTCAACCGTTGGACATATGATGCTTTCTAATTATTTATTCATAATACTGGCAGTGATTATGTTCATCTACGATAAAGGTAAGATATACTTATTATCTATAAAACTATTAACTAATTGCAGATACCTTAAACAAATCGAATGTCTTCAAAAAATAAGAAATCAATTGATTGTTTACTATAACAAAATCCATTGACACGTGTCAAAAATCCCCCAACCCGAAAAAAATGTTTTCCCTTTCTTATTGCTTATAACATAATTTTTTTTGTGAAATATATTTTAAAATCTTTCCTTTCTTAAAATCCAATATTATAACCATAAAAGAGCGTTGAGAAAAAGAACACCTTCATAATTTTCAATTATAATAAAATAACTTCCAATAAATGTGTCACAATTAACAAAAAAAAGAATTTGAATGTATTGAGCTATAAAAATACCCCTCCTTATTACCATTGTAATACTTAACAAGTAAACAAGATTTTTTCCAAATCTTCCCCTATAAACATACCTCCAAAATAAAGACAAAAATACACAATTAAATTCTTTCCCCAAAGTCCATCTCTTACATAAAACCACATAAATACGATAGTAACCGCAAAACAAAGACGGGTGCATTGAAATGTACGTATTCTTTATATAACTATCTCTTTTAAATAAATAGCGTTGGTGGTACGGATACAGGTTTAATGTGAAGTTAGTAGCTTCTAGGGGATTTAAACCTATATCTTCCAATTTACACAATTAGTGCGTATTTAATGAGAAGGTTTTGCACATTGGCGTCGCTATAATTTACAACTGAACTCATTTTACTACTACCTTTGGCAATTTGATGTTCTACTATATAGTTATAGTATGCAGATAGTTAGTTCTGGCCTCTAATTGAAACTTGCACGACTTGCTATTATTTATTTTAGTATCGAAACTAAATGATGTAATATGTATTTTATATTTTTACTTCTATGTTTTTTGAAAGAAATGGAAGTATTGTAATATCGTCGAAAAATCGAGATAAGAGCAGATTCTGATTGTATCTTCTATCTTCAAAACGTAATAGTGGAGTCATATAACCGGAATTTTTATTGAATAAAACAATCTCTCCCTATAGCGGTTTTGTGATTTTAAAAAGTTCTAGGGAACAAGAGAAGTTCATAACTGAATTTGTGAATTAATCCGTTTTCCGCGCGGTACTTTTTTCACGAATTTTCCAGAAAATCATCAATTTTTCCTGTTTGCTATCGGTTTTTCGCGAATATCTCGGCTTCTACTCGATCAATATAGACCAAAAAATATGGTCACTCGTAAGGAACCCCTATATCGATGTATGGGAGGCGGAATACTATAACTTAATTTCTAATGGTACAAAAAATCGCAAACTGCGCATATAACAATTTTTTCATTTTTTCTCAATTACTTTGCAACAAATATGAATATTTTGATGAAAATACAGAAAAATGTACCACTTATGATCTTTAATAAATCTACCAAGTTTGATTTCAAAATATTCAAAATTATCGCCAAAATTTATATTAAAAAAAAAAAAAAATTAGTAATAATTTGGGTGCTAGTCGGATTAGGGGTTTTGGAAATATTCGAAAATTTGTAACTATTCTAGTCTAAAAAGTGAACGTTGCGAGTATTATCTCACTAATGTTGATAAGACTTAGTACATTTGTAGTTCAATTGATTCTAAACGACATTTATTTTTTTGTACGTGCCTAAAAAGCTACTGAAGTATGAAAACCACCCTCAAAATTTGAATTTTAAATACTAATTAATACGTCATTAATTCATGTTGCCTTGAAAACAAATGCAACTAAATTCAAATTGTCAAATTAGTTATTTTACGAATGTGTATTATGTTTTTGACATTAGGACATTAAAAAACTAATATTTATAATACAAAGATGAATTTTATTTCTGACAAATCCCTTTGAAATTTTTCAAATGAGGATTTTTTAAAACAAATTGAGATTAATCTTTGTAAGGCAATGTTTTATAATAAACGTTGTGGTGATACAAATTTCGATCTTGAGATCTTGAAAAAATCAATATTTTGGGATATCATCCCTCCCCCTTACACACGATTTTGAATTTGGACCATCCTCAAGCCAGACCCAACCAACTAATCAAGTTTCATTAATATCGGTTCAGTGGTTCATGAGTTATGTGTGTGACAAGGATTCATTCGACAGACAGACACGGAACGAAAAGTGTTGTTTTGACCTGAAACGGAAAAATCAAGTTAATAATTTGAAATTTGAGAACAATGTTTTGTTATATTTTAAAACGATCACAAAAGCTTCTCGTATTTTCGATATTACGAGGAAGCAAAATTGTAAATATAGTAAAAATATGGCATAAGCTTTAAATAAAGTCGTTGTTGGCTTCTAGTTAAAACAATTTCGATCTGTCATTTCATTCAATGAACATTCCACATTCTTTAAAAATTGTATGTACACTATTACCTATCTATAATATTAAGTAAAAATAATGTATTTGATTAAATAAATAGTCGAGAATGATGAAAGTAAATATTATCTGCTTTGCACGATATGATTTATAGTTTTCTACAGAATATTTTATTACAAGAACAGATCTGAATTATATCTTCCCATTTTATATAAAAAAATAATCATCTATATTTGGAAGAACAGGTAAATAATGATTAATAGCGTCATGAAAATGAATGGAATATTTTAGTCATACTTCACTGATATATATGAAAGAGATGGATAAAAGAGTAATAAAAAGTTTTAGTTAACTTCAGAAAATGGCAGCGTAATTCAAATTGTCTATTTTGATGACAGCTTAATAAAGAAAAATGTGACATCAGTGTCAATATACTGATCTCCTTAAGTCTTTCTCTCTTTTACTCGGCTCTTTGTAATTCCACTGGTGTCTGTTCTGTTTACCTATCATAAGACACGTTGATATGTATGTAGGTAGATAAAGACATTTTTTTTACAGATCATGTCTCTAGATATAAATTCATATATACCATTTTTACTTCAGAATGTTTACATAATTATTTGTAGTTTTTAAGCCAGGAAAAATAGACAAAATTATTGAAGATCGGAAAAAATTGAGACAGGCTGAATTTTTGCATATACCTTAGAATTAGGGTTTTTAATAATGTGTGAAAGTTCCTTATCGATTTGACCGCTGCAAGGGTCCATTACGCGGGGTCAAAGTTCGCGAATACAGTATTTTACAAATATCTTACTAAATTGTAGCTGAAACAATTTGCTATAAAAACAAAACAATTTTTTTGTGTCGGGAAACCGTTTAATCTTTAATATTTCATGCTGGCTTGCGCATGTTTTAGCCGACATTCTGGCTAAATGTTTGGATTTGCACTTGTATCTCTTAGATCTAATCGAGATCTATAGCTTGAGATCAAAATCAGCGTACTAGCTGCTCTGAGTGTCGAACTATACTGATGTAAAATTACGCTAACGCAAATAATGATGTGTATGGCCCCCCTTTGTCCGCATTTCCGCGTGGGTGGCTCAGTGTTTAATAGGTATGGAATTATACGCCGATTAGAATGATACCGAAATCATTACAATCGAACTTTTAGTTTCTAAGTTATTCAATGGTTTTAGATCACTCTGAAAACGTTACATCAAGTTTCTGAAATACCCCCTTCCCCCAGTATCAGGCTGGCGTGAAACACTAGACGATATTCATTTTTTCTTAGTAAAAATTAATGATTTTATTTAGTTGATAAATACAATAAAAAACAAAAATTTTATTGCAAGGATATCAAATAATGAAAGAATTTTCTTTTGTTACCCGGAAATTTATATTTTCACTAACGGATAGGTTAGGTTTAGATGTGTAAATTTGGATATTTTGTGTAAACGTCGGAAAAAACAATTCGCAGTGAACTGTGTTTTGTGGATATGTTGTGCATGTTGAGTGGGCATGTTAAATATTTCAGGTCACTATGATTTTGTCGATATTAACCTTGGTACACCGGGTCCAATGCGCTTGTATAGGTTAATAATAATTTAATACCAAAATTAGCAAACAGAACAGTGTGTCTCGCAATTAATCACATTTAATTGACAAACAAAAATAAGTAATCTATTATATGTAGAAAACACAATATATTTATAGTTCCTGCTCTGGTGTTATTAGACTCCTGAGGATGATTTCTTTTATGAAGTTGAAACACGTGTCGAGTGACGTTTTTTTTATGGTGTATACATTTAGTTTTAAGTGATATTTTTATTTATTATAAAAAATAAAATATATCCTATAATAAATAAACAAATTAAAATTAAATTCTTCCCCCATATAGAAAATTTTCATTTAATCGTATAACTTTTTATCTAATGGATATAACCTCCTAGCTATAAACTTCAGTACAAAAAAGATTATCGGCAGTATCGATTACCTTTTAAGAATTCTGGAAACGTTTTTCAAGGAAGTATTATTATATAAAACTGTCAACAAGGCCAATGCCGCGAGGTATATTATGATTAGAAAACTATCTTTTGTCGACAGACCGTTATAATATATACGTACTATATGAGTTTGCCAGTCCGGCACGTTACTAGATTCTTAATCAATTAATCCAACCGTTCAGAATCCAAAGTGACTAATTTTGCTTCCTCGCCATATCGAAGATACGATAATCTTTGTGATTGTTTTAAATGAGAAAAAAATTGTGCTCTGATTTCAAAAATGTAACTTGATCTTTCCGTTTCAGGTCAAGACAGGCACTTTTGTTCCGTTTCTGTCTGTCTGTCCCCTGAATCCTTGTCACATGGATAACTCACGAACCACTGAACCGATATTAATGAAACTTGTTTGGTTTGTTGAGTCCGGCTTGAGGACGACCCCATTTCAAAATCACCAAATTCGTGTGTAAGGGGGAAGGGTGACATCCCAAAATATTTAAAACTTTCACTTCAGAATTTTGTAATTTATTCAGCATAGAAAGTTTTGTAATTAATTTATAAATTTATCGCGATTTCGCCTATGTTTATTTCGAAATCATTTTTAGAAAAAAAAAGATTAATAGTGAATTTATTTTCCATTGAGGTTTTTGTTTATGTAGATACTTTTATTACAAAATGTCCTGAATATCCTATCGATATCAGTTCAGTAGTTTTCATGTAAAACTTGAACAAAAAATGCAGACAGACAATAATTCTAAAATCAAAATGGATTATATTAATCTTCTTTTGAAAACAGTATTCGAATTGTAGGAGTGTGTCAAATTTGAGTTTAACAACGTGAATTAATAATTGCAAATTGTTGATGTATTCAAAATCTCATTTGTCAATTTTCTAAATCAATTTACTAATTATGTAAATTTAACTATGGAGATTTCCAGTTAATTTGATATTGAATAATTTATGAAACAGTGGAGACATATTTTAAAATTTTAATATTCACAATACTTTTTAAAATTAATTTAATAAATAGGGTAAGTGGGGGGAAAAATGTGAGGGGTATTTAGGTGGTGTTTTTTTTTAGAAATTTTTAATGTATAAATAATGTATGTTTATTATGTATTTTCCCAGTTTAGCCCTTTCGTTAGATTATATGACACAAAATACATAAAAATATACTTTGTTGATTTATCATAGGATTAACCGTTTGCGAGAAATATCGATGCAAAAGAAAGCCTGCAGAATTTTACTTAATACGAAGCTTCAAATTATAAAAAATAAAGTTATATTCTTGTTCTATGATAAAAATAAGAAAAAATGTTAATATAAATATTAAATATACCTCCAAAAATTCATCCTTATGAACAAATAACCATTTTAAGTATCACATTTTCATAAAATAAGAATATAAATTATTTTTTTTGTAATTTGAAGCATCCGTTTTAACAAAATTCTGCATCGATATTTCTCGCATCCTTTGATAAATAAGCAAAGTATATTTGTGTGTATTTTGTGTCATATAATCTTATATAAGTGCACAATTAAAGTTAACGAACAAAAAAATACTAGATAAAAAACGATATACCCACTGGCCCCATACACCCCTGGTCTTAATTACTATTAGTTGACACTGAAAATAGATAACACTTATTAATATTAAACACTGTAGCACAATGGGTTCTCAAGATATTAAATAAAAACTTATTTTGACTAAAATTGGACGGCTGTAGCCACCTCATGAAAAAGTTTCGGACACACGTTCATATAATGTTTTTGGCTTAAAATATTTTTCAAGTTTGGCATGACAGTGCTGAATCACCTGTATAATGTTTTAAATTATAATTGCTTTGACAATGCGTGTTGCCGTGGTATAAAAATCTGTAAAAATGGACAAAATGAACTTTGTGTATATTTTTATGACAGAAAATTAAAACCGATCGATATTCAATTAAATTAAGTGGGTTACTGAAGAAATTATATCAATGTACTACTTACATACGAAAAAGAAAATTGGGACTAAAATATACACACTTCCAAGCAGAGCTTGATCATAGATCTACAGAACCCAAAAAATACAATAACACAGTTAATTATAGAATTATACGATTTTTAACCATTCGATAATACAACAAATAATTACATTATTATTGATAAACAATGGTATATATTTTGAAATCAGTATGTCATATCTAATTTTATATAACATCCATAATGTAATGCAAAATTTGCGGGATTTATCAGTTACATAAATAATTACTTGTTGTATATTAATATGTAATAGATAAATACATAAATTGATAATAATTTGGACTATAATTACTTTTGCGGTTAACTTTATTATTCACACATATTGTGGCTTTACTCTCTTAAACTGAATTAGTGACTATTAAATAGAGCATTACTAATCAGTGGATAATCACTGAACAAATCAGTTAGTAATTGTTGCAAGTATCATCAATATGGCTGAAATCACTGTTTGGTCAGTAAGATCTCACAAGTCAGTGACTTTTACGTTCACTGAAGAACTCATGGAATTCTCACTGATACAGTTTAAGATAATAATCAACAAGAAGTAAGTTATAATAAAGGGGGGAGATCCATTTAGGCAGCCGAAAATATGCGTATTGTAAAGTTTTTCTTGTGTCGAAACTATTAATTCTACGTAATTAAAAATTAATGTGCATATTATCATATCTTTTAATTTCTAAAAAGAATTTATTATTTTTTTAACATTTAATATTTAAATTGTTCCACGGCGTGCAATCTAGCGTCTGCTACATTGATCGGAAATATGTATAAAAAAAAAAAAAGTATTAGATTTTTAAAACCTACACACTCTATGTGAACCGTAAAAATCCAAACCAAAGTGAAAATTCTAAAAATGGTATGTGTTTGAAAGAAACGTTCGTTTTTTCATGAAATTTTTACTATATTTGTTCATGAAAAATTTGAGTTTTTTTTTAATTTATTTTTTTTAAATAAATTTTAAAAACTTTTGGTTCACATAGAAGGTTATCTATTAGTGTGCAAATGATCGATCAAATAGTTTTTGAGTTATCTTGCACGAGGTTCACGAAAAAGTGGTTTTCAGAAAAACGTGTTTAAATTTTCAAGACTCAAATGGTCGAGTTCATAACTCAGTAGCGTTCACAGGCTATAACTTAGGAAGTATTGCAAATTTTGCTCTAAAATTTTAGGACGCTATTCTATGCATGTTTGACTAAAATTTTATGCAAAAAAATGAAATTTTTGAAGGTTATAAATGGATCTCCCCCCTTAAGTGAAAATAATAATATTTATAAGAATATTAATAAGAACGTTTAACCCTTTTGTTACTACCGGGCGTTATAACGCCCTAAAAAATGCTTTATATTTAAGTGAAATTTTTAATTAGTTTTGATTTTTATAATATGGATTATTATATAACAATCGACACAGTAACTATCAAAAAGAGTTTGTGAACACATATAGTTACCACAAAAAAATAGCTTTGAGGTGCATTTGGGGTTCAAAATTTATTGGTGTGATTACTTTTCATCATGTCCTCGAAATGATACATTTCTATACTGTTACTATTTGCTAATATATATTTTTTGTTATTTTTCCTTGAGAATATTAGATAACCTATTAAATCAAGAAATAAAATTTTTGTATTTTGATATTTATCATTCGAAAAATTATCGTTATATTACGTGGGCGTTATAACGCCCGGTAGTAATGTACCTAGGGGTCATCCGTAAAATTCGTCACGCAAATTTAAATCATTTTTGACCCCTCTGTCCATTTAAGTTTTGCTGCATCATATTTTTTCAACCCCTTACCTAATAATACGTCACAAAACCTACCCCCCCCCCCCAATAAAGTCTATAGTTTAAAAAAAAAGGAATAAAATTGATGTGGGTATTTCAAACGTCACGTTTGTTCGGCCCCCCTCCCCCTCCTCGTCACATATTATCAAGCTAAGCAATTGCCCCTCTCCTCCCCCTTTTTTACGTAAATATTTTTTGGACGACCCCCTATCTGCATCCAAAAACACATGTTTTAACATACTATACTCCAACAATTTTTTTTTATTAATTACTATTTTGTCCAACTAATTTCTTTCTTCCAAATACTAACCGAAAAAACTAAATTTTCAATAAAAACAACTTTTTCTATGTGTTTTAATCAACTTGAAATGACTTAAACCGATCTCTATGGCCGCAGTGGATATAACTACCGGGCGTTATAACACCCCTCATTTTCCAGCTTTTCTAGATAACATATATTTTTTTTATTATTTTTCCTGGCAAACTACATGCGTAAGGATACACATACCAAAAAATTATAATAATCGGAGATAAAAAATAGTTTCAGTAACAAGGGGGTTAAACAAAAGTGGTTGGAATTCACCGTAATCGAGGCACATACATCTCATTTTATCTCTTATGGAAACCCTTTTCATCTATTTTTATTTAAATGTCCTGGGGTAGGTATATTAGAATAATATTCAATAGATACTTTATTTTCTTTATGTTATATTTTATTACAGGCTGAATAAAAAATATGGAATATTGCTCATATTTTATAAAATATTAATTATTAAAAAAATGTTTTAGTAAAAGTTTTTAGAGAAATTATTTCCTATGCAATGCTAGTCTTAAAAAAATGTGCTATTGGTTGTTATTATGGCATCAAAAAAATTTTTTTTAAGAAATATATATGAGCATTTCCAGTAGTTTTTTAAAAAACAGGGCGCACGTATGTCACCGATTTTACTCTCAATTTTTTTTCTTAAAGTACATATCGAAAGAACACGTTTCCCAAAAACTTTTCTCCCCGCCCCCTTTTTTGGCCGAATTACGATTTTTTAAACTTTAGAAATCGAGCGAAATTAGACTTTTTTCGATAGTACCTTATTTTTCAAAATGTCCCTTATTATGTCATTTTCTTCGTTTTTTGTTGATCTTTCATTTTAAATCGGGTTCAGAGCCGAATATTTAATTTTGGCCGAATGCGGTACCAAAACATTAAGTTTAATTTTTTGTAAAAATAGTCGATTTTGAAATGGCCGCCAAATATTTTGGTTTCAACCAAAATACTTCCGGTATAGGTCATTTTATTCTATTTTTTATGTAGTTTCTAAATATTTATACATTTTTTAATTTGGTCAAAAATTTTTAAAGTTACACTTGTTTTTAGATGTCTTATTTTCCAAAAAACGCTATATTCACACCATTAAAACTTTTTTCTCTATACTCCAAATTGCACCAAATTTTGGCAAAATTTTCCTTTATTTATCCTTAAAACAACCCTCAAAAAACATTTTTTCATATTGAGCTCCTAAGTGAGATATAATTTTTCAAAAACACCCAATTACTCGTGTATTAAAGTTAAGAATATACAGGAATTTTCAGTGTTTCTGAAATATCGGGGCTCCTGATAATCGTATAAAAAATATACCATTTAATTCGTTATGAAATTCCCTAAAAATCTACATAAGTTTAATTTTTTTAGATTAATTACAAAACCTACAAATAAATAAAAACTTTGTACATCAATTTCTTATTTATTTAATAACAACATTAAATGTAATGAATAGTGTCTCATAACTTTGTTGTTTAATATGTACGATTTTTAAGACTAGCTCGCTTGCGCTCGCTCGGTTTTTATTTTTTTATAGGTTTTTTAATTAATCTAAAAAAATTAAACTTATGTAGATTTATAGGGAATTTCATAACGAATTAAGTGGTATATTTTTTATTCGATTATCAGGAGCCCCGATATTTCAGAAACACTGAAAATTCCTGTAAATTCTTATCTTTAATACACGAGTAATTAGGTGTTTTATAAAAATTATATCTCACTTAGGAGCTCAATATGAAAAAATGTTTTTTGAGGGTTGTTTTAAGGATAAATAAAGGAAACTTTTGCCAAAATTTGGTGCAATTTGGAGTATAGAGAAAAAAGTTTTAATGGTGTGAATATAGCGTTTTTTGGAAAATAAGACATCTAAAAACAAGTGTAACTTTAAAAGTTTTTGACTAAATTTAAAAATGTATAAATATTTGGAAACTACATAAAAAATAGAATAAAATGACCTATACCGGAAGTATTTTGGTTGAAACCAAAATATTTGGCGACAATTTCAAAATCGACTATTTTTACAAAAAATTAAACTTAATGTTATGGTACCGCATTCGGCCAAAATTAAATATTCGGCTCTGAACCCGATTTAAAATGAAAGATCAACAAAAAACGAAGAAAATGAGCCGTATAACATGCATAATAAAAGACATTTTGAAAAATAAGGTACTATCGAAAAAAGTCTAATTTCGCTCGATTTCAAAAGTTTAAAAAATCGTAATTCGGCCAAAAAAGAGGGCGGGAAGAAAAGATTTTGGGAAACGTGTTCTTTTGATATGTACTTGAAGAAAAAAAATTGGGAGCAAAATCGGTGACATACGTGCGCCCTGTTTTTTAAAAAACTATTGGAAATGCTCATATAGGTATATGTTTTTTTATTGATTCTATGAATAAATTTTAATTTTTTGCATACAATCCTGTAAAATTTATGTGTCGCCATGGTAGTGACGCTGAAAATTAGACCAATAGATAAATACTTAATTATTCAGATCAGGTTCTTGGCTATTATTTTTTTAATATTTCCGGTTCTTTAAAACAATTGAATTGGTTTAAAATAGAGAAAACTCAGCAATAAGATTTTAGTGCTACCATTTGCCAAAGAATTGAAACATTTTACTTTTTTATGGTGGGAATTGATTATATAAGTTTTTTAGAACACATACAAACAGTTTTACAAAAATATTGGTTTTACGAAAACTTTTATTGTTAATCAAAGACAAGCATGATTCCATTATTAACAATTTAATAAAACAAAAAAGTTAATGATATCAGGTCCTAATTTTCAGTAATGTTCTGTACGACAGAATGTTTATTTTTCAGGGGTATCAACTTAAAAAACGTTAAACTTTATTAGTTATTACAGCATAAAAAAGTGTGTTTTCAGCCATTTTCATCACCGTAGCGGATAAACAAATGAAAGTTTTTATTTTTATCAAAATGGATGTTGTAGGAAATTTTGTAGCGAATAACTTTTATTTAAAACTTTTTTTTGTATAACACTTATTTAGACCGCTATTTAGCAAAAATCAGAAAATCTGAAGAATTTTGCAATTGAACCATGGTTAACTCCTGTCGCGGACAACCAAAATCGGAGTAAACTTAGAGTATTATTCTACACCACTTTTGTAACATATCCTGTAAGTATTAAAACTGTACGCAAAAATAATCTGTTTTAGCCTCCACAGCCTGGACTAACCTGAGATTAGAAAAGTTATTTTTTTTTTAATTTTGTACACAATGCCATTAAAATGTTTATAGATAGAGTTGTATACAAAAAATTAATATCTATTCATAGAATCTTTAAAAAATATATGTTGTCATTTAAAAAATAAAGTTGTTTACCATAGTAATGTAACTGATAGCACCAATTTTTTTTAAGAATAGCATTACATGGGAAATAATTTCTCTAAAAACTTTTATAAAACATTTACTGTACTTATAATGCATTATTAAATAAATTATATTGAGATCTGACAGAAATAGGTAAGAAACACATATTCTAAAATAAAATTAAAATTATATATAGCACCTTATAACCAACATTGTTTCAAGTAGCTTCTTAGTGAAGAAATCAAACGATAGTACTAAACAAAAGAACTGCTGGCACGGGAAGGGGTAAGGGAGAATGTTGTAAGAGATTTATTTTGTAAAGAACATCAAAAAGCTTCAACCTCCTTAGCATGGGTAGGATTAGTTGGTACACAGTCGGTTTAGAATGAAAGGTCAAGTATGCCCGCTATTAAATTCCCCAATTTAAGAAATTGAAGCTTTTTGAACTAGGTCAAATTTTATATTGACTGAAATTTTATAAATTCTGTATTTTATTTAAAATTTCTTACGTAATATAAATAACTGTTTTTTTTTTCTTTAAAGCTTATAAAAAAGGAAACTAACTTTTATTATTGATTTTTTGTATGGCATCAGCAATGCATTTTAATAAAGTTACTTAAGGGCGAGTCCAGACTAACCGGTACTTTAACTGACTTTTTTGATTTATTTATTTTTTGCGTAAAAAGTTCACTTCTTGTTAAATTGACACCTAAATTGTTAGAAACAATAAGAAAGAACATATTTTTCAACATTTTACAACTCTAAGCAATAAAGTAAAAATTATCTATATAAAAAATTATTAAAAATAGATAAACATACAATCTATATTCATTTTTATGTTTACATCTGCCTATATTAATAAAGTCACAGTATAAAAGAAAACACATAAATTAAATAATAGTTTTTGCATATTTACCTGATTTAATAACTTAACTTAAATAGCCTTTCGAAATTTGTAACGCCTGTTACAGGTACTTATGAGTGTTTTACAAATCTAATAATAAGTGTGCAAAATTCTCCTTTTAACATAGTGAAGTTAATAAAAAATCAGTTCTTATTTCATATTATAAATTTATATTAATATCAAAAATATCATTTTGATTAGCATAAACTTATAAAATCCATTCCATGGACTCGCCCTTAAGTATTCAAATGTAAATTAAAGATATCATTGAATCTAATTATTAATAAAATTATGAAATTTTTTGGTAACTTGTAGTTGTATACATTTTATGAGAATTCAAATTTATGAAAACTACGTTATACATATCTCTTATTGAGTTTTTTAAATTTAATATCTTTTTACCACAAAAATAATAGAAAAAAAATTAAACGACATGTTTTAAAAAAAAGTCATTTTTGTCCGTTTAATACCGCTAGTCGCAAATTAAGGATAATTTTTGTTAGATATATTTTGAAATCTATAATCATTTTTAATCTAGGGTATTTATATTATTACTAAGTACTTAAACACTTAATTCAAAAATTTTGTTTCATCAAGCATAATTGTTTATTTAATTACAATTATTACATAAGTTCCGCAGTTCTATAACATGAGCCTATATGTTGCATTTAAGATATTTTAGCCAGTCAACATTACCATTTACACATCCGTTTCAATGCACGGACATCTGTTCGATTCAATGCGTATGTAACCTTTAAAATTGTTTGATAAACTTCATCTACACAGAAACAAGATTTGAAAAGTAGCAATATTACATAAATCATCAAAAATACAATAATATCTCAACTTTGGAATCTTTTTTCAAAAAACAATTTTTTTTTTAGATTTTTTACGACGAAAACTTATACTGTCAATACAAACATAACACATGGCACTAACCAAATCCCATCTTTATGGTGTAGTCTATGGAGCTAAATGTTACGTTATTCGTATGAATAGTTTCGATGGAGTAGACATTGTCCGTTTCATAAACTGTCCGTTTCAATGCGTATCTCTCCTATATAGACTAGGCCAAGCTTGTCCAACCCGCGGCCCGCTAGTATCTTTGGTGCGGTCCTCATCAGATAATTAAAAAAATAATAATAATCTTATAATAATAAAATAATGAATATAACACATAACACAACGCTAAAAGGATTCTACGATTTAAAAAATAAAACACAATGTTTTTAGAATCAAAAAGAAAAACTAGAGGTACCTTATTTGGAAGATCCTAATTGGTTGGCAGATGTAGCTTTCAAAACTTAAAAAGTAAAGAAAAATAAAACAGACTTAAAAAACCAGAAACACTGAAATGTATACCTAATAATTAAAAACAGTTTTTGAAGTCGGTTTTCTTTTCTCTTTATTAAAAAGTTTTTTATTGGCTTGGCACCGATTTGAAAAACTGTTAAATTTAATTATTGGGTGTATTTCTCACCAGTATTTTTAGTTTTTTTAAGTCGATTTTATTTTTTTCTTAAAATAAAGTTTTTTATTTTTCTCTTTTGAGTAGCGTATCTTCGAAGTCCATAGTCAGATTTCAGTAGCGTAGTAAGAAAAAAATTCGAAGAGGGGAGGGGGGGGGGGGGATAAATACATTGAGTAAATTTTTTAAAGATATTTTGTACTGATGTTTTCTCAAAACACGTTTTTTTTAGAACACTGAATATTTCGGAGGGGGGGAGATCATGTACGGCCCTTGGTAGATTGGGTTTATGCTATGCGGCCCAAAAGGTTTAAAAGTTTGGACACCTATGGACTAGGCGATAAAATTTACAAATTCAGAAATAATTTAGACTAGAAATTATTCATAAAATAAAACAATTTCTCTCATATCGGTTAATATATCAATAAAAGCAAAACAACGACAAGTCGAGTACAAATACTTGGATGCAGTAAACCTTAAACTGTGTTCGGAATTTCTTTAAGCGATCCCTAGGGAACAGTTTATGCTTTACACTTGACAGCCACATAGAACTTGCATTCGCTTATAAATCAACATCACACATACACAAGTGCCTCTGTATGTGTTTAATATTAAGTGATGACATATGTTGAATGTTCACACATACTTGCATACAGTTTCAAGAGTATGTATTTTCTGATCGTCGCGTCGTCTTCAGGATATCAAGGATGCGGCAAGTTTTTATTTATTATTTTATTTTATTTTATGACCAATTTTCCAAGTTTTATACTAAACTAGTGGCCCGCCCGTGAATTTATTCGCATTGTAGTCGTTTTTAAGAACATTAAAATTTTAATTGGCATAAGAATTAAAATGCAATTATACAGGGTGAGTAAAACATATGGAATATTGCTTATATTTTCTAAAATATTCATTATTTAAAAAAATATTTTAGTAAGAGTTTTTAGAAAAATTATTTCTTATGTATTTCTAATGCTATCTTTAAAAAATGTGGTGCTATCAATTACTATGGCATCCAAATTTATTTTTTCAAATGACAACATGTCTTTTTTATAGATTCTATGAATAGATCTTAATTTTTTGCATACAATGCTTTAAAATTTTAATAAGATTGCAAACGAAAAAATTTGAGAAAAATTAACTTTTATAATCTAAGATCATATTAACTACAACTTAACCAAGTAAAATGACTGAAACTTGTAAAGCATCAAAAAAGAATCTAACGACCAAATAAATTAATTTATTTGGTCATTAGGTTTTTTGATGTATCTTAAAGTGTTAGTAAGATTTGTTTTAAATTAATTTCTTTGGTCCTTAAATTTTTTTTTGGTGTTTAACATGTTTCGGTCATTTTTATAAGCTTACTTATGATTAAGTTGTAGTTAATGTGATCTGAGATTATAAAAGTTAAGTTTTCTGAAAATTTTTCTATTGCAATCTTATTAAAATTTTACAGGGTTGTATGCAAAAAATTAAAATCTATAAGAGTTGGATGCCATAAGAACGTAACTGAGAGCACCAACTTTTTTTTAAAGATTAGCATAGGAAATAACATCTCTAAAACATTTTTTTTAATAATGGATATTTTAGGAAATATAAGCAATATTTCATATTTTTTACTCATTCTGTATGATCAGAAATGTACCTATTAATAATTTTTCTAAAGTTATCAAAGTACCAAATTTCAACGATCCAATTCTGCTTTACTGAGTCTAATAGTGATAAAATGTACTTCATTTGGACGTCCATAATAATCTTATTTTTCATTTATATTAATTCCGCTCATGTCGCCTACAGTGGACATGGTAGCGATGAAAATTAAGACTAAGAAATACAATTGGGGTAAGAACCAATTAAATACAATCTTGATGCTCTGTACGTGCGTGACATGTATAATGTATAATTTATTATTCCTTGTCTAATATTGAAATTAGTTTATCTACGAAGATGAATTATGCAATAGAAAGGACTAGAAACCATTTTCAGAAATAAAAAATATTTTAGTTGCCTAACACGAAAGTAGTCTGGCTGCATTATGCTTCCTCTTAATATCGAGGATACGGGAAGCTTTATGATCGTTTTAAAATTAGACAAAAAATTATTATCAAACACTTTTCGTTCCGTGTTTACCTGTCTATGTGTCTGTCCCCTGAATTCTTGTGAAACGCATAACTCTTGAACCATTACACCGATATTAATGAAACTTGGTTTGATGGTTGGATCTGGCTTGAGGACGGTAACATTTCGAAATCATCAAAAACGTGTGTAAGGTGGAGGGATGACATCCCAAAATATTTATTTTTTCAAGAACAACACATGTTACGTGAAAATTGTATAGAATCTTTTTTGTAGAGCATTCAATGTCTTATAACATAGATGACCAGAACGTTTGTTGTAAAACATTCCCTAAAAATTTTTTATCCCAATTTGCTTTAAAAAAACCGTCATTTTTTTATGGATATTTACTTTGACATATTAAATGTCATTTTGACGTTTGCATAACAGAAAAATTTAGATTTAGATTGAAATTGTCAAAAAATTAAAAATATACAAAAAAATAATCAGGTGCGTCATTACAGTCATAAGAAAAATTTCGAACTAATCTTTTTTAGTAAAATTGTATAAAAATTAAATGGTTATCCAATTCGAGGCAATTTATCTGAACACTTTATTGGTTTTTATTTAAATTGTTCAATAAATAACTACCTTTGGTGAATTTAACACGAGAAAGCACTGTACATTTACTTTGCAGATGTTTTTTATTTTCCTATGCCAGAAAAATTAAGTTTATTTCATTTATTTACTTTTTTAAATTTTATAAATGAACTAACTGCTTGTATAAAGATATTACCAATATACTCCTAGTACATATGTATGTATTTTTCACTGAACTAAAAAGTGGCATAAATACAACAAAAAATTTCAATATAATGATGACAAAATCATCATTTTTGAGCCTATGTAATTCTTCATTATTATAATGAACTTATGTTCATCAATCTCCGATTTACGAACATGAAATGTATTAATAAATTATATGAATGCTTTCATATATAATACCTATTCGTAATAATGAAGTATTTAAAACAAATACTAAACTATTAGTTTTAGATTCGGCATATAGTTTTATCCTTTGTATGTTTGTCGGCTGTGAAGAAAATTTTGATTTTTCTTTAATTTTCAGTCCGGTTTGTAAAAATATCTAAAGAATTTGGGTACATGGCTAGAAAATCTTTGTTAATCTACAAGTAAAAAAATAAAATCTTGCAATTTTAATAATTAATATAAAATACTATCTGCTGCAAAACGATTTGTAAACTATGCATTATTATGTATCTATAATAGTTTAATGATCAAATGATCATTAATAATGTTGTTATTAGAAATATAAATATTAAAAAATAAAACAAAAAATGCTTATAGCAATCGAAACCCTGTACTTCTTGTATTCAGGCCACTTCTCAAAAATATCTTTAAGAGAGGAACTTTTATTCAAAATTTCACCGAGTCTGTGTTGGCTGCACGCTTGACACATGCTGCCAAACTCCTCTACAGATAAGTTATCATATTTTAAACTTTTAATGCTGTATTCAACATCAGCTTCCGAATCAAAAAAAAAAAAAAATGTAACATTAAATTATTTGTAATGTAATTTTAATTATTGTCGCGATATATCTCTATTGTCTTCTTCAGTATTCTTTTGAAGTAATGATTTTGATGTTCTTTTTAAATAACAATAAATGTTGCATAAATATTATGATCACAACACTTTAAAACTATTTATGTAGGTATTTTAGGTTGCATACAAATTCATAGTACTGATGAATACATTCATAATAAGACCAAACATGCATAATATTAACTTTATGTTTTTATTTTTACGAATTTGTTCATCAGTGTTATGAATTTGTCATAATGTTTCACTGACTCGCACATTAATTTCATGCAAAAAATTAAATAAATTAATGTGCTTACACACTATATATTGTTTATTCTTTATAATTCCACATACAATTAGAAATTGACGATTTTCAGATTTTCTCTTTTACTTGTGCTACGAGACCTTCCTTTGTATTAAATTTAAAGATTCTAGGTCAACAGAAAGTAATCTTATAGATTTTGTTGATCAGTATAAGTGTGTGAGAAGTCTGTCAAAAGTAAGCTTTAAAAGGCCGCGTATATTCGTATTGTATAGAGTTAGAAAGTTGAATTTACAAGACTATGAGGCTATAGACCTTAGTATTTGATATTTATTTCAACTTGATACTTCTAACCGTTTTTGAGAAAAAAGGTCTTGACGGACAGACAGACAGACAGACAACAAAGTGATCCTATAAGAGTTTTTTATTATTAGGTACGGAATTCTTAAAAGTAGTAAATGCACATTTTATATCATCCTTTGCTTCCCAACCCTGATTTTATTCAAACATGAACTCTACTCCACATCTCTTGCACACCCACTCATCCACCCATAGCACCCACACTCTCAGACACACAGGTATAATATGTATGAGCAAAAGTCTCGCCCGGTGGTGCAAATCTCCTCGTAAGTTTTAATGAAGGTAAAGTTTAAATTATTGGAGACAAAACTACGACTGATATCTGTCTATAGTTTGCATGTAAATTCCCCCGCATGTATGCATGTAGTAGAAAGTTGGCGTCGCTCGTGACTTATGATGGGGTCGATAAATCCAAGCGTTCCATAACTCATTCTCGGTTGCATTGTGCTCGGGATAAATATCTACGGTTTCGGAGGACACTCGATGAAGTTCTAATTGGGGAAACATATTTAGATTTATGAGATATCTTAAGGATGTACTGAACGGTTACTATGTGTCAAAACTCAAAAGTAATTTAAATCTAGATAATTATTAACGAAATTTATGTATGGAATATTCATTTTTAATGCATGTTGGAAAGTCAAATTCGCTTATGTTACGTAGAAAACGTTTTTTTCTTATTTTTGATGAATATTTGTATTGATAGAGATAATATGAAAATATTGATTAGGATATTTTAATTTCAACTGTTAGAAATAATAATGAAAAACTAGTACAATGTCCGGTATTATAATAGTTCTAACAAATTTGCTAGCTAGAAAGCACTTTAAAATGGGGTATTCATTCTGTGCTAGTATCTATGGATTAGTTATGGAATTTGGAGCAGTGATACTTCAACTTATTGTAACACAGTTGGAGACTCTGGCCGTACAAAATAATTTTCATAATATTGCCACTGTTTTAATACCGTTGGTGTTTACATAAAAAATTCTTGAAAGTTTAATTATTTTGTTAGATATCTTGTAAAGTTTAGGTTATTCAAAAAAAACATTTTAATGAAAGATTCGTGTTTTTCTCGTAGAATAGAATTACTAAATAAAAACTATAGGTTCCTATTAAAAAAATAGACTGACCTTCAAATAACCTTGAGGGCCACGTTAAAATAACAAATTAATAATACTGTTAGATAACACTCTCACAACCAAACATTTTTTTCCATAATGCCATGGTTCTGTGATAAAAATCTATAACACTTTAGATACACCAGCCTGTAAAGGTACTACATTAAAAATCTCTTAAAATAAAAAAATTCAAGATAAATATTTTAGTATCAAACAAATAAATATTCGTGCAAATATTTAAATCCAAAGTTTTTAAATTCAGAAATGTAACATCGCCTTTAAAAATCATATTCCTTAATAAGATACGAAACCGCCAATCAAAAAACTGAATCGTTTATACTCTTTGCGTGGTTTAATGCATCACCTCAAGTCTCTTTTATGATAAAAAACTTTTTAATAACTTGACAGATCCATTCCTAATCCACGCTAACTGACTTGATAATCTCTCGCTTCAGTTAGGTGATTCGTTTCCTTAAATCATGTTAAATCCGGTCATATGAAGTTGAGGAACTTAATAAATACTACTTTAAGCGTTAAAGAAACCTATCAGAGTACAGACAGTCGTTAAAAAATATAAATGCTATATCATAAGTTTTGTAGGATCTAGAACTACTAATCATTTTTTCGGTAATACCGTAGACTGAAAGTTCTAGAAAGGTAAATAATAATAAAATATAAATTGTATAAATTATAAATTTGCCTCAAAATTATAAAATGATCTCTAGATAAAAATGTCATAGTAAATGAAGATTAAAAAAATCAATTCGAAAAAAAAATCTGCCAAAATGTACAGTGCTTCCTCTTCTAAATTCACCAAAGGTAGTTAATTATTGAAAAATTTAAATAAAACCCGATAAAGTGTTCAGATAAATTGTCTGGCATTCGTTAGCCATTTAATTTTTATACAATTTTACTAAAAATATTAGTGCGAAATTTTTCTTAAGACGCACATGATTATTTTTTGGTATATATTAAATTTCAATCTAAATCTAAATTTTTCTGCTATGCAAACGTCAAAATGACATTTTAAACGTCAAAATGACATTTAATATGTCAAAGTAAAAAGCTATTAAAAAAAAACACAAATTACGATTTCTAAGCAAATTAAGATAAATCTTTGTAAGGGAATATTTCACTACTAACGTTGTGTTGTGGTGACCTATCCTATATTATTATAGGAAAAAGTATGCTCTACAAAAAATATTTTATAAAATATTCTATAAAATTTTCACATCACATGTGTCATTCTTGAGATATCTTGAAAAAAATAATATTTTGGGATGTTACCCCTCCCCAATACACACGGTTCAGATCCAACCGTTCAGTGGTTCATGAGTTTATGCGTGTGACAAGGATTCAGGGGACAGACAGACGAAAAGTGTTTGTCTTGACCTGAAACGGAAAGATCAATTTCAAATTTTGAAATCGGAGAACAATTTATTTTTCTCATTTTAAAATGATTACAAAGCTTCTCGTATCTTCGTTATGGCGAGGAAGCAAAAAAATGTTTTAGTAAGTATAAGTTTTTAGAAAAATGATTTCCTATTATTATATATATTATTATAATTCATTTATTTGGTCATTAGATTTTTGATGTATTGTAAGTGTCATTAAAATTGATTTTAAATTAATTTATTTGGTCGTTAGATTCTTTTTAGGTGCTTTACAAGTTTTAGACTTACTTGGTTAAGTCATAGTTAATGTGATGATCTGAGATTATAAAAGTTAATTTTTCTCAAAATTTTTTTTATACAATCTCATTAAAATTTTACGTGAGTGTACGCAAAAAAATAAATAAGAACTATTCATATAATAAATTTAAAAGATGTTTTGTCATTAAAAAAATAGAGTTGGATATTATAGTAACGTAACTGATAGCACCAATTTTTAGTAGCATTACAAAGGAAATAATTTCTTTAAAGTTCTTATTAATAAAAATATTTTTTATCATTATTCATTTTTCTCTAAATCTTAAGGGTTCTCCACAATTTTCCGAAATCTGAAGATTTCACTTTTCTTACAAACTTAATTGTTATATAACTTTTTTATTGTGCCCAATATCATTTTTTTACCTCATATAAAAAAGAAAGACGTTTTTGTCTGCGTTCCATTGATAACTAGATAATACTGTTTTAATTAACAACTTCTTTGGAAATAGCGTATTAAACTAAGAAAAATAGATTATTTTTGGATCATTCCCTGTCAAGTTTACCTGTATTGGTTTCTCGGATTCAAGATTTTGATGGAAATGTCCATTTATACCTTCCCTAAATCAATTCTGACTATTTTTATCATCATGTCTGTCTGTCTGTTTGTGTGTGTATCTGTTTGTCTGTAACTCAAAAATGACAGTACATAGTATAATTCCACACATGCCTACATCAAAATATCCAAAAAAAGAAATGCTTTTAGATTATCAATCAAAAAAATGTACATTGTATTTAAAAAAAAACATAACTTTGATTTGTAATACACTTATGGGACATCCTATATAAATGTAACTATTTTTAAAATATGCGGCTTATCTAACCAGACAACTTCTGTATTTAAAGTTTTCTTCCATTTGTTATAATAAATGAAATATTGAACTTTGACACAGTCTTGGGACACCCTGTATATGTCTAACTTATTTTACAAAATACTCAGGAAAGCCAATGAACTAAAAACGAAATTATTTGATTTTGTTTGCGAACAATCAATTATAATTTTTCATTTCATGAGAACATATTTTATAATTTGAATATTAATCTCACTACAAAGATCAATCAATGACTTACCTAGTATCTAATGTAAGAAAAAACAAGAGCGCGATTTATTAATGTTGTTTAAGTCTGGTAAATTCATTTATAATTTTTTATAGTAAAGATACATTTTCTTGATAAAAAATACAATCAATCATAATCACTAATTAATTAATATGACAGAAAAACGATCAAATTGTTAATTTGTTAAATACTGTGATTAATTAGAAGTCAATTTATCAAATATGGATCATGTAAATATAAATGTAATCTTCGTAATAGTCTTTTTTTCAAAACAGAAAAACTTATTTATTTATTATTATTATATATTTTGGTACTTGTCTTTTATATCCCCTGCGGTTTGAAAAAATTAAAATCACTTTAGATAGGCAAGTTTCATGTATAATTTTATTTAATATGCGGCAATGTGTGTAAAATGTGTACTATTAGTTGAAATATTCATATTTGTATTAGATATGACATTTTTAACATTACATGTATATGTCATTGTAGTTTTGGAAAACGGGACACTAATTAAATTTTATATAAGGTGAAAGTTAAATCATTTTGATTTGTACAGAAGGTATTTATAACTAAATACTTGTTTATTTTACTTTCTTATACCATGTATAATGTATATGACATATACATATAGTATAAGTATCCGGATTTTGATGGAATTATCCATTTTGACCTTCCCTGAATCCATTCTGACTATTTTCGCCATGATGTCTGTGTGTCCGTCTGTAAGCGCTGTAACTCAAATACGATAAATCGTAGAAGGGTGAAATTTTATATTTAAGATTAATTTTTGTCTGGGAAGAAAACGTCCTATTTTTGAAAACGATCTTTCAACCGGATACGGATTGTTTACCTACATCGATTTTTGAATTTTTCGAATTACTCTGAAACAAAGCAAAATAGAGAAAAATGGTCAAGTTAAAAATTGTAGGTAATATCAATATCTATAATTTATGTTCTATTCATTTTTTCGTAAAAACGAATTTTTGAAAAAAAAAATTATTATAATTCAAATGGTTCATAACAGAGGAGAAATATCTGCCATGAGTGCCATGGGACTTTCTTATACGTATTACAGAGATTGAACAGTGTGTGTGTTTGCCATAGGTACCATGGGACTTTCTTATACGTAATACTGACAGTAAACAGTGTGTGTGAGTCTGAATAATTACATAAAAAATTCTTTCTGGCTAAATCATAAATGTTGGGGAAAAATGTAAGAGGAATAAATTATAGATAATAACATACTCGACATTTTTTATCTAAAACATTTTTTTCTTATTTCAAAAATAATTCGAAAATTCAAAAATTTACAAGAGTAAACATCCGTTTTCAGTTATTACGTTAAAAAAATCATTCGTTATATAATGTAGAGAATAATATTACCTATATTATTCATTTTATTCTATCTTGTTAGTTTGTCAGAAATTAATAAAATAAGAATCACTGTTAGGATTACGTATAAGAAAGTCCCGTGGTTCCCAAGGCAGATATTTGTTACTGTGTTCGTTATAATTTTCATTGAAAGTACTAATTAAAAACTATATTCTAAAAAATTAAGATTTTTTGAATCAGTAGTTTAGAAAATAGAGGGGGGGGACACTCTGATAACGATTTTGAACGCAAATATATCGTGACTGAAGGGTTAAAATCAAAAGGACCTAAGACATTTTTGGTTGTATTTTAGGAAACCTATCTAAAGACATCCAATGGATTAAGTTACACATTTTTTTGAATATACTTTTCAGTCGATCAGAAAGAGGTCCGAAAAAATTATTTTTTTCAAAAATATCATCATTTCTGTTTTTGGGTTATCAAACTACGTCCGTATACCAAATTTCATCTTAATCGGTATATAATTTATATAGACAGACAGACGACAAACAGACAGAGCGAAACTATAACTATACACGGAGCAACCGTTTTGCAACGATAATTGTAAACCAGTTGCGTAAGTAACCATTTGGTGACTTTGCACGTGTAACGTAATGGCCCTCCGCACACGGTGCGACTGAAACAAAACTGATTTGCAATCAGTTTCCAACTGGTTTCGTGCAACTGTGCTTGCAGTTCGAATATCGGTTTCAGTTGCGTGGTTGCATGATATTTTAGCTTTATAATTATAATAATATTATTATTTATTTATAATTCAAATTATTAGTTAATTACCATAATTCCTATCAATAATTACCTACTTAGTTCATTCAGAATAAATGAACAGTTAATAAATATTAAATTCGTCGAGGAGGTGGAAAAACATTAATTATAATACAATTATAACCTTCCTGGGTATTCAAAAATGCTTGACATGTTGTCAAAAGTCAAATTTTTTTTTAAAAATCGCATTTTTTCTTCACGACAATTCCCATAAAACTGTCGACTGATCAAGATTCAATCGCGTTCGTGTGCGGAGCGAGGACTTAAATCAATTGCGCAACTGGTTTGCGATTCTCGTTGCAAAACAGTCGCACCGTGTGCAGAGGGCCTAAGGGCCCCTAGTTTTCAATTAGTTGACAATTTATTAAAAAAAATATGAGGCAGATAACGGTAAACAATAAAATATCTCTATTTAAATACAATATACATATGTATTATGTAAGTTACAAAACTTTTTTGTGACTTATCTGAAAGATACCAGACAGATTTTTAAATAATCTGTAGCTATCGTTAGTGAAACCCTCTAAAAGACTAGACATACACTTTTAATGTTATGTTAGTATCTGCTTAATATTATTTTTCAGATTAGTATAAAAAAGATATTATTAGTACTTTATTTAATAAGTACAGTTAATTTTATAACAAAACATTATACATACCATAATGTATTTAAATTATAAACACGCTTCTTAACGAATACCCAAACATACATATACATAAAAATTATATTATGTCCATAGTTGCAACAAAAAAAACTCGAACAAAAAATTACATTTCGTTTATTCTATAACCGTCATAAATAACTGCCGGTGTATTGCTCCGTACCTTTCTATTCAATCTTAACGATCTACATTTCTTACGAATGAACAGACACTCTTGTAGCAGTGATGATCAAAATACTCCGGTACGGGCTTGCAGAAATAGCTTTATAGGCAGCAGGAATTTTGTATGTTATATAGGTATAAATATTTCTATAAATTATTGTTTTAAAGATTTAATATTATAAGGGTGGTTTCTTCATTCTTTGCAATATATTCTTGGTGCTGTTTATATATTACTGTTTATATATTACAAGTAAGGTTTAAATTACAGTAAAAAGCTGCTATGGGACTTTCTTATATGCAGTTATTTCTAACATATAGGTTATTTTTTTCTGTCATTAGACTTTTTAAATTATTATTATACTGCTTTTCATTTATTTTGAATGCAAAATGGTAAACTGAGTAACAAGGAATCTTTATTCCTCAAGGAGGAACTATGAATACGGCTGTAAGTGCTTACAACAGTAAAATAAATCAAAAACTACAGCTGAAGAAAATCTCTAAAATCTTTTAGTTTAATTATAAAAGATAACTTGTGATATGGAATTAGTGAATTATTTAATTAAACACGTTTTTCAAACTAACATCTGACAGTTCACCCGATAGGAATAGTTCATTTTTTCACACACCGTGGCGTACGATCTAAGAGACATATCAATATTCCCCCTTTTAAGAATCTCTGTTCTACAAACGAACACAAAAAAGAACCATCTCACCGCATCTGGTATTCATATTTATATAGATACCGCCACACAGATATATACCGTATGAGCACGCAGTAAAAAAGGAAACCGCGTGACATATTGTGGGGGCGCGAGCGCGCGGACCCCCTGCGGAACGTTGTGCGCCCACACCCCACACTCCGGCCGACTATCGGTTGTGCGAAAGACACAGGACATAAAATAATATCTACATCATTCGAAGAATCGCACTTTTATTCAGTAGTTTATATACGTCTCTGATGCGAAGTTTTCCCCTGTTTCTTATTCGGGTACATTTTGTATTGGTTTGTATGATAATTTTTTGGTCATTTTATAAACTTTATAATAAGACGAAATTAAGTAAATAAAGATTGACAGCATTTATTAAATGAGAGTTGGTATTTTAATTTACATATTTATTAGAAAATGATTAAATTTTTACTTTTTTATAAGACCATATGTATGAAAAATATATAGTAAAGGACCATGGGTAACAAATATATTTTTTTGTATGCACATACTTCTTAGATCAAATGTCACGCCTGCGTATTAGTATTTGTTAAATTATCGCAGAGGATAGACGTGTTGCGGCAACTGAATCGTCACTCACAGTCAAGGGCTTTTTCTCTATAGTTTGATTATTTTTAATTGTTCTAAAAACCTTGTGATTCACTAATATTATGTCGATCCACAGTGTTTTCTCGTGGTAAATTCATCGAAGAGAGTTAATTATCAAACAATTTTAATATTTGGCAATTTCAATCTAAATCTAAATTTATGAAATTAAAAAAAAACAAATGACGATTTTTTAAAGCAAATTGAGATAAATCTTTGTGAGGGAATATTTTACAACAAACTGTGGTATAGCATTCAATTTTTTACAATATAAAAAATTGAATGATCTACAAAAAAGATTCTATAAAATTTTCACGTAACATGGGTCTTTCTTGAGATATTTAAAAAAATATTTTAGAATGTCACTCCTGCCCCTTACACACGATTTTGAAATGGGGCCGTCCTCAAGCCAGATTCAACCAACCAACTTAGTTTCATTAAAATCGGTTCAGTGGTTTATGAGATATGCATGTGACAAAGATTCAGGAGATAGACAGACAAACACGAAACGAAGTGTGTTTGTCTTGACCTGAAACATAAAGATCAAGTTAAATTTTTGAAATCGGGGAACTTTTTTTCTCATTTTAAAACGATCATAAAGCTTCTCGTATCTTTGACATGGCGAGGAAGCAATATGTCTCCTAATGATACCAAATATGTGACATTATAACCACGAAGAATAAAAACAAATGCCTACGTAAAAATTGCGATCGAATTTTCTATTTTTCGTACACAAATTAATAACTATAATTTATAAATCCAAATGAATCTCACAAATAAAAAAATCAATTCTCTTTATGCTATTGCATTCGATAGCTGTTTATGAATTTTATCAAAATGTCCGATATCTTTTAAAAAATGTTTTGTGAGGTATTCGCACCAGACTTGGATCATACCCCAATGTTGGATTCTTGTTTAATTAAATGAACTAAATTAGAAATATTGTTTGATATTTGATAACTGCCTTTACTGAATCATAATCTATAGACACCTGTAAAACTGTAAAACCGCTTAATTTGATGACAATCGGCCAATGGGTGTTAAAATGGTAAACATTTAAACTAATTATTAGTGTAATCTATTTATTATTATTATTATTATTATCATAGTATCTGCTTTATATACAGGGTGGGGCAATAGTGTGTGGAAGTTCGATAGCTCGTAGACCATAAAAGATAAAAAAATCTTTCTAATGCAGATGTAAACTATGAGTAAATGCACATACATAGAAATTATTTTCAAATATACAGGGTGCTACAAAAAAGTGTGGCATGCTTAAGATAATTTTTTTTAAATGGAATGCCCCGAATATTTTTGCATATTTAACACTTCTCTTGGGATGTTTATTCATATCGAAAATATTAGCCCCATCTGATGTCCGGTTTAACCGTAATAGTATTTTTTTCAAAAAAATTGATGTTTACATTACTCCACTTAAAAATTCACCACTTCCGCGTCAGCATCTTTGAAGACGAAATTAAATATGGACCTTATTGTAGGAGGTTGGTGGGTGCTTTTGTTAAAATATCTTAGAGCCGCCATGTACAGGGTGTTTAAAATTAATTTTCAAATTTTGAGAACTTCGAAGTTATTTTTCTCAACTATTTCAAATGGAACACCCTATATATTTTTTAACGATGTTATGTAGAATTACATTTCGAACATTTTTTGTTGTACATCCTTATGGTTATTTGTAACCATTTTTGATTTATTGAGCAAAAAGTACAAAAATCAACAATATTTACTAAAAAAAATGAATTTTTTTTTAAATAAAATAAAACACCATGTAAAGGAAGTTCATGTTGCCCATTAAAACAGCATGAATTTTTTTCAGTTAGCAAACAAATGCTTTATTATTTTATCAAACACAAATAACCAAAATAATTTACAACCATATAAATTCACTAATACGCAGTGTGAAACCGCGACAGAAACATAAAATGCTGTTTTTATGGGCAACATGAACACTCTGTACATGTTGTTTTATTTTATTTGAAAAAAAAATCATTTTTTTAAGTAAATATTGTTGAATTTTGTTCTTTTTACTCAATAAATCAAAAATGGTAACAAATAACCATAAAGATGTATAAACAAAAAATGTTCGTTATGTAATTTTACATAACATCGTTAAAAAATATATAGGGTGTTCCATTTGAAATAGTTGAGAAAAATAACTTTGAAGTTCTCAAAATTTGAAAATTAATTTTGAACACCCTGTACATGGTGGCTCTAAGATATTTTAACAAAAGCACCCACCAACCTCCTACAATAAGGTCCATATTTAATTTCGTCTTTAAAGATGCTGACGCGGAAGTGGTGAATTTTTAAGTGGAGTAATGTAAACATCAATTTTTTTGAAAAAAATACTATTACGTCTAAACCGGACATCAGATGGGGCTAATATTTTTGATATGAATAAACATCCCAAGAGAAGTGTTAAATATCCAAAAATATTCGGGGCATTCCATTTAAAAAAAATTACCTTAAGCGTGCCACACTTTTTTGTAGCACCCTGTATATTTGAAAATAATTTCTATGTATGCGCATTTACCCACAGTTTACATCTGCATTAGAAAGATTTTTTTATCTGTTATGATCTATGAGTTATCGAACTTCCACACACTATTGCCCCACCCTGTATATTGTTTCAAAATTTACGATTCTTTATTTTATAACTTTTGTGTCGTAATACTTATCATTTTGTAATCATAAGCAAGTGTCTATCAACAATATATAATATAATCCATAAATAATAAATAAAAAAGCGATCTTTTAAATAAGAATTTAAAACATAAAAACCTCTAAAAACATAAAATGTGTTTTTAGAGGTTTTTCCTGCGATAATTATTTTAATTTATAAAAAAATATCGCAGCATGAAAACGTGAAAAATTTAGCAAGTGTCCATAACTGGGTGCCCATCACTGGTTTTAGTTTATCCATTACTAGAAAAAAACATAAACAAAATAAAAAGTTATAATTAAAAAATAAAACTACATTTGCGGACTTTAGTTATTTAATTAATTTAATAAAGAGGTACCTACTTGTTTTATTAGTAACATGAGTTCATGATACAAAAAATAAGCCCATCAATCCCAAAATACAATATACCTTGCTGTTTAGGGTCGATCCAGACTATCGTGCCAGTCCCGGTCCGGTCTCGCTTCAGTCACACTCCAGTACAGTATTTACTATACTGAATATTTGACTGGAGCGAGATCGAACCGGATAGTGTGGATCGACCCTAAAGGATCCAAGATTGGTGCCAGTACCTTATAAATTTTTTGTGGGCCGTAGTTTGGGGACCGCTGTCTAATCTATTTATTTTATATTTGTTACTATATATAGATGAATTATATTTCCACTCTAGATAAATAACACAAACATATTTAATAATATTTATTACCCATCATCAAAAGCAGACACAAACTGACAACCATTGCATATGATATGAATAAAATACAGTTAATATAAGAGCAAAACTGAAACACGAGTTATAATTCAATTCAGACATTTATCGATCATCCTATATATAAACACATACACGGTCCACACATAACCGAGTATTTTTTACACACACACACATTTATAAAGAGAGAGCCATACGAAGGAAGCAGCAGCACCATATTGAATTTGATATTGGCATATTGGCTATTTGTCACAATGTAAAATACCTCGAGTACGTTTCGCACCGCTCATATCTGCTACGGGAAACGGTCATACGAATATTGATATTTATCTGTTTTTCTATTAGATAATATGGTGTGTTATGTAACATCTGCAATATGAGTGCCTCGTTGTTTTATTATTGCTACTGTCATTATTTTATGTCAAAGAGTGTAGCTGTACACTATGTTGCCTATTTGAATGAGTACTGAGGTAACTTTGTTAGTAATTGAATGATTAATGTTTTACGGTTTTTTAATTGGAACAGGGTTAGACTCAGATATTTAAACGACCCGTAGAAAATGTTATTTATTATAACTTTGCAACAAATATGAATATTTTGATGAAAATAAGGGAAAATATAAGTTTTCGCGGCAATTTTGAATATTTTAAAATAAAATTTATTGTTAGTAGGTTTATTTAGGATTATAAGAAAAACAATTTCGCTAATTTTCATAAAAATATTCATATTTGTTGCAAAGTAATTGAGAAAAAATGAAAAATCTGTTTCCAGCGCAGTTTTTAATTTTTTGAGGTTAGAAAACGAGTGACCCTATTTTTTGTCAATAATAACTAGAAACCGAGATATTTGCGAAAAACAAGAAAAATTAGTGATTTTCCGGAACAGTTGTGGAAAAAGGACAGCGCGGAAGGCGGATTTATTCACAAACTCATATATTTACTTTTCTTGATCCCTAGAACATTTTAAAACAAAAAAATCGCAGTAAAAAGAGATTTTATTCTTCACTGAAAAATTTCTGTTAATATGACTCCACTAAACTGCTTATATAGGAATGCACAAGATTAAGTTTAGGTAAAATTCGCCTCGTCGCAATCTGATCTCGATCTTTTTCGTCAAAATCTAACAATGTACCAAGATCGAGAATAGATTTTTTTTTTTTAATTATAGACTTTTATTTTGTTTGTTTTATCTCTGCACATAGATTTCAAAAAAAAATTATTTGACAATTAAATACTGGTAATTGTTTTGTAATTTTGTAATTTGACAATAATTATTATTTGGTACACTAAAATTTCGGAATTCTATATAAATGTACTAGGGTGTTGAAATTTTTTAAATTTTATATTAGGGTACCGTCAGTTAAAAATGTTTGAATACCATTACCTTTTCAGAAAAAAAGTCGCCCAAAATTTTATTTTATAATTAATTAATTAATAAATCGTAGTTCTTTTTTTGTAATTTCGAGCGAACATATTTTATGAATGAAAAATAACAAATAAATAAATAAATGCATGTTTACTCATACCTCATACCAAGACAACTAGTACTACTTTTATAATATATTATAAGTATTACAAAATTTCGTTAAACAAAAACATTAAATGGGGTAGAAATATAAAGTTTAACACAAATCATTGTTAATGTTTCTTAATTACTTTGTTATCCATAACATTTACATCCGGGATATCTTCACAATTTATAATTACTTTTGATAAGGTAGTATATTTTATATCAAGTAAAACCAAATTTTACAAATATTTTATTAACTATACTTACCTTATACCCTTTTAAATATTCTTGTTTACTGCATAATAATATCGTAAAAAAATTATAATTAAACAAATAGAATTGCGAAAAAGGGGAGGGGATATTCTGGGTGTCCCAGATATCTTTAAAAGATACAGATTAAGTTAATGAGATGAATTATTTGTAAGGAATAGGTGAGTGAATATTAACTACATCAAAAAATATTAATAAGTACCTATAGGCGGTATACCAAAAAATCTGAAAATTCTGAATTTCTTTAAATGGCTATAACATTATTGATTTTAAGAACTAAGAAAGTTAAAAATGAAAATTTTATATAGTATCTTACTGCCCCCCCCCCCTTGTTTTGGGAGTATTCGCTTTTGATTAATATTATAATATAAAGAATATAAACGTTATATATAATTCATAATTATCAAATTATTAATTTAACCCTCGATATTTTTTATCATATTTTTTAGCATTTTTTATAAAAATAATCAAATGTGTTCTAAATTATAAAAAATCAATAAATAAATAATAAAAACAACTGTGGAGCTTCTCAACTATCTAATCTTTTAATTATCATCAGACTAACTAATATTTCACGATCCAATTTTTTCAGAAATATCGTTTTTCTTTTAAATAAACTGAAAATTTCCTTACTTCTAGTTTTAATAAGATTCTATTCTGATAATAGATGAAGTTAATTCAAAAGGATTTCTGTTAATTTATTACGTTTAACGATCTGCGTGTTGCCGTCACTTAAAATTTCAATTTCTCGACAAATTGAACTTTGTTTATATTTTTATAACATAAAATTAAAATAAATCGACATTAATCTGAGTAAATATGGAGACTGTGATGTTCTCTTTTAGATAATGTAAACTTTTAATTGGGTTACTAAAGAAATTTAAGATAAAATGCTTATTTCATCAATGTACTTAAGTAAAAAAAATTTAAGACGAGAATAGAACACACTTTCAAGCCATGGTTTAGGGTGTACAATATTGTCAAATTATGAGTTATATTACAAATATTCACATTTCAAATTATTTCTATATTTTATTTTTCATTTAATAATATTCTTAGGTGCGCCACATTCGCCGATTTTCCCCTATTTGCATCAATCTATTGATAATCTAAAACCAACCTAAGAATTCAATAAACACCATTCAAATTCAATCAAAATCCAGGCTGGCTTTACAAATCGACCCTTTCTACGAATTAAAAGTACATATTATTATTACTAATTTGCGTTTTCCTCATAATAATCTCAAATGCAAAATAATTGTTGCTATAGGAACGATTAATGCAAAATCTTCCAGATCACCGGCAAAGCTAACCGCACAGAATGGGACCGTGTCAATTATCAATAATTCATGTGTGGATAGGTCCCGTACTTACAACAAGAACCACATAAGTAAAATAATTCATAAGCGAGTGAAACTCAAACACAGGTTAACATTTCTGTGTGTATGTCTACCTATATATGCATATATTAATAGAGGCGCGCAGGGGCTACAGCGGCCAGAGCCGGTCTTAGAACGTAGTAACTACGGTAAACCAGGGCTACTTTTACATATTTTAAGAATTAAAAATTAATTAAAATCAAACTTCTTTTATCCCAATAGAACAATAGATTCCTTGGCTATCAAATTTATCATTAATTCAAGTCTTGACGACCCCCTCAAAAATAGTGTCAAAGTAACCCTGTATACAGGGTTACTTTGACACTATTAAAATAACTTAAAAGTCAAAGATAACAAGCGTGCGGTTACTTTGACATCATTTTAATTAAAATAATACTTATTTTTACATTATAAAGGTAAAATAAATTTTTTTAAAAGTTTTAATCTATCACATCGACATTTTTATTAATTAAATATTTAACTTAAATTTCAATAACAATAATTAACTTTTAAATTTAAACAGAACAAAAATTATTTGTACTTTTTGTTCTGATTCGTTTTTGTTAGGTAATTTAGGTGTCGATTAGTTATTATTACAAGAATTACTAATGGTGTTTGTATTTAATTCAACTATATTTTTCAAAAATCCTAAACAATAATTCTGTAGTCCACGCGAGCTAAGCCGCGGACACAGCTAGTAGTTTAATATAATGCCGTCTTTAGACCAAAGAAAACAAAACAGCAACACGGTGTTTGAAAACACATCGTATTAAAAAATGCATAGGGTTTATTGTACTTTTGTCAAAAAAAACACGATGTTGCTGTTTTGTTTTTTTTTCTGTCTATACACGGCATAAGTGTTTAAGAGTAGGCACAGATTTTATACAAAATATAGAAGATACAACCACAAAATGAAGGCGCTCTAAAAATAGTTTTCTAGTTGACAGCCTAGAGCTTATCTACCTTATCTGAATATTTTTGACGTGAATAACGTCTATTGTTTCACGCCAGCCAATAACTAGGTGGGTATTTCATAAACTTGATGTAACGTTTTCAGGGTGATCTAAAATCATTAAATAACACAGAAAATACATAAAAGTCCGATTGAGATGATTTTGTTTTCATTCTAACCGGCGAATTGATATGTACCCATAAAACACCGCCACGGAAATGCAGTACGGGCGAAGGGGGGCTAAACGCTCAGTGATCATTTTGCACGCTAGCGTAAATTTACAATTAGTATAGTTCGACAGCAGTTTTGGTTTCAAGTTATAGATTTCGATTAGATCTACGAGGTACAGTACGAAACAAAACATTTAACCAGTTTTAATGAGTTAAAAATATCATATAATAATAAAAATAAATTCATAATGTCGGCTAAAACACGCGTAAAAGCAAGTATGAAAAAAAGTGTCTCAGCAGCTATTGAAAAATATACCATTACCAATAGCTAAAAGTGTACCCTTCTGTGTTTTGTCGTTTTTGAGTTACAGCGTTTAAATTCGTGCAGACACACACACACAGCATGGTGAAAATAGTCAAAATGGATTCATGGAAGTTCAAAAGGGATAGGTGATTAGTAATTACCTAAGTATATTATTTTATTAATAATTATTTATTTGTGTAAAAACAAAAATGAAAATGTCATTTATGAAGAACAAATCAAAACGTTCTTTGCAAAACCGGACAAGAATAATTAATTTCTATTAGTCCCAAAAAATTCTAAATGCGAGACTGCTTTACGTTCTATGTAGGTTTCGGTCGGTTTTATTGGTTTTATTCGATTATAAATATTTCATGACTTTAATTAATGTTTAGTTCTAGGAACGATCCATTTTTTGTTTCGAAAATAAACATTAAACAAGGCAGTTCAATGAGGACATAGAATTTTGATTTATGTATGGGCATATATTTTATAAAGTAGGGGTATATTTTGAATAATCCACTACTTAATTATTATTCAATTTAAGCACTGCTGAATTATAAATAATAAAGTTGTAGTTCATTGTTTAGCATGTACAATAATGTACATACCCTATGTTCATGTTCCGTGTCTTTATTGTAGAAAATAGAATCTATTTGACAAGTGAATTATAATCTAGTTTGTTTTAAGTTATATTTTCAAGGCAGACTAATAAATTATTTTTGCTAGCTATATTTTAATAGTTCTGTACAAAAAATAGTTTACTTTATTTATATATGTATGTATAACAGATAGGTATATTAAAATGAATTTTTTTAAAATAAGTTAAAACTAAATACATATAAATAATATTGTATTTTTCTGAGAAGTCCACGTAGGTATACTGAGAATAATTAAAGTGAAGTAATTAATTGGACGATATACATATATATTATAATATAATAGTATTGACGTTAACTATAAATAATAACAACTTAATTATTTAAACGTCAGAATTTATTGAAGAGAAAAGTAAATGCAAGCTTTCGATTCACAGAATCATCGTCAGACCTTTAAAAGGAATAAAATTTGAGATGTAGCGGGCCTTAGTTTGCCCACGCCTGCTCTTGGATACGAACATATAATTTCAGCTACAAAATATTTCACTTTGTTCCATCTTACGTATAATTTTTGTCACCAAGAACAGAATCTTAAATATTCTTGAGTGGACCTATACTTAATAAGTATACCTACAACGAAAGGAAAAAAACACTAAAATTAGTTTATATTAAATAATACATGACTACTAGGGCACCATTCACTATAAAAACCAAGGGCACCAAAAAGTTAAATCCAGCGCTGCTTATACCCGAGTATATTAGAGTTGTGTAGTTCACGAACGAACTAGTTCAAAAGAGCGCTCCCACACGAGAACTAGAGGAACTAGTTTGTATGCGCTCCATTCTTTTAATTCGATAGTTCCCGATACACTTTAAATACACTGTTCTAAAAATGAGATTGTACGATTTTTATGTTCAATAATTAACATTTCCAATACTTTATTACCAATTTTAAATTTGTTTTGCTAAAGATACATATATTATATCGAATTTTTTTTGTTTACATGAATGCAATACGTCTGTCAAAAGCACGTGATTTTTATATTTTTTTATGACAACCAATAAAAAGGAATGTCACAGATTTTAATGAAATTAAAATATATTACTTAAATTACAATATATTACTTAAATTACAATACAATAAATTATATATCATTGAAAATGAAAAAAAAGAAGATTATTGAAAATGTGCATTTAAAAATATCGATCTTGTCTTTAAATTAATAACGAATTCAAAATTGCATCAGTTTGCATAGTAGTACAAAATTATTAATTAAACAATTTAATCATACATTAAAAATCCAACAATCCAAGGAGCGCTCACTGTCATGAACTAAAATGCCCAACTCTATTTCATATACATGAGTATAAAAAAGTAAAAATATCAAAGTTCACAATACTATTAAATATGATATGATATTTTATGTATATAAACATTCAAATAAACCTGGGTAAAAATATCATTATTGTCGTATACATATTGTGTATAACAACACAACAACAACTTGAAATTCTCTTTCCCACTAAAGGCAGCTAATTTTGTGGATGGTTACGTTACAGCTCTCTGAAAATTATATAACATAACATAATTACTCAACAAGCACAATATATTTCAACTGTCAAACTCTGGCTCTGAGCGCGGGCACAATGAGCGGGATTATTTTCAGAAACTGAGGGAAAAAATCATTTTATATAAAGTAAAACTCTGACATATTAACAGCTGCTGTAATAAATAATGTTCAACCCTTTCTCCGTCTTATGTGCATTATTATTTATAACTAGTTTTTGATTGAATGTGTATTAATAATATTTATAATTTATAAAAATTATATGAACAAAACCCTACTGTAGGGAATTTATACAATTTTATTAATTGACTATACTCTGTTTCATTTAAGATTGTAATTGCATTGGGCGGGGATTAGACGGTATGATTCACACAGGCACTATTCTCGTACTAGGCTAGCCCACAGAATAAAGATAGTAAGAAGCGATACTCCACGTTAAAAAACTGGCAATCGTTTTTACATATATAAGTACACTCTATATGTTAAAACTCACCTTTTGAAATAAGAGCAGATTCTACCTTCAAAACGTAAAGAAAAGTTGATTTCCGCATGGCAACTGTGCGTGTGTCTGTGTGTCTGGATGTAGAATTTTCTTTCGTTCATGATAACTACTGTAAAAATGTACCGATATTAATTATTTCTGGAGAAAATATTTGTCTCAATAAGGACTCCAGACCTATTGATTTTAGCGGTTTTAGAAATATTCGAAATTTTGTAACTTTTATCGTCTAAAAAGTATAGACGTTGCGAGTATTATCTCACTAATTTTGATAAGACTTGGTAAATTTGTAATTCAATTGAACCTAAGTAACATTTAATATTTGTATATGTGTAATTCATGTTGCGTTGGAAACAAATGCAACGAAATTCAAATTATCAAATGTAAAGGCCTCTATACACCACCCAATCTGCAGGGCCGATTTGTCGGGAGGTAGAGTGTGGGTAAATCGGGTACTGTTCTATACACGACCCAATTTTGCTCCCGATCTCAGAACACGAGTGATCGTAAACAGTCACTTGTATTCATAATAATGGCTCCCGTTTTATCAAAACGTCAAAAATTGGGCATTGACAGATTTTTAAATTTTCTTAGAATGGATATGGAGTGTTTTCATGAGCTACTAAATTTGGTAACATTATTTATTCAAAAGCATTTTCCGGTTAAAATAATGTTTATTTGTCTTTTCCCACAAATATGATAAGTCCTTGTATATATCAAAAATGTTTGTCCATACCAATTTCTTCATATAATCATTCATATCATATGACCCCTGCAGATTGGATGTAAAATTGGGTCTAATCTGATCTTAGACATGGAAAGATATAGGACTCGTAATACATTAAATAACGTTGTTAACATATCGCTCCACGAGTCATTGGTGTATCATTCGGATTTTAAAATAAATATCGATTGTTTGGAATTATACAATTAATTAAAAATAAATGTTTTATATTGCGTTAAAAGTATTCCAGTGATAAATCATTAATAGAGAAACGTCTGTTTGCAACCAGTATCTCTCTTACAGAACAAATTCTATTGTAATTTAAAGTATAGTTGTAATTTGTATATTATAAATTATCGACTGACGCCTCTGATATATTTTCATGGAAATGGCATATGATACAAGATGGCCGCCATAAGTTTTTGTAACAGTTTCGTATACGGACTAGTATTGGTTGTTATGTATCCATAGTCTTTCCTCAAGGTTATTATATGTATAGGTTACCCTACTTGGCTGTGCGGGGAAAGGCATGAGAGGGGAGAACGCGTCATTACGACGATCAAGTAATTAAAAATGGCCGCCATAATGCTGTCAAAATATAATAATATACATAAGTAATATTTATTCGCAATATATATTTATTGTTATTACTATTAGTGAAGCTGATTCATTGTAAGTTGTTATTGATAGGTGTACTGAGTTTTAAAACTATATTTTTATATTTTATTCTTATAAATTACAGTGTTAATAAGATATATAAACACCAAATTTATGTTATTTGGCGAAATTTGCTCAGTATAGATAAATGTAATTCTGCTAACAAACGGATACGTAACAAACATTTAAAACCAGATAATTATAAAGACTGAAGACTAGATTATTATTATTAACTTACTGCCAAAAAAAGTTAAAATGGACGGTAAGAAGATATACAGTAAACAATTTGAAAAATGTTTTTAGTAAGTAATTAAAGAATTAATTCAAGATTTATTTTTATTTCTTACAGCCTTTCTGTCACTATTTTTATGCATAGCAGTAGTAGAATATGAAATGTTTAAAAATGAAAATGTCGAAAATATTATAAGCAACAAATAAAAAATGGTCAGGATTATCTACGGAATCACAGCCTAGGGTGGTACTGATGGGTCTATTTTGGATCCACTCTGTCATGTACAAAAACTACTTCCCATCCGCAAAACTGTTTCCTGAATTCAAAGTATTGGACGCAAGACAAATATACATGAAAACAATTGTGAATATAATCCACTAATGTCCCGAACATCAAACTCCTGCCCAATATTCCTACGACACCAGATCGTCAACGTTAAACCCTATCCGAATCCCAAAAATGTCGAAGGCTTTTAAACAGAGACAAATGGTCTTCCTCGCTCCTGAACTCTAACTATCTACTCATCGAAATAAGAAACATACAAAGCAACGAGTATATGAGCACCGCCTGGCTGTACTCAAAAACAATATCTACTACCCGATGTCAGCGACTGATACAACACTTCGGATATTACGTCTCAACAATACAAATATTATTAATTGTTAATTATTATATTTTTGTACTAAGAATTTGTAGTGTCCAGCATTGTGTAGTACCAACATAAAAACATTGTATGTATGATGGTGGCACTAACGTGAAGTTAGGTTAGTTAGATAGCGAACACGGTTGGTGAATGCATGTAAACGCTCTCTCTGTATAACCTATAAATATTGTGTTAATAAATTAGTTTTGGCTAAAGTTGTGGCTTATTTAAAAGAACAGTACAGTATTGTTGTATTATTATAAAGTTATAAATAAAAATAAATTGTATTGTTTACTACCAACTTATAAATGATATATTATGACATAATTTTAACATATGTATACGTGAACATATAAACATATATTAGTTGATTAATATATGTTAGAAACAACATAATTTCACTGTAGCACTGGTTTTGCCAAGTTGGGTGAGAAAAATTCCGTAAGTAGTATATTATGTAAATAATATTTAATTTATTGTACTAAATTTAAGAATTTGTGTACATAAATAATATTATGTAAATGATTGATACTTATTTAGTACAAAAATGCCAAAATAAACTTATTGTTAATAAATAGTAACAAATCATGGTTTTACATTTTTATAAAAATGCTATAATTTATAGCTTTCCAACAATTTATTTACTTTTTTTAAATATTTTATGGAATAATAAGTGTTTCTGTGATTATATATATTGTAAAAATGGTTTAAAATATCCAAAAATTCGAAATAACACGAAAACAACATTAGTTTTTTTGTATTTACATGCTAATAATTTGAAATGATCGTCGTGTGACGTCATTCTCACGCAGCGCTGATTGGTCAAATCAAGTAGGGTAACCTATACATATACTAACCTTGGTCTTTCCTAATCTAAGAATTTGACAATTTGAATTTAATTGTATTTATTTCCAAGACAACATAAATTGACGCAATACAGTGAAAATTGTGTTATTGTGAATCTGCCTGGCGTTTTGCCCAATCAGGAGCGCGTATTATGCTTCCTATGTTAGCTACCGCTGCAATCTTAAATGAAACAGACTATGGACAATATTAAAAAATACCTTAATTATACAAATTGCCTGTAACATACACATTGAAAATTACA
This sequence comes from Sialis fuliginosa, assembly GCA_961205875.1. NCBI lineage: Eukaryota > Metazoa > Arthropoda > Insecta > Megaloptera > Sialidae > Sialis > Sialis fuliginosa. The sequence goes on from OY540811.1 coordinate 34,246,232, forward strand.
TTTGAAAAAAATGGCCGCCCAGAAGTTAGGTAACAGTTTCGCATAATGGAGTCAGTTGCTTGTTATTCATTCATAAACTTTCCTAATCTTAGGTTGTAGCCCTCAAAATTTTCTTAATTGAGTTCTCGTGCAAACATCATTTCCATAGAATTAAAAAAAATCGGAGGATAGAAAAAACAATGATATTTATCCGAACGTGAAATTTTATAGAGATCGACCGCTTTAAACTCGAGATAATTGTCATAAAAGTTTGCAAGTTTTGTACGTATCCGCTATACCAAGTTCGTATTATGTCCCTTTTCTTAATTTTCATGACTAAACGCTTTGACATATTTTTATAAATAAACCACCAAACAGCGAAGTGTTCTGATATGTGATAAAAAATTCAAAATGTTTGACCGTTTGTTTGACCGTTGTATTTCAAAAACAGAACATTTTGAATTTTTTATCATATATCATTATAATAACCCTTTGCTGTTTGGTAGTTTTTTTAATACAAATCTGTCAAAACGTTTATTCATAAAATTAAGAAAACGGTCCTAATACGTAAATACGTACTAATACAACGTACAAAGTATTAAATTTTAACAAAGAATCAATATATCGAAGAGAGTAAGTTTTCTTGAATTTTTATAACATGTTTGAAGGTTTGCGCGGCTGATGGCTCTATTTGTTGATGTATTTGTAATTTGAGAAAAAATATATATTCATAGTATGAGTGCGTTTGTAATAGTCTGTATAGACAGCTTTAGGTATAGACTTGATAAAAATTCTCTCTAGCAACGTCAACTTTTTCGATATTTTACCATATTATTATGAGCGTAATTTTTTGATAGTACTGTAGCACGAGAACTACCTTAATTGAGTTATTAGGTAGAAATATAATTATATGTAAATCAAAAATAGTCACATAGATAGCTTTCCCTATCAATTGAATATGACATGGAAGCAAAATCATTATAACAACCAACAAAAATACAGTCGACACAACACATTAAAAACGTGATTTTCGGTCAATTTATCGAACCTTTTGACAAAGCATATTTTTTACATTTCACATTGTGCCTTAATACATCGTTACACAGCGCCACATGTACCAACTAAGCAACAATTTCAAGTTATATAATACAGTGTTGTTTGAGATCGTTCTCTACTACCTATATATGAAACGGTTACTACAGGTGGTATCAAATTGATGTATTGGGAAATAAAAATATCGCTACTTGTAACATTATTTTTATGTTACATTCAATAACGCAGATGTTTACTCTATAATGCTAGTGTGTGTTATTTGTGAAAACGTTTTTGTTAAACTATACTCAATATATCTTTCCGATATCAGTTAGATAAAATGGTATATGGAGAATAAATAAAATGAATGATATTTATAACTAGCGGACTTGCCCGCGACTTCGCTCGCGTGTATCATTTCTTTATGTTGGCAGCACAAATAATATTGTAAGACAGGGGATGAAATATTAAATTATTTTTTGTTTGTTTTTTATTCATTATACAAAATCGTAAATATCTCGGGTCCTATGCGAGATAAGGAGTTGTTTTTCCTCCTAGAACTCCTTCCCCCAAAGTATTTTCTCCAACCAGATCGAATGAAACTAATTAAAACCCTCCATACGTGACAGCGGTTGAAATATTAAATTATTTTTTTAAGTCATTACCTATACAAAATCGTAAATATCTCGGATCTTAGTTAAAAATTACAAAAACGCACCCCTTGTCTATCTTCGCCATCAGGGGTTGAATGTTGAAATTATTATTTTAATATAGAAGATTATTTTTATAACTAATATTTATAACTAAAGCAGCTATGCAGATAAACATATCAAAAAACCACGGTCGTCCCCCACTTACGCTATTTGGGGTTGAATGTCGAAGTTTTTATTTTAATTGAATATTATTATTTTATTATATATTTATTCTGTGGTTTTCATATAAACGACAGTTGTATGCTCTGACATCATGGAAACAAAAGACGACTGGAAGAAGATTATTTATAGTCTTTTAATGTTAAATCTTAGGTTTTCATAAGATATTAATAGCCACAATACTACTCAGAAAAATTATCTAACTATTGGTTAAAACCGCATTGAAATCGGTTCAGTAATTCCCGAGTCTATAAGTCACATACACATTAATTTATTTATATCGGTCATTCCATAAATAACTGCACACTTTTTTTGTTGTTGTTACCGATTTTTTAATTTTTACATATGTTTTAGTATTAGTTAAAAGAAGATTTTTAATGGTACTTAAAAATCGAAAAAAAAAATTCCCCCCAAAAATATCGACTTTTGAAAAATTTTTATCAAAGATAGCGTAAAAATACAAAGGATCAATTTTGTAGGAAAATGTATATAATTTATTTAAAAAAATATTTTACTGCACAAAACGTTTGTTTAAATATATTTTTTCTATTTATAAAATTTAACTGAAAATTTGGGGCACATGTCAACTCTGAATTTTAAAAATAAAAATATATGTTGTAGCTTTATCATTCCTGAGTATGTAGCACTTTGAAAATTTATGACCATATGAAAACTTTATGAAATATTAATTTTTTAGGTAACGACGCGCGAGTCTTAGCGCGCTTGCTTGGACGTATCACTGCGCGACTGTGTCGGAGCGTTCAACGTTTACAAAAGTTTTGTGCAGAAAAATATTTTTTTAAACAAATTATATACATTTTCCTACAAAATTGATCCCTTGTATTTTTACGCTATCTTTGATAGTTTTTGAGATATTTCGTTTTTTAAAAAAAAAGTCAATTTTCAAAAGTCGATATTTTTGGGGGGAAGTTTTTTTTCGATTTTTAAGTACCGTTAAAAATCTTCTTTTAACTAATACTAAGCGTATGCAAAAATTAAAAAAATCGGTAACAACAACAAGAAAAGTGTGTAGTTATTTATGGAATGACCGATATATAGATAGATTATTGTTCATATTCTGGTATTTATGTAAATATAAGTTTTGTTTATATACTTACATAAATTGAATTACATATAATATCTATAAATAGACATGCATATAATACAAAAACATTTTCTTTGTACTTTTCTATCAAAGAAGAAGATAACAGAGTGTTATGAGAGGCATAGTATATTGTTAAAATATCACTTTTAAAAGTAGCTATGAATAATACATATTTTGAAATAACATATGAGTATATTCCTAATATGTGAAATCTTATGTCTTCTATGGCAGGAGATAATCCCCACAGAGGAAGATTCCCTGAAGTTTATCTGTGTTTGATGTACACAGATAAACTTCAGGAGAGAGAAAAACGGTTTACTGATATAAATATTTTAGTAAAAATTTGTATAAAAGATTTAAGATTCGAATTTTAGAAATACTAAAAAAAGGTATACAGGTTATTCGCCAGTATCCAGTGATCTTTGTTTATCAGTATTTTTTCGGTATGAATAATGGTGGTCTCAAAAATAAAATAAAATATCAAATTTCATAAATATATTGAAATAAGCGTCAAATTTATTTTCTGATTTCATAAATGATTTCATAATTAGGTGGGAACTTTTCGGGCTCTTAATCCGAACCTTACTAAGAGTTCGTGGACAAAGTATCGAAACTTTATAATTTTTTTCTTCTATTTGGCGAATTTTAATCTAATTACCGTGGACTACTACTAAATACATAACAATTTATATTAAATACAGGTAAATTTTGCAATTAATTTATTTTACTAGAAGAAAACTGATTTTTCGATTTTTTATTCAGTATTTTATAGCTTCTGCATTGCACCATTAAATTGATCGCAAATACCTTTAAAAATAAACTCAACCCTGAAGGAAAGAGAAAGTAAAAAAGAAAAACTTATTCCTTAATTGGATGCTCGAAGCTGTAGTAGTAAATCTAGCCGAACTTTGATAATATCAAATTTTACACTGGTTCATTATTAAACAAGCTTTAGCTTGTGTTTTGACTTTATCATACAAACTACGAATTGAAATTTATCAGTAAGTAGACTCGATGGATTTATGGATGGAGGAGATAGAAATATTATCATATATCAGTAGATGATAAAATCTTATATCGTATTGCCTTCAGCGAATTTAGATAAAGCGTAGTAGGTATATGAATCCTTTAGAAACAAAATTATTTCTAAACTTTTCCTATTTTCTAATTTTACTTTCTTATACGGTCAAATGCATGTAATACATCTTCCTTAATATAAATAAAGCCCAACGTCTCTCTGTCTGTTAGTCTGTCCGTTAGTGCGCTTATCACTCGAGAACCATTTATCCGATTTACGTGGTTTCTTTTTTAATTCATAGGTACATTCTCTGGCCAGGTTATAGGCTTCATTTTGTTACGTTAGGTAACTAACAACTAAGCAGTGACGATAATAGTAAATCAAGTCATAAAAAATGTTGACGTCGGCGCGCTATTTTGCAATACGCTGCCTAAACCGTTCAATATTGAACAAAATAATGTATTAAAGAATTATGTAGAATCAAAAGATCTACAATAAAGTCAGCGACACCATATGTCTAACTTTTATATTTAAGCACAATGATTTATGTTACAAAGAAAATTTAAAATATTTGGGTTTTGTTTACGTGGACTTTATCGAAATAAATGATTTCATCGTCATAAGTACTTAATGTAAATATAATTTTCCCTTTACAGAATCAAATTTGGTCTTTTGGTTTAGGAAATAACGTGAAATATACATACATATTATTCGCGGCAATTCGCGCGAATTATGATGAAGTGTCGCGGGGAGAGGGAAGATTCTTCGCAGTTGTTTATTTTGTTTTCAAAAAACAGAACAAAAATTATTTGTAATTTTTGTTCTGATTTGTTTTTACTTTCTTATACCATGTACATAATATACATATAGTATAAGTAAGTATAGTGAAGCCGATTTTTTCGAACTCCGGATTTTGACGGATTTATCTATTTTGACCTTCCCTGAATCCGTTCTGACTATTTTCGCCATGATGTCTGTGTGTCCGTCTGTCGGTCTGTCTGTCTGTAAGCGCTGTAACTTAAATACGACAAATCGTAGAAGGGTGATATTTTATATTTAAGATTAATTTTTGGCTGGGAAGAAAACGTCCTATTTTTGAAAACGATCTTTCAACCGGATACGGATGTTTACCTACGTCGATTTTTTAATTTTTCGAATTACTCTGAAACAGTGCGAAATAGAGAAAAATGGTCAAGTTAAAAAATGTAGGTAATATCTATATCTATAATTTATGTTCTATTCATTTTTTTGTAAAAACGAATTTTTGAAAAAAAAAAATTATTATAATTCAAATGGTTCATAACAGAGAAAAAAAATGTATGGGGAATAAATTATAGATAATGACATACTCGACATTTTTTATCTAAAACATTTTTTTTTTATTTCAAAAATAATTCAAAAATCCAAAAATTTACAAGAGTAAACATCCGTTTTCAGTTATTACGTTAAAAAAAATTACTTGTTATATAAATATAAAATTATTCATTTTGTTCTATCTTGTTAGTTTGTTAGAAATGTTTCAATAAACAAAGAATCACGTATACAATTCACTGTAGGTTAGGTTAATCGTGTTTGTACTTAATTCAACTATATTTTTCAAAAATCCTAAACAATAATTCTGTTGTCCAAGCGGGCGAAGTCGCGCGGGCCCAGATAGTAATAAATAAAAATACCGTCAAAACATACACGGGTGTATGCCATAAGGGTTCCAAAGTATATACTACGTGGACTGTTTGGTGCCACTTACAGGTGCATTTTTGAGTTAGAAAAAAAAAAAAAAATTGTATCATATTCTTACAATTGAGATCTACATTTTGACATCTCACTTGCCTAGATATGAAAATTAAAATTAAAAAATCTATGACGCCCTTCTATTTCTCCAAAATTTTAAATGATATTGACTTAAATATTAATCGTTGGTAACCCCACCTAAGCCTCGTTACAAAATTTTTTTAAGATTTTTTGAGCCAGTAGTTACCAAGTTAGAGAAGGGGTGGCCAAAATAAATTACTGCTTGGAGTCACCTGCAGGCGCCATTTTTGAGTAAGAAAACAAATTAAAAATAGGGTCAAATTACACTGATTGAGATGTACATTTTGACACCCCACACGCCTTGGTATACATTTTTTTTAAATTTATTTAAAAAAGCAAATAAAAAAATAAATAAGAAAGAGGGTTAAATTCCACTGGTTTGGTTATATATACATTTTGACGTGCCACATGCCTTGGTATAAAAAAATATTTATTTTTATCTAATACCAGAGGGCATTATTGTTATGCTCAGTAAAAGTATCTAGCTTGTATAGTTTACGAGATATTTTGCTTTGACTGAAAATGACGGACGGACGACAAAATGAGATTAATAGGGTTTTTTCGGAACCCTAAAAACGTCTGTGCGTATGTATGTGATCTCATCATGCCTTTACTACGGGACGTATAGAAACCATATTCACACCATATGTACGTTTGATGCTCCAATAAGTTTATAGATTTTTCGGACCCGGTAGAAGGCGCTGAGGTCGCGATAGTGTATGTATTCAAGGTTATTAAACTATACAGGTTGTCTCATATAGGGTAGTTTCACGCTATTGGTTGACGGCTAGTGACGTAGCCAGCCGTCAAAATCCATGGAAACTATGGCTATGTTCCGATATACACTGTGAGCACTGGCCAGTGGTGATGACGTCATTGATCGCCGCCATTTTACTACTGCCAGAGTACTGTAGCTTTATTGCATCTGTGCTCACAGTACTCTGATCACGTGATCAAAATTTGAATGCAACTGACAGAAGCAGATGCATTTAAGGTTAACTTTGGATGTATTTTTTATTATCAGGTTATTTGAAGATGAATTAATAACATTTATGGTATATATAATCAAAAGTAAGTATAAATAAGAACAAATAATTTAGCCTTAATTGAAATGCACTAATATAATTAAGCAAATTGACGCAACAATATAAATTTTTTGAATTGCTATTTTTTTCATTATTGAAAATAATATTTGAATTATTTATTTATTATTGTACTTTATATAATCAGAGGATATTAAAAGTGATGTCATGCATAGAAATACTATGAATCTGGCCACTTCATCGTTATAAATATATCTGGTCTTTATTTTGACATTAGTTTCAAAATGGCGGTCTACAGTAACTGCAAAATCTAAAACGGAACGATCAATCCAGTAAAGTGGAGTGACGTCAGAAGTCACAGTGCTCGCAGTGTATATCGGAACATAGCCTATATACGTGGAATTTAATTATGCGCGAAATTTAAATTTATTATTCTATACGAAAGATACTAATAGATACAGTTAATAAATAAAATACATCGTCTTATAAGACATAACTTATTAAAAATTTCTGCAATGAGGATTATTGAAATAAAGAATAAAATGTATTAAAATTATTTATTAACATAATATATTTGAAATTAAAATATACATTTTATAAATAGAAAATTAAAAAATTATATAATGACAGATTATCTTGAAATTTTTAATAATTAACTCTACCATGACATTAATGGATTTTTATTTGTTATCTTGAGAACCCAATGTATCATTTCCAGTTCTTCAATTATTTCTGAAAACATAAAAAATAATGTTAACCTGCTTAAATATAATGCTACAATAAAAATCTAAAGATGTTATGTATTTATTATTACAATATTAATAACAATAGTATATAAATAATTCAAATATCTACCCATATACTATCACTTTTAGATTGGTTCCTAATGACGTATATTGCGGTTTTTATTTCGATATGTTTATTAGTTCTGTAGACATCTTCAAGACAGCTCATGTATGTATTACATAAAGGGACCATATTAACACACTTTTATTAGCATTTTATTTGTAGTAAAAATCTGTAAAAAAATATGTGAATATTATTATTTTTTAATTATAATATAATTAATATATTATAATAATCCATTTGAAACAATATTGTATTTTTATATATAATTTTAATATGTAAATATAAACGTAAACTTACCTGAATTATATTTTGATCATTTTGATTTTTATTTGACAAATATTAATTACAAAAAACAAAGCATATTAATTAAAATCTATTAATTCAAATTTTCAATTTGACATTTGGACGGCCAGTGACGTCACACACACTCCTCTCCCGCTCAGTCCCCTCGCCATAATGCTTGGTTATAGTTTAATAACCTTGGTATGTATTTATGTTCCTATTTGGATCATATTCAGAATATAATATGTTAGTTACGTGGAATATAATATTTTCAGAAAAAATAAACCCAATAGGTGGCGCTGGAATCCAGATATTTACGAAAATGTGTATTTATGGTCTTATTTTTAAACAAATTATTTTTAGGCAGAACGTTTGCCGGGTCAGCAAAAATAACAATTACAAATTACAACCCTCCATACGTGACAGGGGGTGGAATATTAACTCCCGTGTGAAGCAAAGGCAGGTCAGCTAGTATTGTATAAGTATTTTTAAACTGATTTTTGTTCGAATTCGAGATCATGATTGAAATATCAATTTTTGTGGATCTGTCCATCTGTAGACACTGTAGCTCAAAAACAATACATAAAGTAATTATTAAACAATTTAAATAAAAACTGATAAAGTGTACAAATAAATTATCTGGTTTTGGTTTGCCATTTAATTTTTATACATTTTTAATTTTTTAGAATTTCAAACATGATTTTGAAATGGGACCGTCCTCAAGCCAGACCTAACCATTCAACCAAGTTTCATTAATATCGGTTCTGTGGTCCATGAGTTATTCATGTGACACAGATTCAGAGGACAGACACACGGACACACAAACAAACAGACAGACACGGAACGAAAAGTGTTTGTCTTGACCTGAAACGCAAAGATCAATTTAAAATTTTGAAATCGGAGAGCAATTTTTTTGTCTCATTCTAAAACAATCACAAAGCTTCTCGTATCTTCGATATTCTGAGGAAGCAAAAACAAATGACGATTTTTTAAAGCTAATTTAAATAAATTTTCTGAAGATAATATTTAGGTATTTTCAATAAACGTTGTAAACCTATATGTATTATAGGAAATTGAATGCTCTACAAAAAAGATTATATACATTTTATATACAAAGATTATATACATTTTCACGTAATATGTGTCGTTCTTGAGATATCTTGAAAAAATAAATATTTTGGAATGTCACCCCACCCCCTTTCACATGATGTTTATGATATTGTAATGATCAGACTCAACCATCCAACCAGAGGCGTATTTACCATGGGGCCATGGGGGCCGTGGCCTAGGGTGGCAGGTCGAAAGGGGCGGTAGATTTTTTTAGTTTAATATAGCATATTTAAAAAAAATATATAGAGAAATTAAAAATGAGTAGCGTGACTAAAAAAAAAACAGCTCTTTAAGTTTTTATTCTTTATATTACAAAGTTTTTAGTTTATAAAATTTGAAATTTCAATGAACGTGACTTAAAAAAAGGTCATCAGTTTTTTATGTATATTATATTTTTCATTATTCGTAAACAATTCTCACTTTCCACTTCATATAGGAATTTTGACTGTTAAAAATATATTACATTTTCCTTTGGTAAAGGGGCGGCAATTTTTTTTGGCCCAGGGCGGCACTTAACGTAAATACGCCACTGCATCCAACCAAGTTTTATTAATATCGGTTCAGTGATTTCAGGTCAAGATCAATTTAAAATTTTGAAATCGGAGAACAATTTTAGTTCAAAGTTATTACAAAAACATATTTTTTTGCTTCCCAACTCCACTAATTGGTCCAACACCAGTGAAATGACACTATTTGATATTTTTTACATGAAAAACAGTTTTAAAATTGCAATTTGTAATGCATACCCCCCAGGTTAACCCGCCTCTATGGGTACGCCCGGGGGTACACCGGTAACATTTAGCTCTCAAAAGGGGTACTTTGAACTTAAATTGTAATATTCAGAATTGTTTGAAATTTCATCACAAAAACTGAAACAAATTCACTGCTTGTTACAATCAGTGTGACACTTTTTCAATGTAACACAGTTTTGTTAAAAATTGTCATATTAATATGAAAATTCAGATAAATCATTAATGTAGTGTTATTTCAAAGCTCAAAGATAACTTTGTGCGTGCATCGATAGCGGGTGTACAAAAAATGTTCAAAAACTATTTATTCCATGATAATGATAAAATTTACATTAATTTTTATACGAAATATGAATCCTGAAGGTATAAAGTATTTTTATGATTTATAATTCTAGGGTACTATGTTGTCAAACAAATATATACATTACTGTACAATTATGTACTATATACATAATACAAAAATACCATCTTTACGCCTGTCACATAGGTCGACTACAAACTCTTCATTACGAACAACACTATACACAAAATTGCCAAATCCACGAAATGACATGAAAGAACAATTCGCGGACGCAGTCACACACCCGTCCACACACACACACACACACACACACACATGCTTACATACATGTATAAACGTAGCACAAGATAATATCTTCCAGATTTGTTCGCGATCTCGCGCCGCATACGAATAGCAACAAGATGGTGGACCATTGCCGGCAGATGGTGCTCTCTTCCCCACCGTACACAGCGCCACACAGTGGCGGACCGAGGAACTGCTAGTTCACTTACCTTTGAATTTTCAGTAAAGGTTAACCTTTTAAATTGGATTCGAACTGAAATAAATAAATTTAATAGTTTAGAAGCATAATGCTCGGTTTTACAAATAATTGATGTATTATGTCCGGTATTATAAATGAGCTAACAAAATTTTCAAGCGGCAAGCACTTTCAAATGAGGTTTCAAACCTATCTGACAGTTCTCTTGAAGTTTCATGAAGTATTTGACACGTTTTGCGCACGCGTGGAATGTAAACACCAACGGTATTGAAACAGTGGTGATATTATGAAAATTATTTTGTACGGTCAAAGTCGCCAACTGTGTTACAATAAGTTGAAGTATCACTACTCTAAATTCCATAACTAATCCATAGATACTATCACTTAATTAATACTCCATATGAAAGTGCTTGCTAACTAACAAACTTGTTAGCTCTTTTATAATACCGGACATTACAGACATTACAGTTACAGATAAATTGTAGTTTTGACCAATTTGAGCCCTTAACTGACAATTATATTCAGAAATTAGATAGCTATATTGACGATATCATAGACATGTAGAATGTAGAAGTCTCTATGTCTATGGACGATGTTATGCACTAATGCAGTGGTACTCGAACTTTTCCAACCCGCGGCGCCATTTGTTAACTAAGGTTTTTCATGGCACCCTTACTATGTAAGTCAAAAAACAACTGTATTATAGAATACATTCATTAATTGACCTCTTATTTAAAATCGGTGTGACTGTGTCGAAATGCACAGTCTAGGGATTGACGTGAGTACGTGGAAGGAGAGTTAAATAAAACTCAGACTCATGGATTGATACATCTTTTTTTTGTTACACAGAAACGTTTAAAAACTTATAGTCTAAATTACTCTAAATAAAGAAATATATATCTAGTATTGTATAATATATATTTTTTATGATTTGTATATAAACAATGGTTAATATTTACAAACGAAATCGTAGAAATACGAAATTATCTTTTTATTTTTTTATTCAATTTAAAAAACTTTAATTAAAAAATTAAAAACTTTAGATCGTAGAGAATATATTCAAATAAGTATACGGTTTTTTTTCCAATTCAATTAATTATTATTTACAATGGAGATACAAAATTGATTTTTTTCTTTTGATTTATAATATGAAGTTTTTAACTCATTAAAACTGGTCAAATGTTTTGATTTGTACTTGTACCTTATAGATCTAATCAAGATCTATAATTTGAGACCAATATTTGCGTGGTGGTTGTCGAGATATACTGATTTTAAATTAACGCTAGCACACAAACTGATCTCAGCACGTTACAAGTTTCTGAAACGCCCACCCAGTATCTGACGTGAAACACTAGACGTTATTCATATCAATATGCTTTTCAGATTTTATTGGAAGATGTATCTAATTAACCAACCCAACGGAAAATTACTTTTACCTATTCCAATAAAAAAATGTAAGAAAAACACAAAAATATTTTTTTTTGCGTACATCAAATGAGTTCCGTGTGGATTAATGTTGTACATGAGTGCATAACAGTGCCCAATTATAATCTAGAGCGGTGTTTACCAAAATTGAAATCCCCATGTACCCCTTTTGAGAGCTAAATGTTACCGGTGTACCCCCGGGCGTACCCATAGAGGCGGGTTAACCTGGGGGGTATGCATTACAAATTGCAATTTTAAAACTGTTTTTCATGTAAAAAATATCAAATAGTGTCATTTCACTGGTGTTGGACCAATTAGTGGAGTTGGGAAGCAAAAAAATATGTTTTTGTAATAATTTTGAACTAAAAATTATTAGAATATAAGTACTTTTAATTATTCTACATATTTTAATTGGATCTAACGGTTTAGGTGGTCAGTTTACTATGTCGCTTTCGTGTGTGTGTGTGCTGTTTAGACCATAGGTGTCCAACCTTTTGAACCTTTTGGGCCGCATAGCATAAACCCAATCTACCAAGGGCCGCATATGACCCCCCCGAAATATTCAGTGTTCTAAAAAAAACGTGTTTTGAGAAAACAACAGTTCAATATACCTTAAAAAAATTGCTTAATGTATTTACCCCCCCCCCCCCTCCATATTTTTTTCTTACTACCCTACTTGAATCTGACCATGGACTTCGAAGATACGCCATCAAAAGAGAAAAATAAAAAAACTTGAGTTTAAGAAAAACACTAAAAAATATACCTAATAATTAAATTTTATAGTTTTTGAAATCGGCCAATAAAAAACTTTTTAATAAAGAGAAAAGAAAACCGACTTCAAAAACTGTTAAATTTAATTATTAGGTATACATTTCAGTGTTTCTGGTTTTTTTAAGTCTGTTTTATTTTTGTATTATACTTCTAGTTTTTTTTTTATTCTAAAAACATTGTATTTTATTTTTTAAATCGTAGAATCCTTTTAGCGTTGTGTTATGTGTTATATTTATTATTTTATTATTATATGATTATTATTTTTTTTAATTTTCCAATGAGGGCCGCATCAAAGATACTCGCGGGCCGCGGGTTGGACAAGCTTGGTTTAGACGTTCAAGGTCTTCCACGAACACATTTTTTCTATATAATTGTATCTATATTGCTATTTTTCGTTATTTTCTAAGAAAAATTCGTCAAATGGTCGAAAACAGGCACTGGTAAAAAAAAAAACGAAATGACCCTACGCTTAACAAAATTAAAATAATAGTAAACATCTCAACTGTGCAGAATTTATTGTTCAAAACACAATATTATTTAATAAAAAAATATGAAGAAGTACGCCGTGTACCCCTTGAAACCCTTTCGCGTATTGGGGCACACGTACCACACTTTGGTAAACACTGTTCTCGACAATTTCTTGTTTATTAAAACTGAGTATAAGTGACAGTTTATTTAATTAATTTAAAAAAAATAAAAAAATAATTTACTTGTACGCAATAATTTATAATCAGGTGTTATAAAGATTTAGTCGGAAGCGAAAGTAAATCAAAATATTTTTATGGGGTATTCATTTCATTGTAAATAACAACTGGGTTATGTTGTTTATTTTACATTTTGGTTCGCTTTTGATTGAAAGCAAGTCCTGTTAAAATATCAAACACAATTAACCCCTGAAATATAATACTCTTCCAACATCCCTAAACGTTTGAACAACTGCAACTTTTTAATGTTTCATCATGTAGCCTCAGTAATAAAAAAATATCTGCCAAGCAAATTTACAGTGCTTCCTTGTGCTAAATTCACCAAAGGAAGTTAATTGTTATTAAACAATTTAAATGAAAACCGATAAAGTGTTCAGATAAATTGCCTGACATTGGTTAACCATTTAATTTTTATATAATTTTACAAAAAAATATTAGTTCGAAATTTATTTTTTTCATTTTTTGACAATTTCAATTTTAATATAAAATGCAAACGTCAAAATGACATTTAATATGTCAAAGTAAAAATTAATTTTAAAAAACAACTGACGATTTTTTAAAGCAAATTGAGATGAACCTTTATAATATTTTACAACAAACGTTGTAGACCTATATTATAGAAAATTTAATGCTCTACAAAAAAGATCCTATAACATTTTCACGTAACATTTTTCTTCCCTCTTACACACGATATTTATGATATTGAAATGAGTTCTGCGTGTGATAAGGATTTAGTAGACAGACGGACGGACGGACACACGGAACGAAAAGCGTTTGTCTTGATCAGAGTCAATTGTTTTGTCTCATTTTAAAACGATCACGAAGTTTCTCGTATTCTTGATATGGCGAGGAAGCAATTAAATGAATAATTTATATTGAATTATTGAGTAAGTCAAATATTAAAGAAACAATGACAATTGATATTTTTAATAAACGTAAAAGAATTTGATTTCAAAATGAACACTGGCAAATACATGGAATTTGTTGTAGTTTTATTTATCAATCTAAATCACATCACAGGCACCTAGATCCTACCCTGGCGCCATCTATGAGTGTGCTACTCGACACTAAACTGCACCGGTTGTGCACCGTGAAACTACCGCGACAATATCGCATATGTGTCTGTGTGTGTGGGTGGGGGGGAGGGGGGGGGGGCGGAAGGGGTAGGTACGCCGCCGTGCGCTTGTTTACGAGCGTGTCATGCCGTGTATGCACTAATAATTTACAGGACATCAAGAGAGCGCTGAGTACATTGTACGATTGTAAACGGTACGTGCTGAGAGAGGTATAGTGAGTTAAGTCTTGTGAGCTCAGAATTAGGCTAGGTTATGACAGGACGATGATGATGATGCAATGTGCATGCGAATGTATTGTTTTGTATGAACACATGAGTATGAAATTATATATTATTTATATCATAGGATTACTGTGCCAAAAGTTGGTAAACTCTACGTTTTAGGAAAATTCAGTTATATGTATCTAGTGACAATTTCGGAATACGTTGCCTGCCGATATTTTGTTTAGTGTTTTTTCGGCTATTATTTCCTCGCCATAACGAAGATACGAGAAACTTTGTGGTCGTTTTAAAATGAAAAAAAAATGTTTTCCGATTTCAAAATTTTAACTTGATCTTTCCGTTTCAGGTCAAAACAAACACTTTTCGTTCCATGTATGTCTGTCTCTCTGTGTGTCCCCTGAATCCTTATTAGATACATAACTCATGAACCATTGAACCGATATTAATGAAACTTGGTTGGTTGGTTGGGTTTGGCTTGATAACGGACACACATTTCAAAATCATCAAAACTGTGTCTAAGGAGGGGATGGGATCTATGCAAAGGCCAAACCAAATCTTTATTTAAGTAGTTAACTTTGGACAGTTTTTCCATGATATGTCAACTCTATATATGTATGTATGGTAGAACAAATAATCTCAAATTTTTCTTGACTTATTATACAATATACATGCTTATTTTAAGTATACAATGTGACGTCGCCGATTTGATATTAATTTATATATTGTTATTACTATTTCATTGATAAAGATTTTTGTATATTTAATCTCAGCTCATTTTCTTAATTATTATTGTGTAGAGTGAGTATCTGAAAGAATATAGAATATACTGCAGCGTAATATTTTATAATTTATGTAAAAATGTACTAACTACACTATATACATACCGAGTACATATGGCACTATAAAGAAACTATATTTACAATTGAAAAATAAATTGAAACCCGTTTCTTATCGTTCAATTTCCGTTCTAAATTAGTTTCTTTTTCTGTGATAGAACCCTCGAAATATTCGCTGGAAAAGTAGCTTATTATAAAAACTCAAAAATATAAACCACGATTTCATTGATAAATAATAATTTTAAGGTTATTGATCGTTAGAGCAATGTATTGATAAAAGTTTAAAATTTTAATATGTTATTTCAATAATATTGGACATATAGTTTTTGAGTAATTGGATATTAAAAATAAAGTTTTTTAATACACGGTAAATGAGAGAACTCGCCGGAATTATATTGAAATTCTACACAAAAATTCTATACAGACGTTTTAAACACTAATTATTCGAAACTTTAACCCTTTTAAATGCTATAAAAATTATAAAAAATATATAATGACAAACTCGTAAGATAACACTCTACCATGACAGTATTGGTAAAGACGCATCCGAAAAAGTAATAGAGTACGACTTACAGACAAACAACGTGTGCCAGTAGTGCAAGTGCAACAAATTACAGTTGGCGAGGCCATAGTGTATATTAAAGATATAATATAGTCAATATCTACTGTTAGAAAGAGACAATGATTTGGGAATATATACATACAGTAGAATCCGGATATAACGACTCCGTTTATAACGGCTAACCGTTTTTAGCGACGAAAATACAAACTCAAATTAGATTTATAGACGTACTATGAAAACATATCCGTATAGTACAACTTCGGTTTAAGCGACCAACTGCTTATAGCGACCTATTTTGACAATAAATTGTCCGGTTAGAACGAAGCGCAGTGTATTTACATGCATAGAATGTAGGTACATTGTATCTCTGATCAAACTGTAATACATTATGTATGTATGTAATGTGTAATGTTTAAGTAAATACTATTAAAGTTACTTTTTGTTAATTTTAATATTTGTTTTATTTAAATAGAAATTAATCTAACTACATATATTATTATTTCATAATAAGAATTACAGTAATATTAATATGTACATAATAAAAAAACAAGCTTAAATTATCCGGTAAATTGCTGAATGTATTTTTTTTAAAAGACAGATTGCAAATAACTTGGACGTTAAAAAAATAAAATTATCCGGTTGTTTAGTGCGTAGTTCGGTTAGTACGACAAAGTGTCGCCGGTGCCTTGAGGGTCGTTATATCCAGATTCTACTTTATATATTTTAATATTATATATATATACCTATTCATATTATATTATATACTGCGGTTGCCAAATTATATTTAAATTTTACTTTTAATTGTTAACAAAGTAAAAAATTCCATTAATTGTACATGTGTTCTGCATACAAATTAAAAACTAAATTTTTCGAAATCAAATCTTTTTTTATTGAAAAAATATGGATAGTTCACAACTTACGTGATGCTAGGCCAATAACTTTAAATGAATTAAATCGCAAGGGGAGTAACTATTAACTAATGTAAGTTTTGAAAATTTATTGAATCATTAGTACTTCAATTTACGAGTAGTTTTGAAAATTGTACCCAAATCGAATCAAAATTTTCGACAATGTATCATTGTTGGAATACGAACAATTTAATTACAAAACATATTTTTTCATACGTATATGGATTTCAAATAACAGTATACATATGTGTATGTATATAAGCTGGTTGGGTGGGTGTATGTACAGATATCTATGGATAATTTAATACGTCAATACAATTTTGTGCACAAAATTATGGTGGTAAATTTAAATGTAATTATTTACCTTCATTGACTAAACATTTCAATGCAGGCGTACCACATTTTTTTATGTCACGCATTTTAATATATTTAAATATTTAATATTTAAACATATATGTATGAGGTAAAAGTAATAACTTTTTTTTCTATGTAATAGAAGCAGTTTTCCATCTCTTGAAAACTTTAAATAATTTATTTATTACCTAATAACCAGAAAATTCTTATCTGATCTCTATAAAATTAAAATAACAGTTGATATAAAATTGTAAATTTTATTTCTTTTACCTCTTATTGGTTGAGTCATTGAAGCTCGAAAATTGCCAAAACTTCGGACCCTCAGAAACATATATAAAAAAAAATGTTCGTTATACCATATTTTTAGAAATCAGAAACATTCCGGTTGTCGAATTAACCCCCTCTCCCTAATTTTGAAAATCTGTACAATTTACTGATTTCATATATTTTATTAGGTCCGATTTTCAACAAGAAAATTTTATCTGCGGGGGTTTTGAGGGTCGCTGATTAAGAATAGGTACGTTATAGAAATAAAGATTTTCCGGGGTTTTCCTCGAAATTTTCCAAAAGTTTTTTTTTACATTTTTTGTAAATTTATTGAAATTTTTGCTAGAAATGTGTATTCGAAGAGTTTCTTCGATTAAATTATCACATGATTGAAAAAACATAGAGGGTCAAAAACGTTAGGTAAATACTTCTTAAACAAGCACTTTTTTGTCAAAATTGAATATTTATTTATAAAACCTCCAACATCACCACATAAGACATACATAAACACAAACAAAAATGAGCTGTCTGAAAAGGTAACAACCAGCAGACATTCTACGTTATGAAGAAGAAGAAGAAGAAGAAGAATTTACAAAACAGCAAACGTTTATTATTTTATACGCGGCGCGAGCGGATACGAAATTTCGGAGCAAAACTTGTAAAATGAAAATAAATACATGTAATGTGCTCTCAAATTTTCTACTATTAAATAAGGGTATTTTGAATAATAATGAAAAATTACATTAATATTAAAATAAATAAATAAAATCTAATTATGTATACAGGGTGATTCAGCACTGTCGTGCCAAACTTGAACAGTAAATTAAGAGACATATTTTAAGCAAAAAACATTATATGGACATGTGTCCGGAAATTTTTCGTAAGGGGGCTACAGCCCTCCAAAGATTTTATTCAAAATTAGTTTTTATTTAATATCTTGAGAACCCATTGTGATACAGTAATGAAATTTGATACAAGGTTTAATATTAACAAGTGTTATCGATATCCGGTATCAACCAATAGTAATTTTGACCAGGGTTGTGTGGGCCCAGGGGGCCCGTCGATTTTTATCGAGTATTTTATTGTTCTTTAATTTTTTCCTGAGTTAGACGTTTTAATAAGATTATGTAACACAAAATACACAAAAATATACTTTGCTCATTTATCATAGGATAAACCGTTTACGAGAAATATCGATGCAAAAGAAAACATGCAGAATTTTACTTAATACGGATGCTTCAAATTACACAAAATAATTTTATATTCTTATTCTATGATTAAAGATAAGAAAAAAAGTTCATGAACATATATCACCTAATAAGTGTCCTCTTAGACCTATTGCTAGTTCTATTACAGTTGCAAGTACTTTACTAATATAACTAAAAAGCGATACTTTAAATGGCTATTTGTTGATAAAGGTGAATTTTAGGAGGTATATGTATAAACAAATTTTGTCTTGTTTTTTATTATAGAACAAGAATATAAAATTATTTTTTGTAATTTGAAGCATCCGTATTAAGTAAAATTCTGCATGCTTTCTTTTGTATCGATATTTCTCGTAAACGGTTTATCCTATGATAAATGAGCTAGGTATATTTTTGTGTATTTTGTGTCATAGAGTCTTATTTCAATGTTTAACTTTGGAAAAAGTTAAAGAACAAAAAAATACTAGCTAAAAATCGATGGGCCTACTGGCCCCATACAACCCTGATCTAAATTATGATTGGTTAATACTGAAAATCGATAACACTTATTAATACTAAACCCTATACCAAATTTTATAATTTTATCACTATGGGTTCTCAAGATATTAAATAAAAACTAATTTTGAATAAAATCTTTGAAGGACTGTAGCCCCCTTACGAAAAATTTCCGGACACATGTTCATATAATGTTTTTTGCTTAAAATATGTCTCTTAATTTACTGTTCAAGTTTGGCACGACAGCACTGAATCACTCTGTATATTAATTTATAATTTTTAAATTGAAAATTGAGGTTTTTTAATGAAAAACAAAATTCATGCCCATTTATTAAACTTAATTATGAAAAAAAATCACTTTTGATCAAAAAAAAAAAAAAAAAATGTATTGATCTACATTTTTTTTACGAACATTTAAAGAAAAATTTCACCGAAATCGGTGCTGTTTCTAAAGATTCCGAAGTAAATTTCTTCATTGACTCAGCTAATTGCTCCTTATAATTCACTAGTAAATGGAATTGCACTGTATTTATATATTTATTTATTTAACTTTTGATGTATGTGACGTTTTGTATACCATAATTGTTCGATGTGCAAATTAATATTAATAATAATAATAATTATTATTATTATTATTATTATATCAGCTCCGAATCGCTGGGGTAAATGTAGTACGCTGTCACTCTATTTTCATTTGTTGTTATTATACATATTTATAAAATATAATTTAAAAATAAATGTTGATTGGTTACGGTAGTTTAATAAAGGTCAATCTACCCCAGAAAAAGGGAATACCTACTGTAAAGCTATGTAGTAAAAATTAGCAAGATATATTGTAGACATTTGTAGAATATAATATATATATGTACAATATTATTGATGAGTTTTGCATTTCCTCCAATTTCACCGTAGTAAAACCTCGAAACAACAAACCCCAAAGTAACGAATTTATCGGACAAATATTTTGTATTCTTTTAATTAATTTTATTTAAAAACATGTACCTACTTACGAAAGCACTAATTTGTGAATTTTTACTTTCTTATACCTTCTCATATACCTATATGAAATATACATTGCTAAGCCGATTTTTTCCGAATTGCGGATTTTGATGGAATTATCCATTTTGATCTTCCCTGAATCCATTCTATTTTCACCATGATATCTGTGTCTTTAGACGCTGTAACTCAAATACGACAAATCGTAGAAGGGTGTTTTATATTTATGATTAATTTTTGTCTGGGGAGAAAACCTTCTATTTTTGAAAACGATCTTTCAACCGGAAACGGATGTTTACTGATGTCAATTTTGAACTTTTTGATTTATTTTTGTAATGGTGCGAATAAGGGAAAAATGATAAAATTACAAATTGTAAATAATATTTTTATCTATAATTTATGTTCTATTCATTTAAAAAAAGTTAATTAAGTTTCAAATAGTTCAATACAGAGAAAAAATATCTTCCATGAATGCCATGGGACTTTCTTATACGTATTACAGAGATTGAACAGTGTACGTATTTGCCATAGGTACCATGGAACTTTCTTATACGTAATACAACAGTGTAGGTGATTCTAATTAATTATTAAAAAATCTTACTCGCTAAATCATAAATCGACAGTTTTTATCTAAAACATTTCTTTCTTATTCGTACTTTCCAAAATAATTTCATTATTCAAAAAGAGTAAACATCCGTTTCCGGTTAAGTAATTACTTAAAAAAATCATTTTATACACGTTGTATAGAATATAATTATCTTTAATTTATGTCCCATTTATTTTATTCTATCTTATATTAGTTTTTCATATTTTTTTAAAATAACACGTGCACTGTTCACTCTTAATATTACGTATAAGAAAGTCCTATGACTCCCATTGCAGATATTTTAACATACGTGTTCGTAAAATCTAATTTAATCGGATTTTTAATATATCACACCCCCCCCCCCCCCCAAAAAAAAGTTATCTCGAGAATCGACTACACTACATATTTAAACCTCTATCACCAAAAATAAAAAGTAATTAAAATATCAAACTAAATAAATGATACAGAAAAATTTACTTTATCACTGGCAAAGCAAATGAATGTCCAAAAAATCATTCAGTTAAAAATTAATACTCAAAATCCATACATTTTATAATTTAGATTAGCAGTCTCAAAACTTTCAGTGTACAAATTACAATTTGAAAATTTCCGCGATTCTTTGGACTTGGTTATCATGATACAAATGTACAAGAAATAAAAGCCAATATGCATTGCGATGGTACATATATACTCGTATTACCTTTCTTTTATTTCTTAGTTACTTTTTTTTTTTATTTGAAATCCATTGTGTATAACAAAACTGTCTATGAGCAATGAAGTACTGAAAGAATATACATCTAGGTATTTTGTGCTCAAGGGGATTCAGTATCTATGTGGATAGATCTCGAGATATCGATGAAAATATAAAACATCAAATTTTTAACTCTAATGCATTCTGCGCGTTACTTGAAATTCTTGAATTTTAGTAGTCTGCGAACCGTTTTATTTAAAAAAAATTGCATTTAGTTAACTACATATAAATATTACTGGAAAAGTGAGTTTGAAACTGTTAAGCTCCTGATGACGACTTCATATGAAGACGAATGAATGACATTGTTTGTGGTTAAGGTGCATATTTTTAGTTTATGTTATATATAAATAACATGAAAAATTATTTTTTTAAATGACAAAATAATTGTAATTTGGCTAAAATTGTAATATGATATAGTGCATATCGTCTCGATGAAAAGTCTTCATGAGCACGAAGCCCATTAATATACAGTTTTCGAGTTATTCAGATGGAAGAAATAGATATTTCCGCATATTACGATATACAGTACATCGTCCAAAAGTTTGGAAGCAGGTATATTTTTCTGTGTATCAAAACTTTATTTTCAGTGCATTCGTAGAGACCGTTTTAAGGGTTCCGTATCCCAAAATGAAAATATCAGCCATGAAAGTCACGGGACTTTCTTATACGTAATACTGGATATGAAAAGTGCATGTGATTCTTATTTTATTAAGACATATTTCTGACAAACTAATAAAAGATAGAATTAAATGATTGGTACATTAATTTTAGGTAATAATATTCTCAACAACATGAATCAAATGAATTTTTTAATTACTAAGCCGGAAACGGATGTTTAATCTTGTCAATTTTTGAATTTTTGAAAGTTGTTTTAGATAAAAATTGTTGAGTATGCTATTATCTATAATTTATGTCCCATATATTTTCCAACATTTATGATTTAGCTAGGAATATTTTTTTACATAATTAATTAGAATCACCCACACTCACTGTTCACTCTCAAATTAAAAATCTCTGAAATACCTATAAGAAAGTTCCATGACACTCATGGCTGATATTTCTTCTGTTATGAACCATTTGAAATATAATTTAAAAAAAAAACCAAAGTTTGTTTCTTTTTCGAAAAAATGAATACAACATAAATTGTAGATAAACATATTACCTACAATTTTTTATCTAATTCGCATTCAAAAATAGGAAGTTTTTTTTTAAGTTAATAGAAAAAAAATCTTAAATAAATAATTGGGTGGGTGGGAGGTGGGGGTTAAAACTTTCATTTTTTCGAATTTTAATCGTCGTCATTCGAAAGAGTATAAAAAATTATGTATTATAGATTTTTTTAAATCTTCATTATTTTCATAGTTATTTGAAATATGTATATGATTATTTTGCAAATCTCAAAATTAATAATAATCAAAGTCGATTTTCTATCTATAGAGTATTTGAAATGAGGTTAAACCGGTTCTGGATGAAGTAGAAGGAGTCAAATGTAATTTGCACAATCAGGCACGCTAACAAAATATTATAACTCAGTGTGAAGTTTAAAAAGAAAGATAAAACTTTAGTCCCAAAGCGATGCACACATATTTGTCTTACGTGATTTGAAAGAGGAATTATTCTATTGTACCTTAATTTATAAGAACAAATCGACTGTTCGCTGACATATTTAAAACGATATTTGAGTTTGCCGGAAGTACTATATTTATTTAAAATATCAACGGTTAAAATTTTTACAGGATATAAAATTATTTGTACCACTTCGTTCTTGGTTTGTTAACTTGAAGACTACTTTTTTAGGTATGTAAGGGAGAGTGGGGTAGTTACGAACACCTGATGGAGAAATCAAATAAATTAAAACCTGATTTAGAATCCAATAGATGTATTGTGATTATTAAATAATCTGTTAGTTATACATTTTCAGTATAAATTTTAATAAAATATAAAAACAAAATTATTAGTAAATAATTTGCAGCAAAATCCTTTTATGTACTTTGACCATTGGTGCACTTATCATGTGCCAATAAATTGCACTTGAAGCACATTTCCTAGCCTTCAACAAGAGGATCTTAATTTTTTTCATTATAATAATAAAAATAGTTATTTTCTTTATCAATAATATTTTCGTTTCTTTTTTTTTCTTGGCACTTCTTCTTTTGGTTATTTTCTTTAAAATGACTGTGATACCTCACACTTTTTCCAGTTTTAGTTTTCGAAACTGCCCCATTTAATGTGTTCGTCGCTACCACACGAAAAAAAATTTTTTTTTTGAGGTTAGGATCATACAACAATACGGGTGACATAAAATAGTCTTTAATTACATATCAATTATTACATGGTTTTTATTTTAATAAAAATTATTAGATATGATATAAAAATGGAACTAAGCTTACTACATAGTACTGTGAGTATGATTTACACTGAATTTTAATGTAGACGTAGGCCCAACTATCAGTAAATGTAGAGAGAACATTAGCTTTCTGCTTCTAACATACTGAAACCACTGAATTCGCGATTACCCCGCGTTCGTGATTATCCGACTTTGGCGAATCAAAAAAATCAATACATACTAATATTATAAATGCGAAAGTGTGTTTGTCTGTCTCTCTGTCTGTCTGTCTGTTTGTTACCTTTTCACGACTAAACCGCTGAACCGATCTTGATGAAATTTGGCAGTGAGATAGCTTGCATTCCGAGGACGGACATAGGCTACTTCGTATCTCGAAAATTCAACCCCTAAGGAATTGCAAAAGGGTTGAAAAATTTGTATGGAGAATTTTTTTTTAGTAATAAAGATTTCATCCCCTCGCACATATGAAGGGTTGAGATATTTACGATTTTGCATAATGAATGAAAACCAAAATATAAAAAAAAATTATATTTCACACTCTTTTACAAATTATGAATGATTGTAATTAGTTTCATTCGATCTGGCGGAAAAAATATCATGGGGATGAGGGTTTCGAAATCCACGCGAACGAAGCCGCGGGTAGCAGCTAGTTTTAATATAAATATATCCCTTATAATTAGATAAATATTTTATTAAATACAAGTATGTATATTGTAAATATTTTGAGTTTTTTGTGTCAATAGTCAATACGTACATCGTTTTTTAGTCAATAGAATCATTTTTAAAATTTCTAATTTCTATTTGAGTAAATTCTAAATTTAAATCGAATAAACTACCTTTTTTGCTTCCTCGCAATATCGAATATATACGAGAAGCTTTGTGATCGTTTCAGATTGAGACAAAAAAAATGTTCTCCGATTTCAAAATTTTAAATTTATCTTCACGTTAAGGCAAACACTTTTCGTTCCGTGTCTTTCTGTCTGTCCGTCGGTCTGTTCCCTGAATCCTTTTCACACACATAACTCATGAACCACTGAACCGATATTGTTGAAACTTGGTTGCATGGTTGGGTCTGGATTGAGGACGGTCCCATTTCAAAATCATCAATATCGTATGTAAGGGGGAAGGGTGACACCCCAAAATATTTATATTTTCAAGATAACTCAAGAACGACACATGTTACGTGAAAATTGTATAGAATATTTTTTGTAGAGCAGTAAATTTCCTATAATATGAATCTACAACGTTTGTTGTAAAATATTCCCTTACAAAGATTTATCTCAATTCATTTTAAAAATTCGTGTTTTGATTTTCTAAATTGATATTTGCTTGGACATATTAAATGTCATTTTGACGTTTGCATAAATTTAGATTTAGATTGAAATTGTCAAGAAATTAAAAATATACGAAAACATAATCAGGTGCGTTTTATGAAAAATTTCGAACTAATATTTTTTGATAAAATTATATAAAACTTAAATGGATAACCAATTCCAGGCAATTTATCTAAACACTATCGATTTTTATTTAAATTGTTCAATAATTAACTACCTTTGGTGAATTTAACACGAGGAAGCACTGTGCATTTACTTGGCAGATGTTTTTTTTTCTTCAACTGTATTTTTTCTTCGTTAATTCTTTTCAATATACAGGATGTCCCGTAAACATACCGATAAACTTTCAGGAGTTGTAGAGGACATCAAAACAATCACTTTTTGTCTGTGAACTTATGTCCGAAAATGAGCCGTTCTAGCAGTAGAGCAAAAGAAAAGACCCGCAAAAAGTCTTCATTTTATCTTTTGGTTGAAATTTTTGTGTGGAAAAGATAGGTCAAAGTGTGCTGATCAAAAGTTGTAAAGGGCGCAAACTACGAAAATCCATAATTTGAGCATCCAAACATTTTATGTTTATATTTATTTTGCTTCCTCGCAATATCGAAGATACGAGAAGTTATGTGATCGTTTCAGATTGAGACGAAAAGAAAGTTCTCCAATTTCAAAATTTTAAATTGATTTATCCGTTTCACGTCAAGACAAACACTTTTCGTTCCGTGTCTGTCTGTCTGTCCGTGTGTCCGTTCGTCCGTCCGTCCGTCCGTCCGTCCGTCTGTCTGTCCCCTGAATCCTTGTCACACGCATAACTCATGAACCACTGAACCGATATTATTGAAACTTGGTCGGATGGTTGGGTTTGGTTTGAGGACGGTCCCATTTCAAAATCATCAAAATCGTGTGTAAGGGGGAGGGGTGACACCCCAAAATATTTCTTTTTTCAAGATATCTCAAGAACGACACATGTTACGAGAAAATTTTATAGAATATTTTTTGTAGAGCATTAAATTTCCTATAATATGAGTGTACTACGTTTGCTGTAAAATATTCCCTTACAAAGATTTATCTCAATTTATTTTAAAAATTCGTGTTTTGTTTTTCTAAATTGATATTTGATTGGATATATTAAATGTCATTCTGACGTTTTAAATGTCATTTTGACATTTGCATAAATTTAGATTTAGATTGAAATTGTCAAAAAATTAAAAATACCTATATGAAAAAATATTCAGGTGCGTTTTAAGAAAAATTTCGAACTAAGATTTTTTAGTAAAATTCGTATAAAAATTAAATGGTTAACCAATGCCAGGCAATTTATCTGAACACTATCGGTTTTAGTGAATTTAGCACGAGGAAGCACTGTGCATTTACTTGGCAGATGTTTTTATTTTTATCTCCTAAAGTATCTACTTTTAGAAAATTTTGCAAAGAATAAAAAGTACTTCGAATTAGTCAATTAATACAAAGAATTTTTTTTAGAATATTTGGTAAATTTTTAAATTTTTTGGTTGGGCACTTTTTATAAAATTAAAAAATGTTATAAAAAATTCTAAAAATATGTTCTTTATATTTTTTGGTTAGTTTTAATAACTTTTCATCTTTTGCAAAATTTTCTAAAAGTTGATCCTTTATTTAGAAGATAAATATAAAAATATATAAATTTTTTAGTGCCTCCTGGAGCAATAATAATGGATTTTAGTAGTGCAACTTTTGATCAGCACATCTTGACCTATCATTTCCACACATAAAATTTACCAAAAGCCAAATTCATTGCTTTTGTGCGGGGTCCTTCTTTTTTGTTCTACTGATAAAACGGCTCATTTAAAGATAAAAAGTGATTGTTCTGATGTCCTCTACAACTCCTGAAAGTTTGTTGGCATGTTTACGGTACACTCTGTATACTGAAAATTCCTCTCAAAAATAACATCGATTTTAATTTCACAACTGATATAGGTATTTTGGTAGATATATGTACCTTATATTTTTACTAAAACATAATTTCATTTTTAATGATAAAAATTATATCAAAGGAACAATATATTGCGTACTTATATATGCAAATTACATATAATTAAGTATTTACATTCTAGTCTTCTTTATTGTAGATTTTTGCATATAAATTGCAAATACATACTGAAATTAAAATTCACTTAATATTACGATAAAATAAATTCATAAAGAATATATATACTACATACAGCAGTAACGTTATAAATTATAAAAAAAAAACAAGGATAAGAAACGAGATGTGGACTAAATTAAAAGCAATTAAAAAGTATGCCATTCAATTATAATAATGAAATCTAACGACCGCACTGAATATAAAATGATAAGTATTATTGCATTTTTAAAAGACGTCTGTTAATGAAAATTTTAACGTCTTTCTTATAATTTATTCATTATTTATTATCATAATTTTTTTATTCTTAAATAGATCGGAGAATATAAAAATTATTTAGATGACATATTTTTATAATATACTTATGTGGTAGTATACTTACTTACACGCCAAAGGCTGTAGCCGGGTAGCAATGTAAAATCGGCCTCAACACGGATTTGGCTAATTTTTATTGTGAATGTTGCTCATTATGTGAGCATTCTCATGCCCAATTATTAGCCTCTAAAAATTGATAGTTTTTGAAAAAAAAATTATTTTCGATTTTTCAAAAATATATTTTTTTTAAGAAATTTTTTTTTGGATTAAGTTCAAACTATGGTACAATGTAGAAGTTGAAAAGGTGCATATCAGGTAATATTTTCAAGAAGCTGCGCATACTCTATCAAGTAAAAAAATTATTTTGAAATTTTGAAAAAAAAATTTTTTTTGGTTGTGGTTTAGCGACAACTTCAGATATTTCATGAAATAATCTTCATACTTTAATATTACACCCTACAAAGTTTGAAAATAATCGAAGTGGTAGAACATACTTAAAAAAAATTAAAATCATTGGAAGTCAATATTAACATGTACAAATGCTATAGAAATAATGTAATATAAAAATAATATAAAAATGATATAAAAACAGTTATTTAAATAAAATTAACTCGAAATATTCAATAAAAACGCTTCTGTCTCCCACTGCCCGTTTGTCTTACCGTCTTGAACATACATACATTTCTTATGGTGATATACAGTGCGTTCACGGTGAAAGGAACAAATTCGTTTAAAATTCAGGTAATTATTTTGTGGAAAAACGCTCGGACCCGTCGATTAGTATTTTTAGTTGCGGATTTTTTGACATAAGAAAATTGTATACAGGGTGTCTCAGGAAAAACATATGTAGTCATCATTGATTTTTTTAAATGGAACACCCTATATATTATACCATTTTTGAATTGTGCGATAAATTCTGAACACTTTTTGTACAGCATATCATATCTCTAAAATCAGTGGTTTTCGGAATAATGACGTTTGAAAATTGGCATTTTGAAATACACACAAGTCAAATAAAATGTTTAAATTGAAAAAATAAACTTTGAACATTTTTTTAAAAGCCAACAAAAACATCCTGGTAATGCAAAAAGAAAGAAAAAAAGAAGAAAAAAGAAAAAAAAATTAAAGAAAAAACATTAAACTTTTTTTTCCTTTTTTTTCTTTTTTTCGCAATACCAAGATGTTTTTGTTGGCTTTTAAAAAAATGTTCAAAGTTTATTTTTTCAATTTAAACATTTTATTTGACTTGTGTGTATTTCAAAATGCCAATTTTCAAACGTCATTATTCCGAAAACCACTGATTTTAGAGATATGATATGCTGTACAAAAAGTGTTCAGAATTTATCGCACAATTCAAAAATGGTATAATATATAGAGTGTTCCATTTAAAAAAATCAATGATGACTACATATGTTTTTCCTGAGACACCCTGTATACAATTTTCTTATGTCAAAAAATCCGCAACTAAAAATACTACGGGTCCGAGCGTTTTTCCACAAAATAATTACCTGAATTTTAAACGAATTTGTTCCTTTCATCGTGAACGCACTGTATATACACATTACACATACAGTCTAGGCCACTTTACATGAAATTGAGTTTCTTAAAATAATTCGTATAACAAAGCTATTTCAATATACTTTTTTGTCGTCGTTTCACTTCACTGGAAGAGGGGGCAGGTACAAATATTTAATATAATATAAGGGTAGTAAAACTACACGATGGATCACTAAATGTGTAATTTTGTATTTAAATAATATTAATATAAATGTATAATAATATAATATAATGCAATATAATAAAATATAAGGGATGTTTAGGCGCCCCTAAAAAAACCCTTGCACTTAAAAACGAATAATTTTGTTATTTTACATAATTTCACCTAAATTATTATTATAAAGTTAAAGAAATACAATAACAACAGTTGGTTTTAGATACTAGGTACATAGAAAGGGTTTAAATTTATTTTGGGGAGAAAGAAGGCAAATTTTAAATTTCACATAAGGGTAGCATACAACAATTAAATATGTTAATTTTGTTCAAAAGCCTGCAAAAAATAAGAAAATTATTGTTTGGACGCCATATTGGTCGCCATCTTTCATATTGAACTTCCGGTCAATGTTTCGGCTTGGTAACAGGGATTTTCGGATTCAGCAGGGACAAAATACTCTTAATAGCTTTGTTTGCAAAATGTTATACGAAGTACTTCAAGAAACTCAATTTCATGTAAAGTGGCCTGGACTATATGTGTAATGTGTATATCACCATAAGAAATGTATGTATATGTTCAAGGCGGTAAGACAAACGGGCAGTGGGAGACAGAAGCGTTTTTATTGAATATTTCGAGTTAATTTTATTTAAGTAACTGTTTTTATATCATTTTTATATTACATTATTTCTATAGCATTTGTACATGTTAATATGACTTTCAATGATTTTAATTTTTTTTAAGTATGTTCTACCACTTCGATTATTTTCAAACTTTGTAGGGTGTAATATTAAAGTATGAAGATTATTTCATGAAATATCTGAAGTTGTCGCTAAACCACAACCAAAAAAAAAATTTTTTTCAAAATTTCAAAATAACTTTTTTACTTGATAGAGTATGCGCAGCTTCTTGAAAATATTACCTGATATGCACATTTTCAACTTCTACATTGTACCATAGTTTGAACTTAATCCAAAAAAAATTTCTTAAAAAAAAATATTTTTGAAAATTGAAAATAATTTTTTTTTCAAAAACTATCAACTTTTAGAGGCTAATAATTGGGCATGAGAATGCTCACATAAAGAGCAACATTCACAATAAAAATTAGCCAAATCCGTGTTGAGGCCGATTTTACATTGCTACCCGGCTACAGCCTTTGTGAATCTCCAAGGAAGAAAATAATATCTTTTTGATATTTTTAATGTTATATCAATGGTTAAAAACAAAATCGAGATTTTGATGGAAATCCATTTCGACTATTTCCGTCATGATATCTGAATGTTTGCCCGTCTGTAACTAAAATATCGAGTGTTTATTTTAAAACTTATCTGAATATTTCTGAAAATAAGCATTTCAAAAAAAATGTTTCAAATAAAAGTTGTTTGTTATTGAGGGGTGTTATTAGCTTTTAATTTAGGGGTCGTTTTCAAAGCCAGTTTAAAATGGAAAAACATATATTCATTATTATTCTGTGGAAAAAAACTTTTGTATTAAATAATACAGCTACACAAAAAAAAGTGCGGAGCCAAAAAAGTGACCTATATAGCATTGTAGTATTGGTCGAGCATAGTCGAAATCCAAATTTTTGGAATTTTCTGCTTACCAGTTTTTTTTTATTTGAGCTTGAATTTTGGACTTAAATTGATTTTTTCCAAAAAAAGAGGAATTGAAAAGAGTATTGTAGTATTGGTCGCATAGTCGAAATCCAAATTTTTGGAATTTTTTTTACCAGTTTTTTTATTTGAGCTTGAATTTTGGGTGTAACCAACATGAAAAAATTCTACCTAAATCCAAAATTCAAGCTCATATAAAAAAAATTAGTATGCCGAAAATTCCAAAAATTTGGATTTCGACTATGCTATATAGGTCGCTTTTTTGGATCTGCACTTTTTTTTGTGCAACTTTGAAATGTTTTTTACAACTTTCATTTAGTAAAATAATTAGAGATTTTGCACCTTAAAGAATTTTTAAGTTGGAAAAAAACAACTTTGTAGCAAAGGTGCAAAAACACAAAGTAATGTTTATTTTGATATAATAAAACTTGAGAAATTATTTCAGTTTTTTTAACTTTTGCTATTTTATTTTATTATTGTTTTTACTTAGATAAATTGAATAGCAAAAGTTGAAAAAAATCTGATATAAATATCCAAGATTTATTATTATAAAAAATTGCTGTATACCACGTTTTCATTGCTAACTAAATGTATACATATATTTTTTAAGATGGTTTTCCAAATATTATTTATGACGAATAAAATCAATCTAATGGAAAATAATAGTATAATATAAATATATGTAGTTTTGCACGCTAGCCTAAATTACAATCAGTGTAGTTTGACACTCAGAGCAGCTATCACGCTGTTTTTGGTTTCATGTTATGGATCTACAAGTACAAATAAAAACATTTAACCAGTTTTAATGAGTGAAAACTTCATATAATAAAAAAAGTACATTTCGTATTTCCACGATTTCGCAATATTAATTCATTTAATTGAAAGAAAAATAACAGTATATAAAATAATATTCTCTACGCAACGACAATTTTAATTATTTGATTTTTTTTAAACATAAATAAAAGGGGGCTAAACGTGCTGCGATTATTTTGCGCGCTAGCTTAATATTACAATCAGTATCTATAGTTCGACACTCAGAGCAGCTAATACCCTGGTTTTAGTCTCAAATATAGATCTCGATTAGATCTACGAGGTACAAGTAAAAATCAGAACATTTAACCAGTTTTAGTGAGTGAAAAACTTTATATAATAAAAAAAGTCCAATAGATATATTAATTCATTTCATTGAAACAAAAATAACAGTATATTTGAATATATTCTTTACGCAATAACAATATTATAGACTAAATTTTTTAAATATGAATAAAAAAATTGTGAATATTCACAAATAAAACAAAAAGCAAATTGCAAAAAGTAAACGCATAATTTCCTAAATTAATAGACAACATTTTCAATTTTATTGATATTTATCTATTTTTAATTTAATAATTAGGAGATTTTATAGACAAACGAACACCCATTATTTTGCGCGCTAGCGTAAATTTAGAATCAGTATATCTCGACACTCAGAGCAGATAACACGCTGCTATTGGTTTCAAGTTATAGATCTTGATTATATATACGAGGTACGAGGTACAAGTACAAATCAAAACATTTAACCAGTTTTTGTGAGTGAAAAACTTTATATAATAAAAAAATCAGAATGCCGGCTGAAACACGCGCAAAAGCCAGCATAAAATATTAAAGACGCATAGCATTGGAAAGAGTGTCTCAGCAGCTATCGAAAAATATACCATTACCAGTAGCTGAGGGGGTCAGGAGGTGCAGAGCACGCAAGCACATCATGAATCTGAGTTTTATTTAACCCTACTGCTACAAACGATGTGACCTTAGATTTGGAACGTATTCACGTCAATCCCTCGACTATGCATCCCAAAACAGTCACACCCAGTTTTGTATTGCCGATGGCCAACAACTTAAATAAATAAAATAATTGTATACATGTTTTTTTTTATTGACCAATACTATTTTTTCAATACAAATTTTTTTTATAACCGAATTACAAACTTTAGTATAAACGATCCCCTGTCCCTCAAAGACTGTAACCAATTTTCTTGAGTCACAATTGTTAATAAATATTATTAAATACTTATGAATAGTTTAATTGAAATCACAACAGAAAATATAAAAAAAAACATAAACTCTTGCTGAATACGCGCCTGATATACCTGAACACAGATAGAATGAAAGACGGCGCATGGCACAGATACATTAGCTCAGGTGTACTCCAGAGCAACAACTGGTGTTAATTATAAAGAGCCATACAAGTCCTCCAAGTCAAAACTCTAATTACCTTGCAGACCACGTAAATTACTCACCTAAATCATTTGATACTGCCAATGTTACAATGACATCAATTGGTGAAAGTATCTACGACCTACGTGCTGCTGGTAAATTTAAAACAGTAATTAATTAATTATTTTAGTATGTTTTGTTCATTTTGTACTGTAAGTATTGTAAACACAAAAAAGTTGTAAATTGATGTTTTTAATATTTTATAATAGTATTAAAAATAATGGTAAGTGTAATGTATGCATGCGAGGGTCGCAGCCGAATACTGAGACCCAAATACGTTTGAGGTTAGGGTAATTTATATATGTTATATTACAAATATTATTGAAAATGGTAAAAATGAAAAATGAATCTCACCGCCAAATTCAAATATGAATTATCAGCAAAAACAATTACTTACATTTACATTTTATGAAAATTTGAATAGACAAGAGTTAATATTAATTATATTTTTAAATTATCTATCATATATGGCACGGTTTGGGGTTGGGGTGCAAAGCGCCCAGGAACATGGCCCCTATACTATACTAGTATGTTAAATGTTTAATGAATGTATCTGATTTCAGTAAAATTCGCATTGGGATATATACAGCTCCGCACTCCAAGTACTATGATGACTAATATGGTACCCTGTATACATCACATACTATATTATATGCACTATACACCTACCACTCTATACACAATCATAGTATTCAATATAATTTAAATTCTTATGGAGTTTTCCCATTTAGGCAGTCATTGGGACTAAATGTTACATTTTAGTTGAGTGCCCCACGGGGCTTCCGGTTAAGGTCAACATGAGAAAATTCGGCATACCTAAAGAGGACCTAAGCAAAAATTTCTAGTCGAGTTGTGTCTACTTTATTTATAAAAATATCAAATCTTCAAACTAGTATATCTACATATTTTAAAGCGGAAAGATAGTACTATTTCATACCATGAATGAAAACTTTAGAAAAAAATAACCTACTTGGTTATAAATTCTTAAACATTGCCAATAATCGTCATTTTGACATTTTTAGGTCGGTTTAGGATAACTCGCCGTGGTCATCTCGCCGCGGTCATCTCACCGCGGCCGCCTCGCCGCGAGTTCAAATCAAAAACCCTTTTCTCTATAATGTTAATTTAAAAAAAAGTACATATTTTAAGAAAAAATACAATGAAAAAGGAATTATACAAAAATCTTATCCATATATACGTATACAAAAGTATTTGGAAAAGTTCATTTCAAAATTATGTACAATACCTCTTGAATATTCAATAATATTTCTATTTTCGAAATTATTAACGATTGAAAAAATTTTGCGTCAGCTTCACTATGTTTTTTTTTAAATTATTTTAATGGAAGATAAATCTCCTTCAAGGCACCTGACTCGCTTAGGCCGGCTCTGCATATAATAAATTAATTTAGAGAAAAATCACTAAATTAAATTTAAAGAAAAAAAGATTTATTTAAAAAACGTGTTCGGGATAAAAAAAAATTTTGAACAAAAGTTTCATATTATTTTTCTAGTTAATTCTTATTATTTATAGGTTTCTCTTAAAATATGTTAAAATCAAAATCATAAATAAAATATTTTTTCTAAACAGCTTACTTTTCAAAATAAAACTTTTTCACTTTTTATTTTCAATAATGAACATTTTGTTTCCGAAGTTCCTGGTGTGATTAATAGTTCTAGAATACTTATTAAGGGAGATACGTGGTGAAACGGACACTTCTTTAACTACAAACATTATAAAAAAAACAACTACATTACAGATTTCTCTAATAAATTGAGTTTAAACTACACGTACCTATCAAATATAATTTAATTCAAATTAAACAAATTTTTAACTAGATCTATTTTGAGATCTATAATCATGTTTAATCTAGTACCTATTTGAATTATTACTTACTAAATACTTAAGTACTTAATTCTAAAATTTTGTTTTATCAAGTCTAATTGTTTATTTAATTACAATTATTGCAAAATAAGTTCCGCAGTCCTTTAACATGAGCCTATTTATTGTATTTAAGACATTTTAGCCAGTCAACATTACTATTTAATTTTTACAATTAACATTACATATTTTTATATACGTCCGTTTCAATGCACCAACATCTGTTCGATTCAATAAATAATATAACCTTTAAAATTGTTTGACAAACTTCATCTACACATAAATAAGATTTAAAAAGTAACTTACCCTTAATGTTTGACACAAATATATGCAATATTACACAAAATCAGTGGCGAGGCGTGATATTTTTAATAAGGGAAGCATATTTTGTAAAATAATTCAAAATGTTTCATACAAATAAATAAGTAGGTGATAACCAATATAACACAATAGATTAAATCATACAATAAACATTATTATTTAAAAATGAAAAGCAAACGACATAACATCATTTTTCATTTATCGATATTTTTCTATTTGAAAAACTAATTACTCATTACAGAAAAATATTTTTGTAATGAACTATAAAAATGAGTAAAGTTATCGAAGTATTTTATTTTTAATAAAATTTTTTTTTAAACCGCGAATAATATATATTTGTTACCTATACAACCTATTCAATTATAAAAAAGTCCAACTAAATACAAGCATAGATAAATAATCGAACGGAAACCTATGTATGTACTTACTGTACTGTACAATAGATTGCCTATGTATGTATATTCAACGTTATAATTCCCATTATGAACAGAGTATGTATAATAATCAACCAGTGCATAGCTTACGTCAGTATTTTAACAGAGAATATATATTGTGACCAGGTCTCCGGTTTCGACCCGGAGTCTCAGGGTTTGCACACTGAATCTCCGGGCTCCGGGTTTGGGTGCAATTTCTCCTGGTTTTGCAAAATATGACGACTAAAAAAAAAAGTCGTCAAAAAATAGAGTAGGGGACATAACAGTGCAGATTATGGTAACAAATTTAATGAAAATAAAAATAAAATAGATAAGATAAAATAAAAAAGGGGTCTTCGTTTACATCTCAGGGTTTACCAAAACTAAAATCTGGTCACCCTAAATACATATATATACCTAAAAAAATTTACATTTTTTTTGTTTTTTTCTTAATTAAATAAACAAAATAGAGTTTAAATTTACATATAATACTAATATAAACAAGCAAATCCGCTAATAAAAGGGCATTAATTATTATTATTAATTCAACAGACAAGCAAGTATTTCAGTATATTTTAAACAAAAAATAAACATGATAGAGCAGTGCAAGCAAGGTGTGTCTCTCTCTGAAGCATGCGAAATCGCATATACGCGTCTCTCTCTCTATCTTATTCAATTATGCTAGAGGTGTCGACGTGTATGTATGTGTTTGCATAGGTGTACAGTTTATTTGATTCTGTGGTATTATAGTTTTATAATTGAGCGTGTAAATTAATATTAAATGCTATTTTTTATTTTTTGATAATGTTTGATTATAACAAACAACAGACAAAAACTATGGTTATGACTTATCAAATACAAATCCCCTAACCATAAAAATTGTAAGAGTTTAGACTTACACGTGTTTCAATAGCAATGCTATCATCATTACAGTTTTTATGGTTAAGGGATTTGTATTTGATAATGTTTGATTTCTAATAATATTTTTAAATTATTTATTAATTGAAAAAACAGTTTTGTATTAATTTGCCCATAAAGTAAGGGAAACACAAAACATCAAAAATACAATAAGTGTAATATAATATATCACCTTTGGAATCATTTTTTTAGTTTTTTATGACGAAAACTTGTATTGTCAATACAAACATAACACATAGCACTAAGTAAATGTAATCTTTATGGTATAGTCTATGGAGCTTATTGTTAGTGATACTAACAACAAAATTTGAATTCATTCGTTCAGATAGTTTCGATGGAACAGACATTGTCTGTATGTATCTTCAACATAGGTATACGATTTCAATTTTGTACACCCCTATATTAGTTATAGTAATATGGATCACCTGTAAGGGTGTGTATTGTTCTTGGCCTTGATAGGAATGCGATTAGCTGATTTTCAGGTGGCGGCCACGCCCATTCCGTGCGAAACCAATTTCTTTATGTAATCTGATAATTTTTTAATGACCAATGTAATTTAAACATTACATTATGATTATAAATTTATCTCTCAATCACTCAACTTTTGTGAGCGAGTAAATAAATTACTTTATTACAAGTTAACTCTATGCAGTATATATACGTATATTTTTTTATTCCGCATAGCTACATATTTCATACTTTGTGATAGCTTTATTACATGTAATTGAAATTTAGATACGTATAATAAAAGCCAAATCAGAGCCTAAATAACTAACTTCACAAAATATACAGTTGAATAAATGAATGTTTATTATCAGCATTTATAGTTAAAAAAAAATAATCGAATTTCGGAATGACATTAGGGATCGAGTCCTGCTTGATATAAAACTAACGTATACCAAAAATCAGCACAATTCAGTCTTCCATAAGCCAGGCCTGCACAACTTAAAATGTTAGGCGGGCCATAATACTTTATGAAAAACTTGTGCGGAGCGAAAGAAAATAGGACAAGGGGGGAAAGCTATTAAAAAAATAATATTATTTAATTGTTTAAAAATGAAATAAATATTTATATTGTTTTTCTGTATACCGGATGTTTTTAAACTTTTCAGTGGATTATATCCAAAATAACGAATTTTCAGAAAAAATATTTCGGGCAAAAGTTTCATGATATTGAGGGGGCTAAATATTGACATTGTGGAGTGACCTTAGAATGGTCACTTTGATGGGTTTTCAGTTCCAACTTTTCTTTTTAAAATCTATACCTATATTTTTTGTTGCAGATTCCTAATTTAAAAGATAAAATAAATAACTTTTGTTTGAAAATTTTTTTTTTCAAGTAACCACATTTGAAATCAAATGTATCGTGACTAAAGGGTTAAAATCAAAGGGTCATATGACATTTTTTGTTGCATTTTAGGAGACCTATCTAAAGACGTGTAAGTGAAAAAAAATGTCAGTACACTTTTCAGTCTATGGGAGGGGGTCCAAAATAATGTTGACAGTATTCGTTATAATTTTCAGTAACTTGCTAATTAATAGTTACAATCAGAAATTAATTGAGATTTTTTTAAATTAGAGGGGTGGGGGGACGCTCTGGTAATGACATTGAAAAGCAAATATATCGTGACTAAAGAGTGAAAATCAAAAGGTCATAAAACATTTTTTGTTGCATTTTAGGAGACCTATCTAAAGACATCTCACTCAATGGGATAAGTGAAATAAAATTTTATGTAATTTTCTTTTAATATAATATTAATTTAATATGTTTTCTGTCTATGGAAAGGGGGTTAAAATTTTTTTTTTAATCCCATCGTTTCTGTTTTTGGGTTATCAATCTACGTCCGTATACCAAATTTCATCTTAATCGGTAAAAAAATTATATAGATGGAAGGACAGAGCGAAACTATTAAGGATTCCTAGTTTTCTATGGAACTCTAAAAATCTGTAAATTTACAATCCCTAATTTTGACTTCTTAAATGCTCATTTCAACAACAACAACATCCACCGCAAACGTTACACCTGAAAACGTAACCTGTCTCACAATCAGATACAGACAGCGTTAGCGTCTCGCACATTTCCATCTTGATTTGCTGCAGCGCCAACGACGTAAATTCCAACTTGTTAATTCCCGGGCAAACATCACAAGCAGCAGCGATACCTGAGCGTGGACGCGCGGCCGTGCGTTAGCACACCCGTTATCAACAGAACACACGTACACACACAACTTTATTATTATATAACGTACTACTTTGTGTCGTACGCTCTCGGGCGTGTTCTCAATCCGTTCAAGTTTCCGTGTGATTCTTCTTTTATGTTTTCGGTGCACATGTGAAATATTAATTTTTGTTTTATGTGTAGGTGGAGACGCGATATTCAAATTTTAATGAATTGAGATGTTTTGGATTGTTCAAAGCTAGAGTGAACTACTTAATTTAGAAGTAACAGTGACTAATTTTTTGTTGAATTGAAGTTTAGTTAAATCGAACCATCGACTTGTTAAAAATATTTTGTAAAGCGCAATATCTGACATAAGACAGAGAAAATGGTGAAAACTGATAACTGGTAAAATAAGCGGAGGAAAGTATTCAAATTTTCACTACAGGAAGATTAGACGTCGGTAATCAATCTACTAGAACGAAAAGAAAGAAAAATAATTGGACATTTTTTTATAAAGTTTTTGCTTTTTACTTATTGCTTTTTGAGCTAAAAGAAGGTACATATTGCTTTTTGAACCCAATTTTGATTATCAAAGAGTATGATTTGTATACAAGATTATTCTCTTGATTAATATAACATATTTACACACCTTAGAAAAGCTATCAAAATCCTGGAAATATACTGCAAAGAAAACATTTTAAATGTAAACGTAAATAAAACTAAAATAGTTCAGTTCCGTAAAAGCAATAAGATATGTGACATTGGAAAATTTTTGTACGAAAATAAAAACATCGAAATTGTCAAAGAATATTCATACTTAGGGGTTCTCTACTCAGCATCAGCAATATCTCTTGAAAATACAAAAAGAACAATTAGTAAAGCAAATACTGCCATCGGATCTATCATGAACGTTCTAATTAAAACAAAGGCAAATGACTGGGAATCAAAAAAAAGACTATTTGATTCAATTGTAGCAACAATTTTGCTGTACGCATCAGAATTTTGGAGTCTGCGATATCACGATTACATAGAAAAAGTTCAATTAAAATACTATAAAAATATTCTAAGACTACCGATGAATACCCCAAATTATGCGGTTAGATTAGAAGTTGGAGTAACACCACTAATATACACAATTTTAAAACTTGTGCTAAATTGGATTGTAAAAATTAAAAAAATGAAAGATAATAGACTACCAAAGATTTGTTTTAATAAACTGTTACAACTTGATTTGACAATGAATTTAAAAAAATACAACTGGATAACTCAAACTAAAGAAATATTGCATCTAGTTGATGCATGTGCTATCCTTCATGAAAATGAAATAGGAAACACAGACGTGCAATATATATTGGACAAATTCATGAATAAATTGAAAAACGAAGATCTCATGAAACTAAAAAGATCCAATTTTTGTCTGTATTATAAAATGCTATACTCTCAAGAAGAAACACAACCTTATTTAAAAATACGAATGCCATTATCAATAGTAAGAGCAATAGCACAGCTACGTTTGATGGGTAACAAATGCTTCAGAATCATAATCAAGAATAAATTGTACAGATTTAATCAAGATCAGCTGTGCACTTTATGTAACTTAAATAGTAATGAAACTTTAGAACATATCCTATTAGAATGTCCAATGTACAAACCTTATAGAGAATTGTTCTTAAAACCAATTATGATAGAAACAAATAACTGGACACATATAATTCGCTTTTTGTCAGCTCATTCTAAGGATGTATGTATCAAATTATTTAAATATATTGAATGTGCATTTCATACGCGAGCCTTTATTCTGAATTTGGATGAATAATGTCAAACACCATAGATAGACA
Organism: Sialis fuliginosa; assembly: GCA_961205875.1. NCBI lineage: Eukaryota > Metazoa > Arthropoda > Insecta > Megaloptera > Sialidae > Sialis > Sialis fuliginosa. Next base: position 34,287,240 of record OY540811.1, read on the forward strand.
TACATATATGTAATATGTGTAACTTGAAGCGAAGTTGTCTGTAATAGTAATACAGACATAATAATGCACTAATACATTTATATAATATTTGTTTACACATATCATATATAAATCCTAAGAATGTGCTGAATATGTACATTGTACATAGTACATAATGTAGTAAACAAAATAATTTCGATTATATTATAATTTAATATTACACATTATTAATATATTAGTATAGTATAAGCACATACACAAACATACATGGAGAGACTTTTTCTTTTAATAATGTTTTTTTTCTCATGTCACCATGTAAGTTTGAGTAACAAAAAAAAAAAAAAAATGTATCAGAATATATGTATGTAACACAAATTATTGTATACTTCCAACCTTCCTGTAATGTAATTATATTACTAAATACAGTATTTTTCTATTCTATTCTATTCTATATAACATATTTACAAAATAAACATTTAGAAAATAAACAAATTATAAAATTTTTTTAAATGTGAATTTAGTGAAATATGTCATTTTTAATATATTTATTTTGTACAGATATTGCGTTTTAATACTAACATCCTCAAATAGACAAATATAAATTGAGCCAACACAACATATTATTATGAATCAAATATTCTCTTTTTAACTATTTTTTTGTTCTATGATTCACATTTAGTTACAAATACTAAATAGTTATTTTTTAAGTCATGAGTTATTTTGCAATGTGCTATATAAAGAATTGTAATCGTTATGAATTTGCTCGGGATTCTAGAGCAGTGGTATTAAATGTAATGTAAAATGCATTTTATGAGGTAGGTACACTTGTTTACACTGATTTAGATTGCTCATTATTTCTACTTAATTAAATGAGTAAAAAAAAACTAAAAATATGTTTACTATACTTTTTTTATTGTTTTATTTATTAATATTTCAAGAACATATAAAAAAAATTATATAAAAAAAAGAAAATTAAAAAAGTTACAAGGTTCTACAAAAAAATTGCGTTGTGGTTTATGTATATGTTTCCAAAGTTCTCGTATGTCTGATTGATTTTTTCAACAACTACTGAACGGATTTTATTCCGGTTTTCACTAATGGATAGGTAAAATTTAGGTGTATCATTTTTGTATATTTTGTGTAAATTTCATGAAGTCGGAAAAACAATTCGCGGTGAATCGTGTGTTGTGAGCATGTTGGGTGGACATGTTAGATAGGCATAATTACTTTATATTTAATTGAATTAATATCCCCGAGTAACACCGGGTCCAATGCGCTAGTACATAATAAATAACGTAAACTTTAATTTTCAGACAGAAATATCTTAAAACAACTTAGATTCGTTATTATAATTATTATTATTTTAAAATACCCTTCCCAAAAATATAAACTTTCAGTACCCCTGAACACCACCACAACACTTTTAAAAACAGAAGCCTTCCAACCAACCAACCAAGCTTGAATAGAGGCGTATAAGAATTATCCAAAACACGGTTCTTAAATTAAAATTTCGATATAATCCGATGTGCGCTGCACAAGTTTTCACCAACAGTTGTGTGAGAGCAAACGGACTGGCGGCGGCCCGCGGGCCAAGATGGCACAACCTCCGGCGGAAGTGTGTGGCGAGCGACATCTGTTGTCGAGAAATCCAGTCTGAGTTTTATGCAAAAATTTATTTAATTTGAATTTATGAGAAGTGTATCTAATACGGAGGAACGAATTATTCGTTGAATTTATATGAATTATTTCATTTTTGGTTTTGAAATGTTTGTGGAGTTAGTTGGTAGTAGAATCAAATTAGCGAAATTTTCATGAATAAAGAAGTTGAATGAGAAAACATTTTTATTACCTTTTTCTAGGTATCACAAGGAATACGTAACTTTTTATGTTGAGTGACCTCCTTTTCGAAAAAACGACTTGTTTTTTTAAATACGTTTTGTAAGTTTTTGTAATCGTTTTAAAATAAATAGAAATTCAATTTGATGTACATTTTTGTTTTTAAGCAATGTCTCTTCCCAAAAAAATCCGACCGGAACCGGATTTTTTTCAAAAAATTCTATTTTTATTAATAATTATAATTAAAATAATATATGCATGCTTTAAACATAGATTATATTAACTTAAATTAATATAATGTTATTTTGTATGCTATTTCTTAAATAGTTGAGTTGTATTATAAAAAATAGTAGGTATTTTTTACATATCCTGTAATTTTAACAGAATTGTAAGACCGATTGTTTTAAATTGTGTGTATATACGTTCTTTTCGATCGAATGAAATTACATTTCTAGTGTCAAATTTGTGATTTATCACATAATTTATATGTGATAAATCACAAACAGCATTTAGACAAATTCGCAATAGAGATGGTATTTTGTATAAATAAAAGAATGCCTACTATTCGAAATTAAAGTACCAATGCATTACTATAGTACAGGGCTGGCCAACGCGTGCGGCCCGCTACGCTTTTATGTGCGGCCCGCGGTCACATATGAACAATTATGTATGTTTTTATAATGTTCATTTTAAGTAGGGGGTTTCAGAATGACTGAGGTTGGTTTTAATTTCCCGTTGTTTTCTTTAAAATATTGTTCTATTTATGTGACTTAATTAATTAATCATTTTAATTGATATTTTTATTTTATAATATAATTAGAATTTGAAGTATTTAGAATTTTTGTGAATAAATAAAACCATTATTTATTTGTTAGGTTAAAGTTATTTGTTGGTTAAATATTTTTATTATATTTAAATCAGGGCTTCGAACCGGAACTGAACCGAACACCGGAAAACCATTATTTTTTGCCGGAACGAAAACCGGAACCGAACCGAAAAAAAATATCTTTTTTTTTTGGTTCGGTACATGTAAAAATGCGCGTGTTAACGTGATCTTATATCCCACTTCAATTGTCGTTCGGGCTATCTACAAGTACCATAAAATGTTCTAAATTAGGTCTGGTAAAAAATAAATTTTTAATACAAATATTTTTTTTTTAATTAATCACTCGGAGCTGAACCGAAAACCAGAAAAACCGTTATTTTTTCGGAACGAAAACCGGAACCGAACCGAAATATATTTTTTTACTCAAACCGGAACGAAAACCGAAACGAAAAAAATAACGATTTTTCGTTATTTATTTATTATACAAAATCGTAAATATCTCGGTTTCTATGAGAGGTAGTGGGTAATTTTATCCCTAAAACTCCTACAATTAAGTAGGATTTTTCCCACTGGATCAAATAAGATTAATTACAATACATCTATGACAGCGGGCGAAATATTGAAGGCCGGCTATATGTATAAAATCCTATGAAAACTTTACATTTTTTATACTAATACAGAGTATATATAAAGAGTATAATAAAGAGTTTAAGGATGGGGGGTTAAAAGTCATTATATTATAAAACTGATTATATAAACTATCTATTGGCGTTTTATTTATTGCTCTATGATTATTATTTCCGGAGATATAAGCTTTCAAAGTGTGACATATGTATTTTCGTTACGTTCATGTTTCCGAGGCTATTCGCTAATATTGCCGGGTAAGACGTTATTCTACTTAAAAAAAATTGATTAGAAAAAATTCAAAACCGGAAAATGTAAATTTTATACAAAATTTCTTATTATGTGCGGTTGTCAATGCAGCCTGCGGTGCAGTTTGGGTTGGCCAGGCCTGCTATAGTATATTTATAATATGATGCATTATTATGATAATGCATCATATTATATACTATAGCATGTATTAACAATACTGTTAGATAAGTACAGTACAGTTTTTTCGGAGAGGTTATGTTATTCTCGGAAGTGGAAAATGTTTTTGAACAGATCTAGGGCTAGAGTATTATTAAAAATTCAGAACAAGTCTTATTTTTTACACCATAACAATCCAAAATTTTCAAAAATCTTTGATTTATACTTGAACAGTTCAATGTTCGTAATATATTGACATTTTTTATTAATATATTATTATAAAAAAATTTGCTTATTTATTTTAATATCTCAGCTTGGCGCAATCAATCCTACAGACTCAATTTATTTTTAATACCACGTACTATTTTCTATTATATCATCTACACAAAGTTCAATTTTATGGGAAAATTAGCATGTTGCTAGTCAATCAAAAAACAAATTAAGCACTAAAAATCCGGCGCTAGTTATACTATACATCTCTATGGTTTAACTATTAAATTTTTTAGGGGAATTCATAATGAAGAAAATTGATTTTTTATTTTTGCAATCCGTTTTAAAGAACCAGGTATATTTAAAAAAATGTACATGTGGAACTGTAAAGACCGTTTTTTTTAAATGTTCAAAATTTCATATACATATTTCCTATGATGCCTAGAACAAGTAAATAAAAAAAATGTCGTTCTTGCAGATCTTTATTTAAGAAATGTTTCTTTAATATGACCCCATTATTACAACGTAATTTATTTCATTTAAAAAACTTGCTTGCTTTATCCACCGTCATGAATGCTCACTGTTTACACAGGGGGCGGTGAACTCACACCACAGCCCACTTGCATTGAAAATGATGTTAACACACGAGTCGAGTGGCTATCTTCACGCCAATCAACCTAACAAGAGTGTTTTTATGCGGGTAATAAAGTTTTTTCTTGTATTTTGATTCTTGCTGTATAACGATTGTGTTTTTGAGTACATTATGTATATTAATTAGGAAATGTACATATCGTAGCAAGGTAGAAACGACTAGGGCATTAACCCTAGGTATTAACCATTAGGCCCCTATGTACGGAGCAAGTGTTTCATTTCAATATGATTCATGTAAAACGTAATATCATTATGAACAATATTTTTTAATCTATAGGTATATACAGGATGGGGCATTTAAAGTGTTACAGTAGATTATCTCAGAACCATCGCATATTTGAAAAAAATGATTCAACCAAAAAATGTTTGGTTGTAAGGGGGTAATCCAATAGTAATATTTATTTGCTATTTTAACGTGGCCTTCAAGGATATTTGAAGGTCAACATTATTTTTTTTAAATAGGAACCTATAGTTTTTATTTAGTAATCTTATTTTACGTGAAAAAATACGAATCTTTCATTGAAAACTTTTTTTTGAACAACCCAAGCTTTCCAAGGTATCTAACAAAATAATTCGAGATTATGAATTTTCAAGAATTTTTTACTCAGAAACCATAAGCTTTAGAAAAAAGTACAAGATACAAAAAATGTTTATTTTGGTCTATTGAAACTTAGAGAATTATTATAGAATTTTTTTGGGGAATTATTCTAGATTTTTTTTAACTTTTCATACTTTTTTTTGTTTTTGCTAAAATAAAATAAATAGAAAAAGTTTTTAAATTTTTTAAAATAATTTTTCACGCTTTATTAGACCAAAATAAATATTTTGTGTATCCTGTACTTTTTTTCTAAAGTTTGTGGTTTCTAAGTAAAAAATTCTTGAAAGTTCAAAATCTCGAATTATTTTGTTAGATATCTTGGAAAGCTTGGGTTGTTCAAAAAAAGTTTTCATTGAAAGATTCGTGTTTTTTCACGTAGAATAAGATTACTAAATAAAAACTATATGTTCCTATTTAAAAAAATTATGTTGACCTTCAAATATCCTTGAAGGCCACGTTAAAATAGCAAATAAATATTACTATTCGATTACCCCCTTACAACCAAACATTTTTTGGTTGAAACATTTTTTTCAAATATGCGATGGTTCTGAGATAATCAACTGTAACACATTAAATGCCCCACCCTCTATAAAAAAATGACTGTTCGTTTGTATGGGACTTACAGACTCGGAATTACTGAACCGATTTCAATGCAGTTTTCACCAATAGCTAGATAATTTTTCTGAGCAGTATCGTGACTATTAATATTTTATGAAAATCTAAGATTTAACATCAAAAGACTAAAAGGAATCTTTTTCAAGTCATGTTTGGTTTCCATGATGTCACAGCATACAACTGTCATTTAGGTATGTATATAAAAACATAGATAGTACCCAGCCATGGAATACAGAATTCAATAATTTACAGTTTCAGTATTTTATTAATTCAGGTCACTATGATCACGTCTCTTTCAAATATTTTGTCGAACAAATAGATAATTTTTGACACATGCTAACAATTAAATATTTTGAAATATATTGATTGAAAATTGAAACATAAAGAAACCTTTCGAGAAAAGTAAAATATCGAAATTAATTATTATAATTGTTGCCAACCTATTTTTTAAATTTATTTATGATTTTCATACAAATTCTAAGGCAAGACCTGGTGTTTCCTTGGAGATTGAAAATATAATTTGACACGATTTTTTCAATAACTACTGAATGGATTTTATGCCGGTTTTCACTAATGGATGGGTTAAGTTTAGGTGTATAATTTGTGGAAATTTTGTGTAAATTTCATGAAGTCAGAAAAAAATAATTCGCGGTGAACCGTGTATTGTAAGCATGTTGGTTGGGCATGTTAGATGGGCATGTTTGATGGGCATGTTGGGTGAGCATGTTGGGTGGGCACGTTGGATGGGAATGTTTGATGGACATGTTGGGTGAGCATGTTGGGTGGGCACGTTGGATGGGAATGTTTGATGGGCATGTTGGGTGAGCATGCTGGGTGGGCACGTTGGATGGGCATGTTTGATAGGCATGTTGGGTGGGCATGTTATATGGGCATGTTGGATGGGCATGTCGGGTGAGCATGTTGGGTGGGCACGTTAGATGGGCATGTTTGATGGGCATTTTGGGTGAGAATGTTAGGTGGGCATGTTAGATGGGCATGTTTGATGGGCATGTTGGGTGGGCACGTTGGAAGGGAATGTTTGATGGGCATGTTGGGTGAGCATGCTGGGTGTCATAAAGTAATCATACCTGATTACTTTATGATTACTTAAATTAGTATATCCCCGGGTAACACCGGGTTCAATGCGCTAGTCTAAAATACATGTAATATTAAGCTATGTATATAATTCGTTTGCATTTATTGATAGTATTGAATTATAAACATTTCCTATAAGTTTTTAATTCAATTCAGTTTTAAAATTATTTTTTGATTTTTTTGACGTGAATAACGTCTAGTGTTTTACGCTAAATACTGTGAGAGGGGGGTAGGGGGTAAGAAACTTGATGTAACGTTTTCAGGCTGATCTTAAACCACTGAAAAACTCAGAAACTAAAATATCAAAATATCAAAATATTACCGGCGCGGCGTATTGTTTCGTACTCATTAAACATTGAACCACCACCGCGGAAATGCGGGACGGTCGGAGGAGGGCTAAACGTGCAACAATCGTTTTACGCGCTAGCGTAAATTATAATGAGTATAGTTTATATAATTTTAAAAATTATTTCTATTCGTTATTCCACGATTTCGCCTATAAACATTAATTAATTTAATTGAAACAAAAATAACAGTATACGTATTACAATATATTCTCTACGAAACGACAATTAAAATTTTTTTATTTAAGTTTTTTAAATATAAATAAAAATATTTGTGAAAATTCACATGTTTTTATGTTCGATTATTTCGTTATCGAGATATTTGACCGTTTCCAGACTTTTATCACACCTTGTGTGTAAATATACTAATGATAACTAACTGTAAATAACCACAGGTGTATGAGTAAATTAAAAAGCACCTAGCAGAGCGAAACTAAACTGACTCCGGCCCTGGCTCACCGGACATCTGAATACGATCAGTATGGACCGCAAACGTAAGAAAGCGCCGGCTTTTAATTCGTTTTATTGCGCGGCCATCTCGCTGCATCCCGTGGACTTCACACAACTCTTACTTTCTTTTCATTCCTGCACAACGGCGTATTTGTATCGTTAAAGGCTTTCTTCTGAAATGAAAACATCGCTTTTATGTGTTTAATGTATATAAAGGTAGTAGTTTTTATTTGAACAGTCTGCTCTCAAATTGTTATAGAGTCACGCTCTAACTGCTTTTTATACCTACAAGAAATTTCATGTAATCTTTATCCTACTACAAGTTTTTCCTTATTAAACTAAGGGAGGAAATTCTATCTATTAAATGTTCCCGTATCTCGTTTTATGCTGTAGATGGGTTCTAGAATAAAGTGTGAAAATTAAGGTTAGAAGTTATAGTACGGGAGAGTGGGGGGAGTAAGGGAGAAATCAAATAAATAAAAACCTGGGTAAGAAACCAATATATATGTATTGTGTATTATTATTAAATAATTTATTAGTTATACATTTTCAGTATCAATTTTAATAAAATATAAAAACAAAATTAAAATTAAAGACAAAAACAGAACTTGATGTATTCGTGTTTACTCGACTAGCATGGGGTTATCATGAACTACTAATTAGTAGGTACAAAATTTGCAGCAAAAGCCTCTGGATGTACTTTGACCACTGGTGTGCCCATAAATTGTACTTGCTTCAAATTACCTAGTCTTCAACATGAGGATCTTGATATTTTTCATTGTAATAACAAAAATAGTCATTTTCTTTATCAACATCTTCGTTTCTTCTTTTTTTCGTGGCACTTTTTCTTTTGGTTATTTTCATTAAAATTACTGTGATTCCTCGCACATTATTCAGTTTTAGTTTTCATCAATCTTTTTTTACAACGTTTGCAATTGCCCCATTTAATTTGTTCGTCATTACCCCACGAGCTTAATAAAAATAAACATATTTTTTGAGGTTAGGATCATATAACAAACAATACGGGTGACATCAAATACTTACGCGGACATAACTTAATTACATTTATATTAATTACATATCAGTACATGGCTTTTATTTTAATGATATATAAATGGAACTAATCCTACTTTGTACTATGAGTGTGATTTACACGGACTGTCAACGGTCCGATCTTAGACGTAGACCCGACTATCGTAAAGTGCAGAGAGAACATTAGCTTCTAACATACTAAAACCACTTATTTCGGGATTATCCCGCGTTCGTGATTATCCCACTCTCCCCTACATATGTTAGTAAGAAAAACGTTTTTGTAGAAGACTGAAAAAAATAAACTGTTGCATAAGAAATATAGGAATCAACTAAAATCAAATTCTCTTTTATTCAGTTTTAAAATAAAATATACCAATTGTAAACGTTTATATGAACTATTCACGTGTCAAAATAATACTTCACAAAGGCAAACAATCGTATTCTGGAATTCTTTGTTGTCCCTGAGTTAAATATATCAACAGATAATTTTTTTGCCACTCAAATTGTTTAAATATGTAGTTAATATTTATTTTTATTCACATCAAAAGGTATTTTTTACATTTATTCTCTCAAGCTCCTGACAGTAACAGATACACCGACGAACATTGATTTAATTTACTAACACTAGCGCTGAAATAGCCGGCGATGGAACGGTCAGCGATAAATTGACCTGAAATATCCTAGACCCGACAAATATAGCTAACAATTAGAGTAATCAATGAACCCAGTATCATGTGGAAACACTAATTATTGTTAATATCTTTTAAGACCAAGACTTTAGTCGAAACTTATAGATAAAATGAATACCGTCTCGGTTTCCTTTCATCAAAATTTAATCATGTTTTGTCTGAGCGTGAAGCCCTACTTTAAAAATCCTGGATCTAAAAATAAATCATTAAATAAGAGGTTTTCAAAGTCTACTTACGACAAATGTTACGCAACCCTTAGAATAGAACTTTTCTTATTAAACTAATCAGAAAAGAGGAAACCTTATGTATGTATGTATGTATTAAATAAATGTACATGTTCTTAAAATACACAGTGTTAAAGGTTACAGTAATATTGCCTTTGATCATGGAGCCGTATTAGAGAAATTTATAAATGGAACGGTCGTGTTTGTTTAAACATAATTATATGTATACACCTTAAAATAAATGTCATATAAATAAAGTTTCTTTGATTTCTGTACTTGATTAAAAGATCACACATTTATGCGTGTTTATTAATAAGTTTAGAATTTATTAATAATATACCTACCATTTTCATTGACTATAAACTATAACTATTGAATTTAATAGTTTACATTAGTACGATACACAATGCACATGTATTAAAGAACCCCGCACATAAAATTGCTTTTGCTGTAAATTACTGATATTTAGGGTTCCGAAAAAAACCTATTAATCTCACTTTGTTGTCCGTCCGTCCTTTTCAGTCAAAGCAAAATATCTCGTAAATAATATAAGTTAGAAACTTAAAATTTTTACTGAACATAAATCTAATAAAAGATGAACACATTTAAAAAAAAAAATTTTTTCAGGGGGTGCTAAGGAGCTAAAGCTAGGCAAAAAAAATATTTTTTTATACCAAGGCATGTGACACGTCAAATTGTATAACCAACCCAGTGGAATTTGACGCTCTTTCTTATTTTTTCTAAATTAAAAATTTCAGCTGCAGGGAGCTTTAAAGCAAATAAAAAATAAAACATGTTGGGTCGCACATGATAGGTTTCCGTAGTCATTACGATTTATAAACAAGAGTTATTTCAATTTTTTTAAAATTATTTTAGCTACAGTGTTCGTTATAATTTTCATTTCAACTAAAAGCTACATTCTGGATTTTTCTTTTACATTTTTTGCATCGATATTTTAGAAAGTAGAAGGGGGAGGGGACGCTCTGATAACGACATTTAAATGCATATATATCGTGACTCTTTAGTCACGATATATATGCATCAAAATCAAAATATATATGCATTAAAATCAAAAGGTCATATAACATTTTTGTTGTATTTTAGGAGACATATCTAAAAATACCCCACTCAATGGGGTAAGTGAAAAAAAATTTGAGTAAAATTTTCAGTCTATGAGAGAGGGCCCAAAATAATTTTGACAGTGTTCGTTATAATTTTCTACGGAAGTACTAATTAAAAGTTACATTCTCGAATTTTTTCAGATTTTTTGAATAGATAGTTTAGAAATTAAGGGGGGGGGGACACTCTGATCACGAGTTTGATCGCAAATATATAATGCACCTGTGGCTCCAAACATATATATTTTTAATTATTTTTCCTGGCAAACTACATGCATAAAGATACACATATCAAAAAATTACAATAAATAATCGAAGATAAAAAATAGTTTCAGTAACACGTATGGGCTAGGTTAATGAAATATCAAGATATTACAGAAAATATTTAACAAAAGATTGAAATCACACAGAGCAGCTTATTGATTGATTATAGCTTATAGTTCATTATTCGACTTCAAATTCTCCACTTTCATTTTAAATAAAAAAATTTGAACATTAAAAGTAATTTATGTGTTTTATAACGGTTTTTAAAGTTAACCGGCAATTTGGATACCCTTTATGTTGTGAAATAACAAGAGCGCACATACATATATCCAGAGACAGTTATCGTATAAGTTTTTCGTTGAACCGTTCATAAATAGGAGTATTTATATATACATATATTATTCATACACACTGCCGAAGTGACAGTACAAGATATTCATATGTTTCCTGCATTTCCATAAGAAAACCGTCCAACAAACTCTCCAGAGTGTTAAATTTCCTTACATCAGATGCAAAACCGCATTCACGGTTTGCTTCTATTGTTGTCGATGGTCCGCCCGCTTTCCTGTAGACAGGCACGTTGACAGGGGGCTTCAATATATTCCAGTCTATTATTTACCAATTTCTTTATTTAATTTAACTATTTAATTTTAAACTATTTTTAACCGGAATAGGACAACTCACCACGAGCCAATTCGCCGTAGAATTGTTACCGCGAGTTTTAATAATTGCGGTGGTTGTATTTTCATAATATTTTTTATAGACTCAATTGTCATTTATAAAAACTATATACAATTTAATTAAATAATGAAAGAGCTACTGGACAAAATCACCTATTAAAATTTTAAAAATATAGGGATGCTGACGCTAGAATTTTTTCAATTGTCATTAATTTCGAAAACAGAAATATTACTGAATATTGAAGAGATATTGTACATAATTTTAAAATGGATGCTTAATTTTCTAAATACTTTTGTATATTATTTATAAGATTTTTGTAGTTTTTTTAGTAATAAAATTCCTTTAACTTCATTGTATTTTTCTATAAAATATGTTGTTTTTTTTTAATAAATAACATTACAGAGAAAAAGGTTTTTGATTTTAACTCGCGGCTAGTTGGCAATGGCGAGATAACCGCAGCAAAAAAAGTCAAATAGACAGTAAACATTCAATTAAATAATCGCATAACTGGGCTCTTTAAAAGTCAGAGTAATAATTACGATTCGGATTTGTCGAAATTTTCAAAATCAACCAAATATACAGTTAGTAGACTTATAAAACTTATATCTGAAGTTATGAATAAATGAATGTCCCACTTTCTTAATCTGAATCAACGACAAGTCACTGATTGTCAGTGACTTTTCACTGATTAATCCTTGTGTTAATGTACCTTTTTCGATTTCATTCGAGGAGTTTTGTATGTAATTATTTTTTTTCCAGACATGACAAGATCCATTTCTTGTAATGCTATTTCTTGAAAAAAAAAGTAAAAAAAGTATTTAGAAGTAACAGATTTTTGGGCCTAGATTTAATGGATAAGGTATCCATGTACCTTCATTATCTCATTTATATACCTATTAAGATAAAATTAAAAAAAAAAAAATTTTGGACCCCCTTCCATACACTGAAAAGTGTACTCAATTTTTTTTTCAATTGCCCCATTGAATGGGGTATCATTAGATAGTTCTCCTAAAATGTAACAAAAAATATTCTATGAACTTTTCATTTTAACCCTTCAGTCGCGAGAACAGAAAAGAAATATAAAATTTATCTCTTTTGTAAAAATTATAATACTATTTACCTTCTAAATTGAACGGTTGAAATGCATTTTTGATATTGAGCAATATAATAAAATTTCAATTCTACACTTGCTACAATAAAAACAAACACCGTTTATACAATCGAAGATTTTACACATTTGAATTTTCATTGTTTAATATGATTGTTATAAAATAAAAAGTAATGTCACTAACAATAACATTTAATTTGACAAAACTAACATTAAACACACCGCGTAAAAGGTTTATAACGTAAATATCATAAGTACAAATCATATGAAGGTACCTTATCCATTAAGCAACGTATAAACATTTATCCATTAACACAAGGGTTACAAAGTTGTAAGTGCTAGGATATCAGTGAATTGTTACAAACTGAATCAAATAAATTTTTGAATATTGATGAAATCAATTAATTTCACTGGCCTATTCAGTGATATCCTATTACCTACTTACGCTATACAGTATTAACCTAGATTGTTATTAATTTTGTTTCGCAGATTCGGCAGTGATTGAATAAAAAATACTATTTTACCTAAAATAACAGATTCCTCAGTGTTTTTTATGCACTGATTGAGATTAAAACGTTGAGTTTATAACACCTAAAATTCCTCATTTTTTTACTGCAATACTAAAATAATTAATTTCTTATCTAAGAGTACAAGCAGTTTTTACTATTGTCAAATTTTTGTCCGTTAGCTCGTTTCGACTAATGCCACCCCTGCCTGTAAAATCTCCCTCCACTAACGTGTCCTCCACGACACTGTCCCGCCGTATGGGGACGCTCTCAGTAACAAAGAGGTCGAATACTATCTTTGTGCGAAAAAATATTTTTATCATCGCTAAAACGCGATTCCGTGAAATTTATGTCTAGTGTTCATTTCCTGCGATCCGAACGGGTTATGACAATTTCTACACCAATGGAGTCACATGTATGGAAGGTTAAGAGAGTGATTTTTGTATATCCTTTAGATGTATTCAACCTACAAAAATAAAAAATAAAGACCGCTGGGTAAATTTGCATTTTTTAAATGAATTTGTTTTTACTTGAATAAATTAATTTTTCTAATAAATAATACAATAATTCGTTTTGGTCTAGTCTAGAGCAGTGATCTTCAAACTTTGTCGACTCACGGAACCCGTAGAACTATAAGGTTTTTTCAAGGAACCCCTATCAGTATCTAAGCTATTGGGGCTATAATAGTAGAAAAGCTCACACATCTATTTTACGCACACTAGTAACTTCCTGGAATGCATTCATTTTCAAATATCGTTGTGAGTAAAAAGTTAAATGGCAAGGGGGTGGGGGGGCTATCTTTAACACCCCACTGAGCTACAGGCTAGAGTTGGGCGCGGGCCGTGAATAGTGAGCGTGCGTGATCGTGAATCAAATTAAAACAACCGTGCGTGAGTATATTTTATAAACTAATTTGATCTTTTTTTAAATATCTATGCATAAATATATTAATTTTTAGAAGCACTTTCACATGTTCAGTATTGCCAACTATATCAGAACACCAAAAAAAAATTTTTTTGTATGTATTTTCTTATTATTTTGTTTGCTATTACTTGTACTAGAATGCAGTTTAGAAGAAATAATATGTATATATGTATACACAATATATTGCACGTAAAAAACATTAATTTTCATCCTTTCAAAATTTAATTTACAACAATTACATTAAATCGTGTCACGAGCATGACCCGCCGTGCGTGATCAGGCGTGAGTAAAAAAATAGGATTTGTGAGCGTGCATGATCGTGAATACTTTTTTTGTAACCGTGAGTGAGCGGGCGTGACTAACATTTTTTCTCTCGCGAGCGTGCGTGATCGTGGGCAAAAATTACTCAAGCGCCCAGCTCTACTACAGGCTGTTTAAAAAGTTCCTTCAAAGTAGTACTTACAAACAAAGATTATCTCATAACTTCCAAAGTAACGTAACTAGAGCAACCACAATAAGTCAGTTTCATAGGTAATTAACTAACGTATTTTTCAGTATTAGCGTTATTGCTAGCCGTGTTTCCAGTTCAGAGTTATTGCTCATTAAAGTCAAAAAATATATTTATTTTTTTGTTTATTTATGAAAATGACATTTCACTCCAAAAGTACCTACAATATAGGTATTTTTAATCATTATTTTGGTGTGTCATAATGTTACCTACAAATTCACCATACAAAGTTTGGGTGTCCGGTAAGTTCAACGTCCACAATTCACCGCCCACATTTCACCACCTGGAAAGTTCACTGCCGGTTAATTCACCGCCGAATCTAAAGAAAAAAATATATTATTAATTAGATTAGACTGATCTCAACAATGTGCAATATACATATTTTAGGATATTTTATTAAAAAAATAAAACCACATTAGTCCAGGCTGTGGAGGCTAAAACAGATTATTTTTAGGTACAGTTTTAAAACATACAGGATTTATTACAAATGTGGTTTAGAATAGTGCCCTAAGTTTGCTCCGATTTGTCCCCGTCATGGGTAAACCATGGTTCAATTACAAATTTCTTCAGATTTTCTATTTTAGGTAAATACTAAATAAATATTATACAAAAAAAGTTTCAAATAAAAGTTATTCGCCATAAAATTCTCTACTACCTCCATTTTGAAAAAAAAACATTTTTTTAAATCATTTGTTTATCCGCTACACTGACAAAATGGCTGAAAACACACCTTTTTTAAGCTTTATCTAAAGTTTAACGTTTTTTTAAGTTCTATCCCTGGAAAATAAATATTTTGTAGTACAGAACATTCACTGAAAAGAAGGACCTTATATCTTCAATTGTTTATATTTTATTAAATTGTTAATAATGAAATCATGCTTGTCTTTGATTAATAATACATTTTTTTGTAAAAGATTGATTTTTGTAAATTTTTGTGTGTCCCAAAGACTTATACAATCGATTGCCGCCATAAAAAGGTCAATACTTCAATTCTTAGAAAAATTATAGCACTATAATCTTATTGTTGAGTTTTTTTTATCATAAACCAATTCAACTGTTTCATAGAACCATATTAAAAAAAATAATAGAGAACCTGCTCTGAATAATTATTTATCTATAGATAAAAACCGAATTAAAATCGGTTCAGAAGTTATCGAGATAAGCGGTAAAAGATACAAAAAAGCTTCTTTGTATGTAGGTAGAGTTAATTTATTGTATAAACAGTGGTGTGTAATATACATTAATAATAAACATTAAATAACTCAAAAACTTTATAGTAAAAAAACTCAACAATAAATTTTAGCACTACCATTAGCCAAAGAATTGAAAATATCTGGTCCTTATTTTCAGTGAATGTTCTGTACTACAAAATGTTTATTTCCCAGGGGTATCAACTTAATTTTTAAAAAAAGTTAAATTTTATTTGTTATTACAGCTTAAAAAAAGTGTGTTTTCAAATTTTTGAAAATTAAGGTTATAAGGAATTTTACAGAGAAGAAGAATAACTTTGTTTTGTATGATACTTATTTAGACCGCTATTTAGTAATATTTAGAAAATCTGAAGAATTTTGTAATTCAACCATGGTTTACCCCTTACGCGGACAACCAAAATCGGAGCAAACTTAGGGTATTATTATAAATCACATTTGTAACAAATCCTGTAAATATTAAAACGGTACCTAAAAATTCCTAATTTAGGACTTTTTAGCCTAGACAGCCTGGACTACATGTTTTCAGATTGAATAATTCAGTTGTTTTACAATTCACATTACAAAAATATATTGAACATAATATTCCCTACTAAATAAAGGATTTTTTTATCGCGTTAACGCCCCAAAATACAAATTTTATAATAAATCTCTATGTTTATGTCTCATTGTTACAATCTATGTTTCAGAATATTGTAGACGTTGAGATAATATATTATGATACGTATGGTTACAGAAAAAAAATGGCTAAGCTGAAGAATATGCCGGTATGACGGCACAATTATCAAACATCACATAGCTATTCAGAATAGAGTAGCGATATTAGTTTTGGTTAGCGATTAGGTAAACATATAGAAAATCGCAAAAATCATTAAAAAATTGCATTAAAAATATCAAAACATCAGTGGGATCATGCAGTGCAAAGTATTAACATTTATGTTCGAGTGTACAAAGTGCGTTCCTACTTTAGTGAAATGATTTAAAAAAAAGCATTTAAAATAATACAAACCTGAAATAAATGTGTATAAGCGTAAATGTAAAAATGTGAAATAAATTTTTAAACTTAAAAACTAATATTCTTTATGTAGTGTATAAACGATTTTGACTTTCCTACAAGCATTTAAAGTGAAGTATTCATAATTTGATTTTGATCGTTCATTATATCTAGATTTACGTTACTTATGATACAGACTTCACATCCTTAAAATTAAACAATCTATTTAGTTTTAAGAATTTGTCAATATCTCTTACTAAATAAAAGTTTTTTTTATCGTTTTAGCGTCTCAAACTATTTTATAATAAATCTATATTGTTTAGATAACGCGATAAATAATCCTTTATTTAGTAGGGAATATTATGTATTATATTATATACATTTTTTAAATGTAAATTATAAAACAAATAAATTATTCAATCTGAAAACATGTGGATTTAATTTTTTACAAAATATCTTCAAATATGTATATTGCACATTGCTGAGACCTAATAAATAAATACAATTAATAATATTTTTTTGTCTTTTTATTCGGCGGTGAACTTTTCACTGTGCAGGGCAGTGAATTGTGGATGATGAACTTACCGGACACCAAACTTTGTATGGTGAATTTGTAGGTAACATTATAGCACACCAAAATAATGATTTAAAAAATACCACATATTGTAGGTACTTTTGGAGAAAAATGTCATATTCATAAAAATTTTCAAATAAATAAATATATTTTGTGGGCGGTGAATTGTACATGGTAAACTTACCTAGATCTCAAGGTTTGGACCTGGGTCTTACAGTTTTCAAGTTAC